>VXAA01003014.1:303642-351614 GCA_013399115.1 Anseranas semipalmata
CGCCCCGCGGGGCAGGCGGCGCCCCTCGCCCGGCCGCCTTCTCCCGTGGGCTGGCGCGGGAGTGTGCGTGTGCGTGTTCCTCTGCGCAGGGGAAGGTGGTGGGAAGGAAGTGATGCTTTTTCCTCAACCCGGTGGAAAGTCAAGTGACGCTTGGGGCACAGGAAATAACCTCTGCTTTACGTGGTTATCGCTTGCTTTCCATTTGATGCGTCCCGTATCTCCAGCTGCTGCGCAACCGCTGCTTACAGAGCTATTTTTTCCTACAGCTGCTACAAGTCGAGTTGCATTGCCCAGTCATTGTCTTGTTTCAGGACATGGTCAGGGCTGGGATGCAGCATGCAGCTGCTTTGCTGTATTAGAACTTAAAATCCACTTTTATTAATGAAACATAAGCAGATGCAGTGAATACTACCCTTCTCCACTCTTAATTACAGCCACTGGTTAAGAACTAGCAGGTTTTTATCTACTTAAGCTGTAAGTTATAATTATACCATTACTGCTGTTATCTCTATTGTTGAACGACTGAGAGATTGCATACACAGAGTCAATTATACAATTTGGGGCTAGTATAGATTTGGTCCGGATTATAAAAAGGAAAAAAAAAATTATAAGTGGTTAACAGTGGAAATTCTACCCTGCCCTTCTCTTTAGAATATATTTACAGTTTTGCTTTGTTTGGTTGTCCAAAATATCCTGCTTTATTGTGTTTGTTTCTAAATATGGATCAATTAACTCACAATTATTACCTAGCACAAGTTAACAAATGATGTTCAATTACTTGTCCCCAGTATATATTTTTTGCTGGTCTTCCCAAACTGATTAAAATACAAAGCTGTTTTCCAAACTCAGGGTTATTCTCCCTACTGCTATACATATGCAAATCCTATTAATCTGAGTTATGTGCTCATATCAAGAGGATAATGTTTCCCAAAGGATTTAAATTACCTCTTCTGCCAAAATTAATGTGGCTGCATAACATCATAAAACTATAGACAGATACAAATTCTTTTTGCATATTTTATAATGAATCAGTCCACATGCAGAAATTATTTTTTTAATTTTCTGAAAGACTTCCTCCAATTCCACACTAGAGGAATGTAGAATGCTCTCTTGCTTTTGGTGGCCATCTTTTGTTTTCTTTATTATGGTTAGCAGTCTGGCATGGCTCCGACTCTTAACATCCATCTTTGGCTTTTACTATGCATCTTCTTAAAAGCAGTTTTCAGATTTTCTTTCTAACTTTCTTATTCAGGCACCTAAAAGCTAATCCCAAATTGCTTCTGAAAACTTGGGCCTCCATCTGTGACAACTGTTCAACAGCATAATCTCTCTCCTGGGACTGTGCCATCTGAGAAGCTAATGTGTTTTTACAGGTTTTGACCTATTTATATTCCTCTTGTTGCAAAATATTATACTCTTTCAATGGCAGTGCGTGGTAGGTAGCTTTCAAGTTTGATTAATTAGCAGAGGTCGTGACTGGTAAGGAAATAGACCACTTATAACTCTCACTAAATGATCTAATATGTGTGAGTTTTTCCTCTGCCACCCCCTTTATATGGTGTCTGTGGGTTGCAGGGGGGTCTACCACATGGAGTTGATCTGAACAGGTTCTTTTCTGTATACAGGCAGATACTCTTACTCTTTCCTAGCTGAAAAAGAGTAAGGTTTGTACTGCAATCCTTTGCAGAGCTGATTTTTGCAGACAGATTTCCTTTTAAATGGAGAAAGAAGCTGTCTTTATCTCAACTGCCAGGGAACCTTCCTAGGATGGTTCAGGGAGGTCACCAAATGTCCGTCTTTGTTTGAACAAGGTTGGTTGTCCACTTAGAATTTAACCTGGGAATGAAAACTTGGGGAGAAGGAAAGCCAGTGCCTTGGAGAAGGTATAAGGACAGCAGCAGCTGTGCAAGGGGTCAGCAAACAAGGGACATTAATTCAGGAGGAATATATTTAGCCTCTGTGCTGTGAAATGAGGTGGGGGAGCTTTTGAATTTTAACATCCCCCACCCTAGACTTAAAAGCGTGGGCCAGTGGTGCAAGTGACTGGAACCTGTGGCCAGAGGAATGCAGGAGCTGGGCTCTGAAAGTGGGGAGAGAGGTACTGACAGAACGGACTGGGTAGGGGTCTTGCAGACTGTGCCAGCTATGGAGCCCCGTGGGCTCCGTCGGCCCTGAGGCACAGCACAGATTTCAAGTGTACTGAAGTCACTCAGAGATCTCACTGAAGTGGCTGGGTCCTCAAGTGATCTAAGCCATTTGTTGAATTCAGCTAGGGATCTGAGCCAGGCTGTAGAAATAAACATCTCTGCTTCCCTTCGATGATGAAAGGTCTGTTTTATCTCTTTGTATGGAGCCACATGTTCTCCTGGAATGTGTTCTGGCAAAGGAAAGCTGAGAGGGAAAGGACTGAGTGGCTCTGCACAATTTTGCCGTGTGGAGGGAAGAAAGATCCTTGCATCTAGAAAGGCAAGTCAACTCAATACCATTTACTGTTCTTAAGCGGTGATAATTAACTCACATTGGGGAGGGGAAAAAAACCCAAGCCAACAGCAGCCTATGTTAGTGCTGCTGCAAGCAGAATTAATTCACAGGGTGTAAAGAAGGAGGAGGGTCCTGGCAGAAATTGCTGAATGGCTAAGACAAATGTTAGTGAGCTGGGAAATGTTCATAGTCAGTTGTTTCAGTGATGCAGGGCTGGTGGGGAAAGCCAGGACACACAGAACGTGGAAGAGTGGCTGTGGGTTTATACACAGGAACTTTCCCAGTCTGAACTGGGCACAAAGTTGAAATCAAAAGCTTCTTCCATTTTCACTGTCCTGGCACCTTCCACAGTCTTTTAGGGCAATAGTGCTTCTTACAGCCTTCATGGTAGGCTGCCTTGCTGTTATTGTTTGTATTGCTGTCTTCATTCCGTTTTAGAGCTTTAGAGCTGTGCTGAGTACTTTTCAGAGGGTAAAACGATGTATGATTTTCTTTTCTAATGGAATGATAATGTCATGTGTCTTAGCCTCATACATGTTGATTTATCTAGAAGAATATGGTACATTTCTCTGCAGTGATCAAGGAGCAGGTTGTGTACTTGATTTTGTCACTGTGTAAAGCAAGAAAGAATATACAGCTCACTGAGGTGGGTAAAGTCTTAAAAATGTGAAAACAAAATGAAATGATTGACTGGATTTTCTGTGGGAAATCCCCATTGCATCCGTTTGTATTTTTTTCTAAAACCCCATCATTTGATTTAAGAATCTGTTTCTGAATTTGCCTCTGGTCATCCTTACATATGATTTAGTACACTAACCCAATTAATCATCGCTGCAGTCATGTTAAATGTTACGGAGTTGTGTTTTTTTTTGTTCCTGTTTATCCAATGTATGTCTGTGTATACCTATAATAAAGTATTCTGCATGGTTACATGATTAGAATAACTAATCCTTAGAGTGATATAAGAATTTAGGCTACTTTGGTTTTATGGAGTTAACAGATTAGAAATTATATTTAAGGGGTAATCTGAAGGGCATATTCATATTTTTAAAAATACTCCCAAATTATGGTGGTTTAATGATTTCAGGTAGAAAAGATTGGGCTCAGGAGAACAGGGGAGAAATACACAATAGTAGGCTTTCTAATGTGTGTGGGATGTTTTATTTCTTTCTGGAGAAAGATTAGTAAATATGCATGCTTGGAAAAATTCCACCTTTTTCTCTGCTCTGATCACTCCCCCAGATTATTGTCATGGAGATCCTCTTGTACTTATGAAGCCAAATCATTGGTTTTGGCAAAGCATTTCTGAATACCTATATAAAAGGGTCTGAACAACTGGCCCCTTTGTCATCAGGCTTTGCATTACCAAAACTTATATCTGTACTTTGGTTCAATTGAATTATGACCATTAGCCTTAAAGCTGCTTGTGTTGCAATATAGCTAGAGACCAGATTTGTACCCACCCCTCGTTTTGTGCCTACCTTCGAAACCCAGGAGAAAGAGTGCACACCAGTGAAAACAAGCCTCTAAATTGCACTCCACGCATTGCATGGCAAGAATATGCCATTTGCGATAAAAGGCCCTTTCGAGGGCTAAGTGGAGTTGCAGAAAATGCCTTAGGATCAACATCATATGTGTCAGATACATGTTCTGTTTTGAGGGGAGAGGTCATAACAGTAACTGAGATTCGTCTGTCTTGTACTTGGCTTTGGAGACCTTTGGCTTAAGAAATACGACCCTAGGTTCCTTAAGGGAGTGCCAGATGGGAATAAGTTTGAAGGTTCTCAAAGTCCTGTAAAGGGGAGAAGTGCCCATGCTTTACCAGCCATCATCAAACCAGGAGGTGCTGATGTTTTAGTTAACAAATACAACTGGAGATGATTTGAAGGGAAAGGCAGAGTTAGTCAAAGTGATGGAGCTGGCAATAGGAAAATTGTACAGCATCCGTTTCTCAGAGTGCTGGATGTGTTGGTGGAATCGGCTAAAAAATACCTTTGACATTTTATCCATTCTTTTGGCACTGCACGTGTGCATCACCTTTCTGTGTCGGAGGCAGCTCACACCAGTGCAGTCAACAACACTGACATTGCCATGGAACCTGCCACCTGTGACAGGAGGTAGAAGGAAGGTGCATGTTTGCTTGTGGACCAGGATATGCAGACCTGATGGCTTTTACAGCTGTCTGCATTACATATGATTTTAAGGCTGCTGTAGTGCTTTGTTGGTAACCTCATTCTTCATGGAAATTGATGTAACAGAATTTGCTGGAGTAAGAAGTTCTCTCTCTTTACGTTTGCTTTTGCTTGATGAGCTTGTCGGGTTAACATAACCAAATATATTCCTGCAAGCTAGGAGACTGCAAAATCCTTTAATTTTTCTTGTTTCATCAGGAACCGTGGTTTTCTTCTCAGAACTAGGACTTTAAGGAAAACACATTTTCTAAAACTTCAGATAAAATTGTCAGAACTAGCAACCCTATTCAGAATTATTAGCTGTAAAATCTAGTAAGAAGAAAAGGCCTAATTCCCAGTAACAGGTATAATTAGCTCTAATGCTTAATTACTCTGAGTCAACTAATTGGTTTCATTGAGACTACTGACAGTAATATAGCTAGGCATGTAAGTAATAATGCCTTCAGAATCAGTGTTAAAGTTTGTAAGTTTTTGCAGTATGTCTGAAGTCATTGATGCAGAAAGAATGTCCTGGGCTATCTGCTTTCAGATAATACAAAATTTCAGTGCTAATGAAATTTTCTGTTATTAACAGTTGTTTCTTGTGCTTAGATTTTAGACCGTAGAATCAGTGTGGAATGTTATACTTGCCTGTACTCATGTTTTCTTGGTGGTGAACATTCAGAACAGTGCATCTCTTAAGGTGCAAAAAGCGTCAGTTAAAACATTTTAATTATGTTAATGTGTTTCACATGGTAATACAGTTTGTTAATACAGTCAGCTAGTTTTTTTTTTCTTCACTCGGAACACTTTCAGAGTAAAATTATTTGCAATTCACCATTTATAACCCTGCAGTTCTATTGATTTCACTTAGAATGCATTGATGGTCTTGTTGTATATTGATGTGCTGGGGCTATAGTTTGACCCTCCATACATGGCTGCCTTCCCTAGGTTTCATTATGGAACCAATGTTATTGAATATTTGAAAGAAGGCAATTATTGCCTTTACCGCAGACTTCGTATATGGGTATTGTAATAACTTTCATTTCCTGATTTTACAATTTAATCTATAAGAAATAGATGGCTGAAGAAGAATATTAATGAGTAGCAAATTCAGCAAGAGAATAGGGAAGCAACGTTGAAAAATGAATTGAATGTGTTTCTTCTGCACTCCAGACTGTCTGTGGTTTCGTTCTGGTTGTGAAGTACATAAGATATGGGAAGTATGTGACAAGTGTTTTCATGCCGATATACTGTATGGACACATGCCATTTTAACTATGATGGGTAGTGACTGCAGCACCTGTTTCAGTTAACCAGAAAATCTAGGCATAATTTATAGTGCGATATGATTTTTATGATTAGTGCTTACAGTACTTGGACAGACAGATATCTGGTTAATAGTTTATAGGCAAATTAAGTACTTGATATATTATTAAAATGGAAGAGAAATTTCATCAAGGCTAAATCTGTGTTGGAAATAGTTAAAGCCTGATGCAAGCTTGATGCCCCACACTGGAGTGGATCTGGTTCAGTGTGGCGCTTGTCTGCCTATGTGTCCTTGTTTCTGTTCTGTGGAAAAAAGGGTGAGGGGTGGTAAGGAGTCTATTGATGGTCACATGTGAGAACTGACTAGGGTGCACGTCCTAGGGAAAATGTTCTGATGTTCCTTTGGTCAGTAAAAAAAAAATAAAATGAGTTAGTCAAGGGTTATAATAGTGTTAAGCTACTAGAAACAGCCTTAAGTTAAATGAATGTGTCTCAAGCTAGTCCCATTTTGCTACAACTTTGAAGTAAATGACAGGAATTGCTCTCAGAACAGAAAATATGCCCCAAGTTAGGATGAAATGAGAAATTAATAGTTACATTGCAGTATTTCTTGAGAAAGAGATTACTCCCATCTGACATCTGTAATGGTCCTTTGTTTTCCATGATCAGATCATAATAGTACAGTTTTCATATGTAGTGGGTTGTTGTTTTGTTCCCTGCTTGATTCACTGTTCTCTTTTTGCACTAGGAAAGTGCTAGAAACAAATGCAGAGGTCTTGATGTGGCTGTGCTTGATGCACGAGGCATCTGTCGTGTGTGGAGGAGAATGGCTCAGCCCCAGCTACGGGAGTGTGTGGGCCTAAAGACCACGCTCTGTGCTCCACCGACCCCTCTTCAAGAGGTCTGCAGCTGAATCTCATGTGCGATGCCCTCAGCTTCTGCATCTTGTGGGGTCTGGTTGTCATCGTCCTATCTCCCTCCCTGGCATCTTTTTAATTGTCTTGTGTTTTTCGGGGCTGTGTGTGCTGGCAGCAGCAGTATGTGAGCCTGCAGTTTCCTGAAGTCTGTCTGTACTGGGTTGTGAGTTGTCATATATGCCTTCTTCCATTGGGAACTTAGGGCTTTGAGTGATCACCCTGTATTCGTAGGGTCTCTGATAAAGAGCCATATAATCTACAGGGTGCTTCCCTGAACCCAAGCAAGCCAATAATTCCTCAGGGCGATAGATCCTGCTCTGCTTTGTTCTGCTCTTTGGTTCATTGTGGGTAAAGATGGTTTATTGAAAATACTGAGGTGAAGAGCTACAAATAAACTGAATTAAGCTGCTAACAAGTAGTCATTGTTTATATTTAAAGAAATTTGGCATGTTCAGCCATTCATGAACAATTTAATTTTGTCTTATCACCGTGCTTGTTCATCAGCATGTATTCCTTATGACTTACACTAGACATGAAGACTCTTTTTAGATTTCAGTAAGGTGATGAACATTTCTCAAAAAAAATTAAAAAGTTTGTTTCAGAATTATCACAGTTATTTATTAGGTTGAAATAGCCCAAAATAAGTGGAAAGCAATTGATCATTTTATTTTTCTCTGCGTGGAAGCATGGCAGAATCTTGGAGCATTTAAAAAATACTGAAAAACTAAATGGGGTTAACCAATAACCTGCAAAATAGGAGCGTATAATTGAAAGGCAAAAAGAAATCAATAAGGCCTCCTATGTAACTCAGTCTTATCTCAAGGCTCAGAAGAACAAACCATTCTGTGAAATTAATTTGATAAGATAGCTACGAATAATAATTTTAGGAACAAATTAATTTATAAATGATGTTTATTTTTTAAAGAAAGCAAGATAGGCATCACTGAGACCTTGGGGTCTAACCTTGACAGCTTTTCCCAATGGAAGCAGCGCCTGTAACAGCTCTGTCGGTGTGAAGGAGACCCAAGGGGAGCGCGGCAAAACTGTTTGGTCGGGAAATATCATTGCACAGATGGAGTGCAGCGTTTTGTTAGCGTGCTTTGTGATATGATCGGAGGAAACCAGGGGAAAGAGTCACCGAGATGAAGGTGACGTAGGGCATGGGATGTCACCAAGAAACGGCAGGGCTTACTAAGCTTCGCTGCTGCTGGTTAATGCTGCCCGAGGCAGCGGAGGCACGTCCTTAGCGGTGTTCCCCGTACCTGGAGATCGGTGTCAGCAGCCTCAGGAGCGCGCGGGGACCACGTGCCGGCGGCAGGAGTCTAGCAGGCTTACAGCGGGCCGCGGAGGGATGGCTCTGGAAGACGCGCGCGTGTTCTTGCAATCTCCTCGGTCAGTCACGGGTGGACAGGTCAGGAGCAGTTGGCTGTTCCTTCCTTATAGTCGTTTCGGGTTGTGTTTCTCTGCGTGGCTTTTCGTGGCAGTGCATACTGGTGTCTGCAGCCAGTAGTGCCCAGTGTTCAGAGGGAGCAGGACGCAGGACCTGCTTGCTTCTCTTCAGAGATGCATCCTGCTCTTAAACTCCTTTCGTTCCTCTGTCTGCTAGCATAGGAAGTCCTATCAGCTGCATCCGTGTAGCACATAAGGAGACACTTAGCTTTCATTAAGGCTCATAATAGAAAGAAAAAGATTAGTGTCAGCAAGGGATAGAGGCACATGCTAAGAAAGTGGACATGGTAACAGTATTAGCCATAGTAAAATCCAGAGTTGTTTCAGCAAGATACATCATTCAAAACATCTGACATCCCATGTAACTTTTTGCCACTATATTGGAATACATTTGGTCTTGTTTGTTCACTTGTGTGAAACTAATGGATTAAGTTTATGTGTGCAATAGTGCTTCAGTGTACCATAGCTATTAGTATATATGCAACTTCCCATGTTAAATGGTATGTGGTGGATGGTTTGCCTTTGGGAAGTGGCTGTTTTACCCCCTTTAGAATTTTACACTGAATTTAAAGCAGAGCTTTAAAGTGGATTAAGCAAGGAAGTGTAGGCTGAATCTCAAAGAAAGTGTTCTCAGTAGTTTAGATCAACTTTCATGTCCTGGTTTAGCTAGTGTTGCTCTCTTAGAAGGAGATCCAGGACTGTATATGAAGGTGCCCCTCATCTATTTGTTCTATTGGTGAGGAAAAGCGTTAGTGTTGCTGTTGCTCCTGCTTACAGTGTGGCCTCTTAACTAATGTGTCATTTAATGAACACAAGAACATATCTGTTGTCCTTAGCCTGTCTTCAAGTGTGTCCTGAAGACTCCATAGTAAGTCGTCACCAACCTGTGTGTATGTCCTTTCCACGAGGCAGAAGCTCAGAAGACCTGGAAATCAAAAAGAAAGGGTGAGAGTGGCAGAGAGAGAACCTGTATTGTGTCGTTCTCTAATCCCAGTAAGCGGAATAAACAAGCTTAGTAATATTACTTACCCACATTTTCCCTCTCCAAATTTTGGGAGAGATCAAGACATTTTCATGGAAGGCCTTGTATGTGTGGAGTGAGGGAAGAATGGACAAAGTGGGTTCAATCATTAAAATGTATTTCCCTGAAAAGAAGAGTGGACTGAAGAAAGATGTTTCTTTATGCTAGGATTATGTTGTTGTTTTTTTCTTTTTCTGCTTATTGGGTTTTAGAGGATTGTATTTTTGTTATTTAATATCTCTTAATATTTCCCATAGAACGTTACCAAAACAGGTTCTATAAATCTACATGCACAGAGTAATTTGTCTGAGCCAAAGATATTTTTTCTTGCTAGATCTTTTGTACTTTGTGGCACAACTGCACACGTATTTATGCATATCCATAAATGCTTTTATTTTCAGCTATAAACTAAAACCTGAGTGCTAACCACTTGCTACTGTCAAAGTCCTCTGATGATTTTTCGGTTTCCCTTAGCAATCCTCTACCTTAATTCTGTGTGGTAAAGTGGATGCTTTCTCTAAAGCACTTGTCCTCCCTTCTGAAGACTTCATTGCAGTCATCTTTCTTTTGAGACTGGGGAACTGGCAGTTATTTGTAACAGACCTTCTCTGTATTGTTCTTCATATTGGCTAAGGAAATGACTATAAAAGCCAGTAGAAGTTATTTTTAAACCCTTTATCTTCTGACTGAACAATACCCCGAAACCATGTTGGCCTCAGAGCAAAGGTTTAAGCACACATCTCATTCAGAGAAATAATGTATGTAATTGGAATATCTTGTCACCGCACTTGCATGATTTGCCATGTGAATGATGGCAATGTGTTTTGCCATATAACATGCTCCTCACCTTAGAAACTTTTTCTGTAAGCTTCAAAATTAAGTAAAAGCGATGCCTTTGTAAATTTTTTCACTCTTCTTTGTTCTCCCTTTCTTCTCAGGAAAAGGATACTAAATATGAGCAAATAAGCTTCCTTTTAATGCAGTTTTAAAGCGTGAGCAAATGAGTGTACTTTTAATGCAGCTAAAGTAGTTCAGAGTGGCTTGAAAGCAAAAGAAAAAAGTCTGAAGAACAGATCAGACTGATTTCCTGTTTGTTTAAATTATGTGTGTATCCAAAGGACCTTTTATGTAACACAATTTTTAGTGCCCAGTGGGTAGGAAACAGTTACCTGAAGCTCTGCTTACTTTTTACTCTATATCAGAATGAATCTCCCAAAACAACCTTTAAAGGGTTGCGGGGTAATTAAGGTTCACTGATACAACCATAACTAGATGGCTATATTTAATTAGCCTCTCTGTAGGGTAGAATTGCTGCATCATATTTGAAATGACCTTTGAGGAAGATAATGAAATATGTCTTACATGAGCTTCAGTGTGATGATCATTGTGGTTAGTACTTAAATTTGCTGCAAAGAGCTTCTATTACACAGATAACACAGCTTCTGATAGATCACGATTAGGGCATCCTTCTTCAGCTAAATAAATACATATTCTATTGCAGTTCTGTATTTAGCCATGGAAAAGAAAGAAATGTGGTATCACAATGAAGCTGAATTCCCTAGCCATCTCTTGCTTTGTCTTACCATGACTGTGAAAGCACCCAATTCAGGGAAGCACTGATGTATCTGGGTTCATCATTAACCGACATCAGAAGTATATTCCTGAGCCTGTCTTTAAGCTGCAAATGAAAATCTGCTTTGTGGAGCTCATCATCTTTTCAGCACCTTCTTTATTTGTGTTTGTTTCAGACATTGGAGAGAAAGGGGAAAACGTCACCACACCAGCTCAAATAATGGTTCCTGCTGCTCTCACTCATAACTGGTCTTTAGAGCCTTGTACTTTCCCTGCTTGCACACTCATTTTCAATTGGGCCAAAGGCAGCGTTCATACTTGTTAAGGTGAAAGAGAGAACGCCCACATCAGTGATGAGGGGTGTAAAGTCAAATGGAATGGAAGAAAATTGTGTCGTGGAAAAAAAATGCCAATGAAGCTGTTTGTTACTCAGTTTGACATGGACTACTGGAGAGGGGAGTTGCAACCATTTGAATTATGTTTCTCATTCTTAAATATTGCTATTTTTCATGTTTGGATGGTTATCAAAATGCAATCATTCACTAAAGAAACATCCTTGCAGCTATTATATGCTGTGTTGCTTGCAAACCGAGATAGTTCCCTGGGCGCTCTGTGTTTGCTAGACCAGCCTCTTGGAAACCAGGGCCACAGATATGTGTGCCTGTTGTGCACCCTAATACGTGGCAGGGATGTGTCTGGGACACACGCATAGATTTAGGAAGGCAGGAGTGTTCCCCAGATCCCTAATCGCAGCATACCATTAGTGTCTGCATAGCCTCTTCCACCTCAGTGGGGCTGCTGGCTCGTACAGCCTCTGAACATCTGCATCGCTGGACAGGCTTATGGTTGCCAGATGTGCCGGGCTGCTTGTTGTTTCTGCCCAAACACAGCTTCTCTGCAGGGAGAGAATCCAGCGCTGCAAAATGTTTGCCAGGGACCTCCAGATGTGAAGCAACCCCATCAGAGCAGTAGAATAAGCCTGCCTCATGACATTTGTAAGTCTGTGTACTTTTCTGTATGTTCAAAGAGCATCTCCACAGAGCTTGCATGGCCAATGTGATGCATCCTAGAAATGTATGTATTTCTGTCTAGGAAAAACTGTATCCTAGGGGATGCTACCTGCCCCAGCCTTGCTACTGTCCTCAGGATGCCCTGTGGAAAGTAATTTGTAGCTGACCTCAGGGTGCCTGCACTAGAAGAAGACTTTCTGGGCCAGTGAGAACACTGATATACGATATACATTGTTGTATTGGCACACTAGTGTGACAGCGAGGGGAAGAAACATATGTTTCCTGTGTTTCTTATCCTATCAGAGCTAGCAGATAAGTATTAATTAACTATATTGAAATATTAGTAGATAATGCTGAGTTAGCTGGAACCTCTGTTGTTAATACAGAGAAACTGATGCACTGAATTGGACCAGCAGTTTATCAGGTCTGATCTCTTGTTCTCCATAGTGTCTAAAGGATGGACAATTCAGGAATATGGGACTGTGACAGTTCTTTAATCATTGCAGAAGAAAATGGCTAAGCTCATCAGAAGGTCAGAGAAATAATATACTTAGACAAGCAAAGGTTGCAGAAGTCATAGAAAAGCTTTTATTTTGGTCATTTGGAACACAGGGTGATTCTTTCAGTGTTGATTCACAACTTCAAAACATTGGGTCTTCTGCATTTGAGGAGTGGAACAAGAAATGGATGTAACACATAGCAGGTGGGTCCATTTCATTAGGCAAATCAAGAGCCTGGAAGTTTTAAAGAGGATTTGGATTCTCCTAGACCAGACTTACCAGGCAGTGGCAGAAGTGATGGATTCCGATTTCACCAGCTCTGTATTTTTCAGAATAATGTGACCCACATGATGTCCAAAAAATCAGTGAGCTCCCAGCAAGAAGCATATTAGAAATAAATGTAAATCTAGTGAATTGTTGTTTTCCTGGTAGATGGCCTGTTGTTTCAGTTTGGGCTTGCTATCCAGTACTGAGAAACTCTTTTCTAGCCTTAGTGTGGCAGAGAGCTTA
The DNA here is from genome assembly GCA_013399115.1 of Anseranas semipalmata. NCBI lineage: Eukaryota > Metazoa > Chordata > Aves > Anseriformes > Anseranatidae > Anseranas > Anseranas semipalmata. Next base: position 316,542 of record VXAA01003014.1, read on the forward strand.
CTTTGGTGTATGGCCTTTGAAAATCCTATGAAAGAATCCAATCTACTTCCTAATTCTACACTGATTTTCACTGGCTGACCTGCATGTAGTTTTTTTAATTGCATGCTTTTCTTGAAGCGTGCTAATGTCTTGGGGTTTTTAACGTGGCCACTAATGGTTTGTTTGGCAGAATTTGAAAGAAAAACGGTAGGAAGTGTGACAGTCGTGACTTGTTCATAGCCATTTCTTGTCTGTTCGCTGCCATCGATCTCAACTGGGATGGCTACTGGGACATTGTACTTTGCAGTTAGAAGGACTTGGGGGGATGGTAGAGAATCTCACCCAAATGGCTGTGTCCCTGAAGCATCTGATGACAAACCCAGGCTACGAAATATGGAATATGTTCTGTCTTAAGCCTCTTCACTGTTCAAACCAGACATTCAAAGCTTTTAGGCTCCAAATATTAATGCTCTTCCAAAACTATTATAATAAAATAGTGGAAGTCAGGATTCCAGCAGGTTTTCTTTAAAGTCCTAATGACTGTCAGATGATGCATTATCTGGCAGTTAACAGAGTAGCAGGGGGCCTAGTACTAGCATCTTAAATGCCAAGAAGTGGAAAAGCCAAATGTTGTCACAAATACTCTGCATGCTGGAAGAAGATGAAGGTGAAACTGGAGTGTCAAGCTTTGCCTTCCTACTCTGGAGCTCCTTTTCACAGACTGAAAGACTGAAGTTAGTGGTGTGATGAAGAGGGTAAGGTGATATTGCATCTAAAGTATGACAGATTTTCAGCTTAAGTAATTACCAGTTATTAATAATTGCAAGCTTGTTTTTAAAACTTTAAAGGTAGAAAATAAGGGGGAAAAAAAGAATAATGTGCTGCTACTGTGGTGTTCATCGAACAACTTATTTTCTAGACACCCAATACAGTGACTAAAAAAAAAGATGCTTGATATCATCAGATTTGTAATTTACAGTTACCTTTGTTTAATGCAACATGAACATTAAAAAAAAAAAAGTAATAATAAAAAAAAAAGCTTGTGGGGAGAAAAGGAGGGAAGAAAGACACCTGTAACCTAGCACTGAGAACATGCAGGGCTTTTTGCTGCTTGCTTCACTGCTGCATTCCCTTAAAAAAAAGAAAAAAAAAAAAAGAGGAGAAATTTTTATATTGCTGCTGCTGAGGCTGGTTTGTTACAGGAGTCATCGGTAATTCTCAAAGTTTGAAGCTTTATGATGAGTCTAAAGGTGACGGATTTTGAGTAGCAGCTTTTCTTGAGCAGCCCCATTCATCGCAGTGGGACTGCTCACGTGAGAAGGGGTCGCAGAACTGATACACCGATGGGAAGACCTGTTTTCTCTGTGCAGTCGGTCTGGGCCCCGCTGAGCAGTTGTCCTCGTGCTGGGATGTGTGTCCCATGAGGGTAGGTGCCTAGCCCAGTGAGCGTTAAGGTCACTTATGTGTCTCAGCACCAGCCGCGCTCTGCTCATGTGTCAGGGAAGAAATCTGCCCTTCAGGGCTTCCCTGCTGTGATGCCATTCTGTGCGGCTGCCCGTGTGGAGCTAGCCCTTGAAGACAGGAATATTTGTCCCTCAGTATTTGTCAGTTTGAAAAGCATCAGTGCTTCCTTTCTAGTTTAGATCTGTGTCAGTGAAAAGGAACTCCTCTGAGCTAAGCTACTGTAAACCCAGTGAGAAGGAGATGTAAATAATGCAAGCCTTCTTGTTAAAATTTAGTTCTTTCCATCGTCTGCCTTGCTGCTCTGTAGGTAAGATTTGTTAGTGGGTGGGATGTTCTTTAGATTTGTTTGGGCTTTTACTGAGTGATCCGGACTCAGGGATAGCAATGCATCACTTGTACTCACTGCTGAAAGAGGATGAAGGTCACGCGTTTTGCAGCCTGGTGGAAATGCTGTCCAATGCATATCAGAAAACACTGAGGCCCCACAGACTTTGGCATCAGCAAGATCGTGCTCTGGCTTTCTTCTAAGTCCAGCTCTTAAGTAGTCTCAAGGGTGTTGTTTTTCCTCTCAGCAAGCAGAATGACTAAAAATCTGGTAAGTGATCTTTATGAACATCGTTTAAATTCTCTGGATTGCATTTGAACACCTAATCCCTGGCCAGGCCCTTCTTCATACTCGATAATTCTCAGTACCTATGTAGTTTCGTGTTGCTCTGCTACCTTTCAACTCCTTTGCCTGGAGGCTAATGCATGAAAGGTGAAGCCATGAAGACCCTGATCACAGACGTTCAGATGCTCTTCTCCTGGAAGAGGTCAGTGTAATAACAGGGCTGGAACAACATCTTGATTCTTCTTACCGCTGAAATCAGTGACCTTGTAGGAGGGCCCCAGTGTGCTTATACAGGTTTTGGATTTGATGATTTGGTCAAGGATAATCTGAAATGAGGAGTGTAAACTGGAGTTTCAAATCAGTAATAGCTCACCATTTCTCTGGCCAGTAGGGTTGCCAGGGAAGAGTGCCACCTTTATCTGTATTTCAGCAGCCTTGTGAATGAAAGATAAGCATTTGCCTGAAGGAGCAGCTTAAAAAAACTCAAAGGGTTAGGGGTATGCCAAGTGCATTTGTAGGAAAGGGGATGGTGGCTTGTGGTTTTCCTTTTGTTTTTGGTGGTTCAGCTAAAAGCAGAAACTGTGCTGCTTCCTATATGTCTGTCTTGGCTATGTAACGTATCAAACGCTACATCCTTGTACTTTATTAATTTCATGCTTTTCTTTTGACACTGCTTCTTATGATATCTAATTTTGGATTCCACTCCATTGCCATGGGAAAGTAGTATTCAACCAGACAAAAGAAATACAGAAAGAATCTCTTAAAACTGGGATTTTAATCTGCTGTTGTGTTGTACGAGTGTATACTATGTGAAAGAAAAAGCACTAGTTCATACACCCAGCCCTCAATCTGTGACCCTAATTGTGAAATGCCTTTTCTAGTCTTAATTGTAGTTCTTGTTTCTTAATTGTAGAGAGACAGAGTCGTTGAGACAATTCTGGCTACATTGCTCAAGCTGGACAGGGTTTCTTCTGAAGTGCCCATGCTAGACAGGGCTCACTTGGAGCTCACTGCAGTTCAGCATGGTTCAGCCTTGCATCGCAGCTGGGGCTTGAGTTATTGGTATGGCGTGTGGAGGGTTTTCCTCCCTTTTGGTTATTGTGGTTTTTGTGTGTGTGTTTACCTAGTGCATTGTAAGGACATGACCTTTCAGGGAATTCTTTTTCTTTCTGAGGGCCGGATTCTGGAAATTATACTAAAGCCAGACACCCTCTGTTTCATAATTTTGATTGTGTAGAATTAATCAGACCTTGATCAACAATGGTCTACAATGGAAGAGAGCCTCATTTTTGGAAACCTATTATAGAGATCTGAAGGGGAAACCTACTTCCCTTTAGGCAACCTATTTTTATAAAAGGAATACCTTCTTTTTTAAGTTACCAAATTTGCCATCTGTTGTAGGTGTAGCAAATCCAGTATTAAGGAATGTCTGTGTGGCCATTCAGTCAAATAAGAAATTAGTCATATATTTAGTGTAATTGAACGTTTGTGGTAGTGTGTATTGCTGATAATTTGTACTGACAGTATGCTCTGAAAATATCAGCCTGACTATTTTCTGACAAAACTTTCCACATGGCAAAACATAAATTTGCCTGTAGTCATTTAAAAATTGATGTGATGTCCTTGCGTGGCTTTCTGAAGCATTCTGTTATTTTATGAGCCAGTCATCTAAAGAAAAAACAGATGCATCTCTTGTGAAATGAGTATTGGGTGCCTTACATAAATTTATATTTCTTTATTTTTATTTTTTAATGCTTGTTGGACCTCTAAGGATATCTTTGGATCACTTCCTGTTTTTTCTCTTAATGTAAAAGAGTACAGGCTAGTGGTGGCTTCTGTGCATCCCTCACTTTGATCCTTTCCGGTAAATTTAAAGTTTAGTTTTCAAGGCAATTCAGTCTGTAGGTAATCCTGAGGTAGACTACACGTTGATGAAAGGGAAGGAGATGATAAAGAAAATGTTCCTTAGGTCCTGTGTCCCTCCTGACAATCTTACTTTGCTTTCTAAGCCACCAGAGGCGCTGCATGCAGCTCTAGTTCATTATTCTGAATTTGAACTGAGATGCTGTTTCCTGACCCTTCCACAGATGAGTGTGACTTTACCGTTGTCCTGTTTGTAAGATACATTTTGATTTCAGAGTTGTTTCAAGTGAGCCATCCTTATCATCCTTGCTCTCACTGGCTCAGTTCTCACTGAAATTCAAGAAGAGTTTCTGTGCTTTTTTGACTGAGTAACTTTGGTGTTCTTTCCCCATTGTCCTTCTTCTTCTCCAGTTAGTGGGTAGTGATGAATGTAGTTTGCCTGTTTTATACCTTTTCAGTAAAACAACTCATCATATTTCCTAGGGAGTTCCTTGTTTGGTTACCAGAGATTTCAAAACAAACAAAAAGCAACCAACCAAACAAAAAAATCAGTCAAACTAACAAACAAAACCCCCCACAATCACCGCCAACAACAAAACAAAGAACCTCAGTACCCTTTCAATTCAAATTCTTTTCCTGTGGAAGCTGAAATGAGCACTCAGTTGCTGATAAATCTTACGTTCTGTGCAGATGTTATGTTTTGGCTGTTATTTTAATTGCTACAGATCAGTTGTGCTTTGTTTATACTTGCATCTCTTCACATTAAATGAAGAGTTGCTTTTTGTCTATGGTAACACATTTAAATCAGTTCTTTCTATAAGAATACATTTTAAAAATATATGATATACAATGCTGAAAGTCTTAGGTCAACCACACAGGTTTTTTAACCAAGGTTTGCTTTGCTGAGCAACCCAGTGTGGTTGGTTTGCTTTTTCAAAAACTTCGAAGCGGTTGAACTTGTGTTATTAATCCTTTTCTTTCAGTCTAAGGAAGAGACTTTCATCTTAATACTGTTACAAATAATGTGGCAGGGCCACACAGCTGTAATTTCGGTGTATTTCCAAGCATAAGCAAGAGAAGCAACATTTGAACAGGATTTAATAGAATAGGTGGACATGCTATTAGCAGAAGATTTGAACTGGTTCATTAGCTGCTCCTGTTTTTTTGTTTGTTTGGTTGGTTGTTGTTGTTGTTTAAACAGATTTATATGCATTTATGTGTTATCTGTCAGGAAAGAGGTTTGCAGGGAAGGAAAAGAGGAAATGTATTGATGATGTTGATGTACCTTTGATGTCTCTAAGAAGCTTTGCTCAGTGTATTTGTTTCTCCTACAGCTGCTAACATTGTAAGCATAAGTCTACATACAAAAGTTAAACTTTTTTTTTTTTTTAAATGGATAAATGTGAATAAAGTAGTGTTCCTGATGTTAAAAGGAAGATTTAGCAATGGAAGCTAAAAAATAACATTGAGGCTGCCTCTGTGGTTGGTGGAGAGGTCATCATTTCCCAAATGGTTTATTGGATTTCTTCCTGCAGAATCCCAGTTTTTGTGCAGAGAAACTCCTTAATCTTCTGCTGAGGTGGCAGGGATTTTGTGCTTTCAAAAGGTACTTGATCAAAGAATTTTACTTGGATAGTTAAAATGTTAAATCTTTTCCATCAGCTTGTGTTTTGCAGGCCTTCAGCAGATCTGGATTCATCAAAACAACTTGCTTTGCTGTTCAATGTTAGCAGTTCCTGGGCTTGATCTCTCTTTTCTCCCTCTGCAGACTCTCTGACTTTCAGATATTTTGAAAGCTTCTTGATGATGGAAGTGGTTGCTCTTGCAGTGTCTTTTTTTTTCATTACAGCCTTACACAAGTACTTTGTTGCACTCCATCACTGGGCTTGAGCCATCTGCCACAATCGCAATTACACACCAATGAATGAATGAATAATAACCCCATGGATTTTCAGCTGACACGAAAGGCTCAAAGTCAGCTAGCTTTAAAAATGATTTTCCATACTCCCAGAAAATTAACTGTGAAGTTAGTTTCCCCATACTGCTTCTAAATCAAGGAAAACACTACTTTTCTCTTTTACAGCTAGATTAGAATTTATGAAAATTTTAGCGCCATAAGACCTTCCATTACTACATGGAGAAAAAAGCGGGAATAGCCAAAATAGGATGAGGCTGTAATGAAAAGCCTTTGACTTAGAGTATCATTTAACTGAAAATGGAAGCTGTTTATGATTTAAATTTAAGATTAAGACCAAAAGCTCATGCTTGAAAAAGGCTCTTATTTGAGAGAGAGTGATCATCGTGGAGCAGAGCCTGGCAGAGAGTGGAAGGGAGCAGGTTTCAGAACCACTATTGCCTTCTGTGGTCAAACACCATTTAATTGTTTCGTGCATGAAAACCTGGGAGCTACTCTTTTATGTACAAGGAAATAGTTTCATGGCAGTTTAGGCTAATCTGTATGCCAGCTGCTATAATCTCATCCGTCCTCAGCCATGTCCTTCTATGTCCACACTTCAGCTGGAGCTAGCACTTCCAGAAAGAACAACCTAGTAAAAGAATAGCCCCCACAGAAAAAAAGAGTTTTCAGCCCTATCTGCTGCATGGACAAGCCCTCCACACAGCTAGTCAGCCAGCGCAAGGGAGGGTACAGGCATTTACAGCTTGGATTTAAATTGGATTGCATTACTGTGGAACGGCATCTAAAACTACAGCAAGTGCAGTAGAAACAATCAGAACTTCCCTATTCTCTCTTCCTAGAATCAGCTTTTTTGTTGTTAGTGTACCTTCCCATAGGAAGAAAATGAGACAAGATTTTGGCTTTTGGGGTGGACAGATGATGTGGAATGTTTAAATCAAATTAGCTGAACATAACATACTTTCACATTGGTGTAGCTAAAGTCAGAATCAGGCTCAGGATGCATAGAAAAGACTAACTGCTTCATCCATAAGCTATTGTCAGCACCAGAAGTATTTAGAAATATTTATTACTCTAATTAAACCAGGTCGTGTACAGAATGTTCTTCTCATTGACAGTCAGATGTAGGAGCTGTGTTAGGGGTGTGTGGTGATTTGAACGTGTTTCAGCATCACTGATTTTTTTGTTTCCAGCTGTGTTTTACCTGATTAAGTGATGATTGGGCAGTAGTGCTCAAATGTATCCTTTATGCAATACCATTGTTTTCAAGAGAATCACGCCAAAAGGATGCAATTTGAATACACTCGGTTGAGTCATGCAGGGCTAAAATAAAAATGGTACATCAGGAGGACAGACTTAAATAAAAGTCATGTCTTTACCTAACTTTATGTGCAGGAATAAGTATAGTAGAAGGAAATAAAAGATTTGTGGTGACAAGGTTAAGGCACAGAGCTGTGCTGTATAACTTGCACTACTAAAAGTAGCCTGTGTCAGTTATTGCAGATCTATGTCTTATGTCTAACAGTAGAAATAGAACTCTCTAGATCTCTGTAGGAAGAGAGAATAGTACAAATACTTGCCGAATCTTGTGGGTTTTACTCAATGAGTCTCCATCTTGTGCTCTGCAAAAAATATCTCAAACTTACCTGAGGGCCTTCTGTTCAGTTCAGCCTGTGTTTAAAGGATAAACTTCGCAGTAGAATCAAGGACACAGTAAGCAGTTGTAGTGTGGAAGCCGAAGGTGGATTGTTAAGTCTCTTGTTCCTTTCTTAATGTAGTTCCCTGAGGAATGACACATCTCTTAATTTCCTAGCGTAGGGTATTGCCTTCTCCTCTTACATCTCCATGATTTCTTGTTTATGATGGTTGCTTATTGTTAAACAGATGAGGGAAGAAGGCAAATGTCCTTGCACACTCTGCCTTCCTACCATTCAGGAAGGATGATCAACATGAGGATGGCTGCTCTCACATCTTATTTCAAAGAGTTGTCAGCTTGCTCCCGTGCATCAACAGAGACATTAAAATGCAGGGCTAGGAAGAGCTTCAAAGGAATCATTGTGTCCAACTCCCTGCTCATGTAGCTTGTCTCAGGGCTGACCTGCACTTTCTCTGCCTGGTGAAAAGGTTTGAGCTCTTCTGTAGTTTGGAAGTGCTATAAGCAGCATTACATTGGATAAAGGTGTATGTTTTTCTTTGTTTGTATGCATTTGTTTTGCTAAACATATGTAAAAGCATGAATCATATGGTGGGACACTGTTATTGCTGTAAAAACATTGGTTCCCAAACTTAAACAAGCTGTCCTTGGATGAGCAGTACAGCCACATCCTCACTCAGAGAATTTTGCTGCTTTTAACTATTGACTACGACTGTCCCAGTTAAAGCAGCAAAGCCCATACATGCAAGCTTAAAAGCTTGCCTATACTTAAGTATTTCAGTGAACTGAGACCCAAGGTGTGCTCTTGCTACAGTCCTTCAGTTAATTGTGCATGTTCCTGCCTGTAAAAGCATCTTGGTTAAGGATTTCAACAAGGATAACAATTTCTCCTGTGCAAGTACAAGTTAAAACAAGAAGCATGCAATGGAAATTCTGAAAATCACCTCTTAAAGCATTCATCTTTTCATTTGCTCACTAAACTGTCACTTTCATATGTTTTACAGTATCCATCCAACCTTAATTTTGGCTCCCGGGTATTCTTTATTGTAGCAATGTGCTGTTGAATGTATACCATTACTTTCTTTATATTACTTAAGGGATGGGTTTTCAAAGCTCGTGGTTTTCAATAGCAGGCATGAGCTTGCCGTACAATACTGTTATTGACTTCAGGACTGTCAGCTAGGTCAACGATTAGTGCTTTAGAAAATCCTCAAAAGAAGGTATGACAGGGACTATTCCACTGTTGTCAGAGTTGGAAGTTTAGGGGATTTTAAAAAAATATATTCGTCAGGGTTTTATACAAGTAGCCTGCTGTGTAAGTGTATCAGATTTTTATTCATGTGCATTTGGACTCATATAATTGACCAAGTTGACTTGATATTGTTCAGAAAATGTGCTGCAAGCATGCTGTGCAGAATAGGAGTAATTGACCAACCTAGCTTCTCTTCAATGCCAGAGTAAGGTAGGTTGTGTGCTCCCAGTGCTTTCAAAAGCTGTCTCCGTGGGCATTGTTCTTTTGCTCTGGCTGGACAAGATGCCTCCCGAAGGTAGGTCGCTTGTCTGAGTGCACTTTAAGGCTGTTCTGGTCTCCATATACTTTCTGTGGTCTGCAAAATGATTTATTTAGGTTGTCATGCTCTTCAAGTGTAGTCCTGCTGCAGCCCATCTACTTAAGACAAAACTGGTGGGCAGCTTAGTCCCAACATAGTAATTCACTAGGGTGATACAAAAACCTGAAAACTTACTCTGAAAAAGAAATCAGTAGACTCCTGGGATTAAGGACTGTATTTTTACAACAGTAAGCAAAAGTTTCAGACTCAGATGTTAACAGCACTTTATTTCTGCTAGTCATCAAATCTCTGCTTTAGTAAAGATCATTGAACAGTTAAAGTTGTAAATCCCAGTTTACAGTAACCCAAAACACTGTAGAAAATTGTGTGATGTAAACTTTTTCTAACACATTTTTAATAATAATTAGCAACCTATGTATTACTCAGCTTTTATTTTTCAAGCTTCAGGAAGCTGTAAACTTTCCTAACACATTTTTAATAATTATTAGTGACCTAGATATTACTCGACTTTTTTTTTTTTTTTCCCCCCAAGCTTCAGGAAGCTGAAGAGCTGAAGAAAAAGGGTGTTTGCTATTCAGTCTTCACAGGTGAATTGGCACAGAGAACTTAAGCAGTGATAAAGCTTCAGTACTTAAAAGATGTTGTGGGGCTTTTGTGACTGTCACTGTCTGGAGACTGAGCAGAAGACCAAAGCTCATGCTTGGGTGTGCAGAGGTGCCTACCGCAACACTATGTATTGCCTCCTCCTCCTCTCAGTTGAGGGCAAGAAAGGAAAGGATAAGAAACATCCATTCAATTTGCTGTAGACAGAGATCCCTTGATTCAGCTTGCCCAGATACTGTCAGTGAGGGGAGTAATGGCCTCTGGCTACACACACATGGAACAGTATTCAGTTTTAGAGCCATTGAAGTAGGCCTGTGAAGTAATTAGTGCTCTGCTAATGATCTGGGAACTGCCAGTTTAAAAAATGCAGCTGTAAACCGTTCCTTTCCTTTCTTCCTCACCCACTTGCTTTTTCTTTCTCTGGGCATGTCTCTTCCTTCTCACACGTGTACAGATACGTTGGCTTGCCAGCATTTGTGATGTGATGAAAACAGACTTGGTGGGAGATTGGGTCACAAAGCCAGGGTTTGAACTTAGTCTTGCAAATGCCTGGTTGCATGTTCTTCATTGCTTGTATGCGCAAATGTTAGCCTTGCATCATTGCCTGTGTTGCACTTCACTAAATTTGTCTTTTAACACCATAGCTGAAAGAGCCATGAGAGGATTATTGGAAACTTTCAGAAGTTCTCCCTGGGTAATAAGGTTAATAATTTAAAAATGGGAATCATTAGTCCCTTAGTCTCCAGATATCAACTTCACAATCTAGATATGAGCAGCAAGTAAGAGAAAGGAAAGGCATATGTGTTCTTATGACAATCTTAAGGGAGAAATCCCTGGAAAGTATAAACTGTCCATTGAAATAATTGATTATTCATTTTTTGCCCAAAAGAAGGACCAAAGGACCAAAGGCAGACACATCCTCTCTGTACTGAAAGTCTCATTTTGCAAGTCTATTTTGAAGTATATCACAAAAAATGCCCAATGGCAGTCTAACAGTTTGCAGTGCCAGCTAATGACCAAAACCAAATGACTCCTCAGTGTTTCGTTTAAATATTTGTGTGTTTGTTTTTGGAATTAGAGAAATCCTGAGTCAAACAGTGAGATTATGAGAGCTGAAAATTATGTTTTACTGGGGGCTGTCCAACTGTGCGTGACACTGTCTATTTATCAAGAGCTGGAAGACTGCTGAGGAAGTGACATTGGTTACTGATATCTTTGACAGATGAGCATCACTTCTGACTACTGTGCAGTGTGCTTGTATGACATATTCTCCAGTCATTGGTACATAAGGGATAATGATCTACTTCTGTGCAGTAAAGAAGCTATGCATACAGAATAGTTGTGTTGGGAAGGGTCCTCTGGAGATTGTCTAGCACTGCTCAAAGCAGGATCAACTACAACAGGTTGCTCAGGACTGTGTCCAGTTGGGTTTTGAATATCTCCATGGATGGAGCCTCCACAACCTCTCTGGGCAACCTGTTCCAGTGTTCAACTGCCCTCACCGCAGTCATTTTCTCCTATGTTTAAATGGCATTTCTTTTATTTCAGTTTGTGCCCACTGCCTCTCGTCCTGTCACTGGATACTACTGAGGAGAGCCTGGCTGCACCTTCTCTACAGCCTGCCATCAGATATTTATATATGTCGATAAGATCCCTCCTGAGCTTCCTCTTCTGCAGGCTGAATGGTCCCAGCTATCTCAGCCTCTCTTCAAATGAAAGATACTCTAAGCCCTTAATCATCTTTGGCATCCTTTGCTGTTCTCACTCCAGGATATCCATGTCTTTCTTGGGGAGCCCAGAACTTGGGAACCCTAGAACTGTACACAGGACCTCAGATATGGTCTCATACCTTCACCATCTGTGTGCTGAAACTCAAGCTCTTTGTTTTAAGTGCTATATTAATGCATAAGGAGCAGATCACTGCCACATTACTACTTGTTTAAGCATGCCACGTTCCCCAATAACTATCTTTTCCTATTGCAAGCATGAGATCACAGTCCATCACGTCTCCCTTCCCTGTAAATGTATCTCCTGCTGTCTTCTGGACCCCGTAAGCAGACAATCCTTATCCACTCATGTTGGTTTCCTCTGTAACCGCTTGGTATGGTGATGGAGCAAGGTGTCCATTCCCCAGAGTCTTGTACCAGGAGCCGAAATTATCCTCGGAGGGAAACCAACACTAGGCCATAAATCTCTGTGCCTGAATACAGCAAGGAGTAAGATGGAGTTATGACTGAGTGTATGTGGGGCTGTCAAGTACATGGAAGTGGGTTTCAGGGTGCTAACTGTACACGTCTCTCGAATGTGTGTAGCAGCCCCTCCTCCTTCTTCATTTATTGTTGTTTCTGGGTGGCCACCTTGAGCCTGGCATCTGGCTCCCCAGGCCAGCCCATCTGGTTTGATATAAGCCCCCCTTCCTTCTTTTACACTGGGCATGAATAAGAACCCCAATGCCTTGCACTTGAGCCTTCCTCATATGCAGGGGCAGGGGTTCCTCTGGACGGAGGCAGAAGGATGCCTGGCTCTACTTCCCAGCTACTGTGATGCGTCTTTCAGCCTCTGCTGATTAAAGGACCTCTCTGCCATCTGGGGAAGGAAAAGAGTACTTAATTTTCTTGTCCTGGTCTCAGACAGGAAAAAAGGCACAGTATCACCGAAGACAAATCTTAGGTATGTGCTGAAAGTTGGGAAAGGGCTACCCTCTCCCTGACATAGAAGCAAAGGAGTTTGGATGTCGGTTCCACATGTTTACTACTTTCCCCGTTTTGTCCTGAAAGTAACAAAAAAGGAGGCAATAGGACTTGTCATAAGCGGAGAACTTAGAAGGCTCCTCTGCAATATTTTAGTGTCCCTGCAGGGCTCAGGTTGTTGTCGGTCTCTGAAAACTGATCTCTAACATCAGCTTTAGAAACTTTCTGCATGTTTGATTCCTTATGATGACCGTGAGAACTTTTCATGAGCATTTATGCAGTGCTTCGATATCATCAGATAGCAAGGTTTCTTTTTTCTGTATGCATGTAAAGGGTCTGTATTTTTTATAATGTTAATAGGAATGACTTTATTAATTACATTTGTCTCATAGCGAAGAGTTCTGAGCGCTAAGAAGTGCTAACAAGAGAGGCATAATGATGCAGAAGCCAGAAAATCATAGGGCTGCTGGTGGCTGTCACTCAGATGACTTTGTGTGACTTAAAATTAAAGAGAATGTATATCAAGTGGCATGAGTGACTCACCGGAATGGGGATGACTCAAGTTGTTGCTCTGAATTCTGTGAGGAATGTTAGATGATGGGCTCCCACAGTGGCAGTGCTGCAAGTCTCTAGGTGACAAGGAAGGAGCTTAAATATTAGCAGTATGATGAAGTGAAGTTTAAAATTACATTAGGATACATTGGGAACAATAAGTGAGACTTCTGCAAGTTGTCCAATTTCACAGCCTTGGAACATCATATAGGAACATATTACTAAATTGTCTCACATAACGCTGTCAGGATAAGTCTAAGGAGACTGCTTTTTAATACAGTACTTCTGATTGTGCTCAATTGTTTTATATAAATGATTTAACTGTCTTTCAACACAGGACCAGCTATCAGCCTTGCTGTGATGAAAACTTTAATGAATATACTGGAGAACTAGCCTGGAAGCCAGCGTATATCTGGCATGCAATGAGAGCTGCTCAGTGGAGTGTCATGGCTCCTGCACCCAAAGGTCATTTTGTTTTGGGAGCAGAAGGTCTGAGTGTTATCAGTGATGCTATCATACTTCCAAGTAACCACGGTTTGGAGCAAAAGTACAGCTGGAAAGTCCACAGACCTATTGAGTTCTTGCAGCATTTTGTTTCTTATGGACAGGAGAATCACTTTTTTAAGTGAAGCAGAGGTGAGGGCATGAACAGGAGCGAAAACAGCCCTGCTGACTATTTTCAATAAAATATCAGAAGGCAATTTGAATTGGTGCATGAATGCAAGACTGCAGAAAGCTGTAAACTAGTGACCCAGGCAGAATGAAAAGAAAGTGAAATCCCTGCCTACTCCAGCTTTTGTTGATGCTGCCAATTGAAAATAATCCGCACAAAATTACCTTTCTTGTGTTAAATGTCTGAACTGGATCTGTTCAGCAGTCAGCTGTATGGCATGCAGGATCTGGGTCTCTCAACAGGTCTTTATTCCTGGATTGTGTGAGATGGGGTAATGTAGCAAATGCACTCACTTGCCTTCAGAGAATATAGATGTTGTGTGATAGTCCCGAGGTGATGAAGCTTCATAAAGGTCTTCAAATAGTGGCCATATTATTATAATGTACTTAACTTCAAGTGCAAATGGCAGCTGCAGAAAAGGATACAGGAGGAGTATATCTTTTCCAAATGGAATATTTACTGGTGTGTAGAGCAAGTTTTAAAAGAAAACAATTTTATGACTTTTCTACAGCTATTGACTATCAAGCGATTACTCCTACTAACCTAAGAGATGTTCAAGACCTTAGTCTTAATACAGCTATGTAAACTGCACACGCAAACTTATTTTTGCCACCCTGGTATATACAAATGCCTATTTCTCACAGAGCAAGTGAATGTTTTTATTCTTATTTACGCCATTGCCATGTTTTTTATATCAAGTCCATTGTTTTGTTTGTTTCTTTGCTTTCCCACCAAACCTTCTGTCGCTATGGAATCCCAGTTTCCTTCGATATATCCAAAAACAAGTCTTATGCACAGGTCAGGTAAAAATGTGCCTTCTTGAAAGAGAGTGAGATACTAGACTTCAGGTAGTGTCAGAGTCCTGATGCCCCTAGTGTCAGTGTTAGCTTCTCTTTAAAAACGCCAAAAGAGTGAAGCTCTGACATAGATCTTTCTGGCCTCCATGAGTTCGTAGGGCTAATTCTGAGGTTTGCTCACTCCAGAGTGTCATGAAAAAGTTTATTGGTGACTTTCTCATGTCAAGGATTTGGCTCACTGTACTAATTTAGCTTCTGGAATAATATGTATATTCTTCTGGAGAACAGAGATTCAGGTTGAGCTGTGCCAGAGTAGGTTTTGACTCATCTAATCAAGCATCCTTGTTTTGCCTGCCTAGCAAAGGCTGTTTTTGTTTGTTTTGTTTTGTTTTAATCCTTCTGTTATGCACCTTTCTATCTGCATTGCTATACATGTGGAGAGTCACTTCCTAGGTGTCTTTTGGCCTAACATGTCACTATATCCTTTTGTTGACTTAGTTGACATAGCCAGAGCAATTCTCTGTCAACAAATCTAAGACAAATACTGTTCTTACTAATGTTGTGGCTACTCCACTGAATGGTGTGCAAAGCAAAAATAGACATTTCCCAACTACCTTTCAAGACACCAAGTATTTAACATGCTCACGTAACAGGTAGCCTGAATAAGAGCTTCTATGAAGAAATTGGCAAAGCACTTCAGAAACTTTTCAGCCTTGACTACTCCTACTCATTTGCTATTCTTAGCACGCTCTATTGCCGTCAAGAATCTAGCTCAAAGCTTTGAGATTCTTCTCACTTCATCAGTATCGTAAGATTCCTTTTTTGCCTCTTTTATTTTTAGACATGCAGTTTCTGGCAATTAATGCAAGACCTTTCCTGGAGAAAAGTGTGATTGTTAAGTACTGTAAAAACAGATTGTGTTTCACAAATGTTAGAGGGTAGGGAATGAACTTTTTCCTATTTCATTCTTGCTCCACACAGGGGGCAGATGTTGCTGGTACAGCTGATTCTGCTTCAGTTCCCTCAGTAGGATTATTCACACTCCTAAAATTCTGTCCTGCACTTGCTTAAATGTTTTACTGGCCTGGAGCTTAGTTTGAAACAATGACTAGGAAGCCTGTTTCAAATTAATGAAATATGCATCAATGAACAAGTGAATAAACACAGCAGACTGCAGAATAAGAAACACACTATAAGAAATGAACTTTGTTCATTTAATAGATGCTGTTTGTTTTTTTATAATACATGGTTATACTCATGTAAGATACCAGCAGAGTGATCCTGTGTAGAGCAGGAGAAAGGGCTGCATATATGAGCATAAGATGGAGAAACAAACAAGTTGGACAAGGCAACCCCAGGGAACTTGATCCTGCCAGAATGAAAGTAGTGCCGCTGGCTGCCAAGTTCCTTTTCCTTAGCATCCGGAGTAGGTCTGAAGAGGGTACAATGACATTTATTATTGGTTAGTATATGGCTGTTACTGAACAAGAGATACAGAACTTGTGATTTGAATAGTAGCCACAGAATACCACAGACCCCGAGGAAAGAATCACTTAATATGCTTGTATTTTATTTGTTGCAGCACCAGAATATTTTTAAACTCCTGAGAAGGCCTGATGGTTACTGAGGAAGACAAATTGAAGGGGAATTTTTGGATAAGCACAGAAATGATGGTAGTTCAGTGCATCCTGTATGGCAGGGAGCAGACTATTTCCAGAAGACATGTAGTCTCCCGCTTTCTCTTTTTTATTCCTTCTTTCTCTTTTTTCTTCCTCCCTCCCTCTAGCAAATACTGGTACAACTATTATATATTAAAGGATCAGTTTATAAATATGTGCTGACTTCTATGCTGCTGGGATAGTGCAGAGATGCAGCCAATCTTTGATTGCAATGGCTCAGTTAAAGCTTTCACGCACAGAAAACACAATTTTGCCGTGCCAATTCCCAGGTAGTGCATGTTTTGGAGGTATTTATGCTGATTCCTTCTCTTCAAGAGCATGGCAGAGCTTGCTAAAATGCCTTCCAGATGGAGGGTGCATCCCTGATCATACCTGCCTCCTCATAGAACAAGTCAGGGCAGTCCTGAGACTGCTCTCACTTGACCTGAGTGAGGAACCATCATCACGGAACTCAAAGTCAGGGAGACAGTGAGAGTTACTTACTTTAATTAAAAACTAATTAGGCAAGAACACCAGCAGATTTGGTGATAACTGGGAAGCCATAGAACAAATTGGTGCTATGAATTTTGACTTTTTGCAAAGCATCACACAGAACCACACTGGGTACAAGAAGTAACATCTGCTGTTCTGTTCCCCTGACTGTGTGTTTCCTTCTAGATTTGTTTTACCTTTAAGTAGCAGTAAATATGATTAAAAATAGGAATGAGGAAACGTGGGTGTCATCCACCTGATGCTACGGAGTAAATACCATCTGTGAAAATGAGCTAACTGATAGGACAATACCCCACTTGATGATAAAAAGCTTTAGATGTGTAGGGAGCAAAAGTCTTTGGACTCGATAACCACAAGTGGTGACTGTCCCTAGGAAACAAGGGAAATGCAGTGGTGGAAAGTGAGTAGATTCATCCTTTGGATTTATTCAACATACTCTAGCTTGGAGGGATTATTGAAAGTTTAGGACAGGGCTTCATTCTTTTTAAATTGGTCAAAAGCCTAACCAAAGAGCACTGTCAAGAGCCATATCCCATACTCTGTATGTAGGCCAGCCTGTTTGAAAAGCATCTTTGCATCTGTCTTTAACTGATGAGCTGGGAAGCCATACAGAAAAGCATAAACTGATTAAAGAATGCCAGAATTAGACTGAGCAGAGAAAAAACAGACCTAACCTGCTGGAGTCCTTTGAAGATCTTACTACAAAGGTACAGTGGGTGTTAGTGTGTTTAGTGATTTGTCTCTAGCTGCTAAAATCAAAGCAGTCAGTGGTTCGGTATAGAAACCAAGTGATCACATCTGTACTGCACAAATATTTAGCGTATCACTCACCAAACCCTTCAGAGCTCAAGCCTCTATCTATGACTGCGGCCAGGCTTAAAAACTGTGGGTCAGCCCATCTTGTTTTTGTTGTTATTGCTATTAATGTCATACTTTTAATACTTCTCACAGGGAATATGACAGTGATAGCTTTCTTAAAAGCAGTGTTCTTGACAGTCTTCCCCCTCTGTGTGTGACTCAACAGATGCGGTTGAGAGAATCAGGAATGCTTTTGTTGTCTGCTCATACAGTCACCTCTGCTAGAAAATGTGCGTATAATTGTTACTTCACATGAATATTCCAGTCACGTTCTTCCCAGGAGATTTTAAAATACTTAAAATTATTTCATCTGATCCTATTGGACTGCTTTCATGCCTGGAAGAAATCAAGAAGTAGCATATAGTGTGTGCTTTATTTAAAGCAAAACAAAAACAGAGTGGTTGTTCAAAAACAGTCCTAGAAAATGAGACTCCCTTGTGCAGCAGACCAGGGAAGTGGCAGTGTAATTCCTTGCTGGGTTGCCTCAGTTGTGACCTGGAGAAATTGCCTGTAGGGTTGTTTCATTCCTTAGCTTGTGCAGTGTGTGGCATCTCTCGTGTGATCAATACGGACTTCATAATGCAGCCATCCCTCATGCTTGTAGGTAGGCTGTGACCATCAGGTCCTTTCATGCAGGTTACTGATGAGTGGTTGCAAAGTAATGCCTTTTAGCCACCACCACCAAAGTGGACTTCATCTGAATTAGACTCCCAGAGGTCAAAGACTCCATACACTGTTTCCAGGCCACTGAACAAGCTGTTAGTCTCTTCACACAACCTTGCAATGGAGAACCCAACAAAATAATCCAGCAAGATTATTGTTTTTAAAACAGCAAACAACCTCCTGGCTCTTTGCTCTTGGTTGGTCAAGCTTTGAGTTTCACCTCACTGCATTAAGAAAACAGGAGGAGCGCTGATACGTTGGCCATGTGTGTCTTGGGTTGCATTTTGCCTGTGTATGTACACACACA
Organism: Anseranas semipalmata; assembly: GCA_013399115.1. Classification (NCBI taxonomy): domain Eukaryota; kingdom Metazoa; phylum Chordata; class Aves; order Anseriformes; family Anseranatidae; genus Anseranas; species Anseranas semipalmata. Next base: position 334,912 of record VXAA01003014.1, read on the forward strand.
CGCATGTCTTACATATATATTTGTGTAAAATAGCACCTTTCTTAGAAATGACATCTATCTGAGACGTCAAGCATGTGCAAGCGCCTTAATGATCTAACAGTCAGAGACATGCTGAATAGAAATATTTGCCCTGCTTCGCTTGATGACAAGTAAAATAAGAGTGCGGAATAATTCAACTCCCACTAGAAAGCTTAGTGCTGCTCAAGCAGTGTTATTTTTGGGTTGACGATAGCTGTGTCATCACTGGTGTTCCAAATGCAACAGCAGCTATTGACCTACCTGTGCTCCTGTCCTGCCCAAGCCTCAAGAGCTATTTCATGCAAAATTACTCTCTAATTAAGTTGCACAGTGGTAGAGCTAGCACAAGCTGTACTGAAAAGGGGATGCCACTTTCCAGTAGGTACCAGAAGCTCAGCATGGCGTTAAGCAAATGGAATAAATGCCTCTTCACGGCCCAGTGGTCTCTGTATTTGACCTTGCACTGCCAGCTATTGTATGCTGGCTAACCGTACCCTTTGTATACTATAAACTGGACCCTGACAGCGACTCCAGTTTACAGCAGGGTTATGCCTCTGCCATATTACAAAGTGAGTTTTGATTCAAAAGGTAGACTGAGATATACAGTTACATTTCAGAACTTGGTGCTGCTCTGTCATTATTACCTGAGGCACGTCGAGGAGTTTGAAAGAAAATCAAGAAATAAGAAGTCTGTAGATATGTGTTCTGTTGCTTTCAGTGTTACTAGCAGGTGTTACATGAGTAATTTCCATAAGGAAAATGTGATCTTTTGCTGCTGTTCCTGGCATTCTAAAATGCAGCCTATTTTGTGCAAATTGAAGTAACATTTTTATAAGAAATTGTAGATGGAGAATGTATTAAATCTTGCGTAAAATGAAAGAAAAATGATACTAGGGAGACAGATCATCCAACTACAGAAACTATTCACCTCATTGAAGTGCAAAGAGATGGGAAAGTGAAAGCCATTAATCTGGTAGTGTTAGAAGACTACATGAATTATCTGGACTGGTGACAAACCAATTAGGTATGGTTCATTGCTTGAAGTTACTTTAACCATCAAAGAGGGAGAAAATGGGGAGGACAGAGCAGTTACTGAAGTAGGGATAGGGAGCAGCTTATCAGAGCCAGTGCCTACGTGACCATTGCCAGTCCTCGGCATTCTCTGACCGGTGCTGACAGCTGCTGTGCTACATACATACAAAGTCATTCCCAGCTGTTTTCTGTGCACCTGGGAGCTGTTATCTCTAATGCAAACTAAAAAATAGTGAGACACTCACAGATGTGGAAATAGATACAAAAGGATTCATGCGAAATACATACTTGTGGACGGTAACGGATAGCTTGGCATTTTGCTGGGGGGGGAGTTGTAGTGTTCGTGAAGTTGCTGTACAACTATCCCTGGAGAATCATACACCATTGCTTTTTAGTCTCTACACAGGTGGCTGGTTTTGGGAAGGTAATCCTTATGCTGTGACCTTAGGTTCTGCTCTCGTGTGTTTGTTTTTTTAACTGTAAGCCATGTGCTGAAGCAAAGTAAGTCATTATGAACACTCCACCTGCTATAATCATTTTTGTTCATTATATTAACAGTTTGGGGAAATCAATCTTCTGTAAGTAATAATGCGGAAACTATGACTGGTGACACTAGCCTGGTGTCTGAAAATTAAGTGGGATTGCAGCTCCTCATACTGCTCCAACCAAGGACAGCATCCCACCATGCAGCATCAGGAGCAGAGTAAACTCCTCTGACCATTGTTTCACATCCTCTGCCATTTCTTCAAGGATGGGATTAAATGATTTTTGACAAGTTTCATGGGGCCAGCACACCGTGTTACTTTAGTCAGTCAGTGTGGACATGGAACTGGGACATTGCACTTTTCTCTACATGTTCCTACTAGCCTGTTTACCCATCCCTGTGCACATAAAAGGAGGGCGATGAATGTTCACAGTTTTCCCATTCCTCTCTCATCCTGTTGCTAGAGTCAGAAGGTGAGAAGGGATGGGGACGCCAGCTCCTTCATAGGATTGCCCAGTTCTATACTGGATATGTTCTGTGCTGACACAGTTCCAGCTTTATTATAAAGACTGACCTCTTTCTTTAAAGGCCACAAGTCACAGGCTGCTATCCATCACAGCTTTCTTGTAGGGAAGCGGTGTGATTGACAAGCTTGATGTTCTTGCCCAGCAGAATTCCTAGGGCTTGCTCAGTCTCAAGGTTTCTCTTTTTTTCCCTTCAAACTTGAAAGGGACAGGGAGAAATGGAGAGGGAAGGTACCTGCAGCAGGTGCTCAGAGGTCGGATCAAGATACCGTCTGTCATCATTGTGTTTAGACTGCCAAATAAAATAATGATTGAAAATGAAGATTAAAATTGGAAATCTTCTTTCACATCTAATGAAAATAAGTAATCTTGGCATAACATACGGCACTGCATTCAACTCTTAGTGCCGTAGGAGTAGTTTGCAGCTGACAGCACATATGTCTGTACAGTATGCTTCAGAATCCCCAAATTTAGATATTCCATTGAATCAGTAATTTTTAAGCTTGAAACGTAAACAAATTCCTTTTCCCCTTCCTTATCCTGCTCCCTCCCCATACCCCCAAAAGCAAACCTATAAAATTAAGCATTTCCTAATGCTTTGAAATTATCTCCTGTGCTCATTCTGAGTGATCCTTTTTCTTACTCTACTCAGTATTCCCTTGCAATAAGAAAATGGTACATGCAGTTCTGTTCAGGTGAACAAAAGACCTCCAGAGAAAGTCAGGTGGCATCTCAGTGCTCATATAATTCAGGAAAGCCTACTGGGTTGCTAATTTCCAGTTTTAGAAAAATTTCAATGAAATTGCCAATATGGGTTTGAGCAAAAAAGGTGTGAATTATCTGTACAGTGTAATATTGTGCTTCCTCCCTGACTGACATGGTAAAACTTTCAGGATGCCTGAGCTTTCCCTTAGCAGAGGATTAATAAACGATTCCAGTTTCCAAAATCATTTCTGTACCTTCACCATGCCTGAACTCTAATTCTTCCAAGTGTGCTGAGAATTGTATTCTCCAGGAAGAAGACAGAGTACAAGCAGCAGTGAGTACTCTTGTTAGAGACTTGCTTTGCTTGGATTCCTTCAGGGCAAAATGGCAGGCATCTTTTTTCAGATAGCATTAGATTTTGTTTGTGTTTCATTACCAGTATCACTTGTATCGAGATTTTGATACATTTTATATAGTGGCATTTGGATTCCAAAGCCATGTGTACATTAACTAAAATTGATAAAACTACAAAAAAAAAAAAAAAAGTGGTTTAATGGACACAGAGGTAACAGCTGCTTAATCCTAATCAGAAGTTGGGGATAGCACACCTTTGCAAATTCACAAACATTAGCCTGCTCTCCTGAAGGTGGAAATCTGGTGAGTAATGGTGAAAATACAACTGTTCGACATGAAGTCAAGTTTAGGGATGAGCTTTCTTGACTGCTGAGGTAAATTAGATATGGGGAAATACTGGAAGAATAAATATTTGGCTGCAAAAATCTGAAGATTAAGAGAGTATCAGGATACCTCTGTGCAAAGTTGAATATATTGCAAAGACACAGCACTTTCCAATTTATTCATTTGGATACTTTAATATTGGGTTTTGTCTTCACATATGCAATAAGACTGGAGGAGATTGGATTTATTTGCTTTATTTATTTGCCTGTATTCATCCATCCTTTGCAGAGCTGTGGCCCTGTGAACTATCCCACCGTGTCACAGGTACTCCAACAAAGCCGTAGTTACGCATTTGCTCTGCTTGCTCCTATTCGTTTCCCAGGCTGTGTGTTTGTGTACCAGCATGTGCGGTGGTCCATTTTTAACCTCTTTCATCCTTCCTGAGGGCTCTTAGAAACTTAGCTCCCCTTTACCTCTGTTCTCTCACTTACCTGCAAGCTGTTTTTGCTGTCCCCAAATGTACCTGATTTAACATCCTCTGCATTGGGTTGGCAAGCCTTTTGGCAAAAGTGCTTTTATCGTACTTTTTCAAATGGATCCCATCTCTCAGTTCTTGGTCCTGAAAGAGGGGTCCTTGGCCAGAAAAGCCAAAGCAGTGCTTGCAGCACCGGCTGCAGAGCTGGTTGTTAACTCACAACATGCGTCCACTTGTGTCCAGGCCTTCCCCCTTCACCGGCAGGATCAAGGTCATCGCCTTGGCTCTCGTATCCTTTGCCTTTTCTCTCAGAGGTCTGTAGTCATTCTTGAAGTCGTAACTGTCCATCTTGTTCTAATTATTCATGCTAATCGCACAAAAAATTAGAGATACAAAATTATTTCAGAAACAGTATTTCTTAATATTTTACAGTTTCACAGTGTCTATTCTGTAACTCTTTAAAACAAACAAACAAACAAACCACAGGGCTATACCAATAGTTCTACTTATTTCAAGTAAATAAGTGTTATTGTATAAAATGCTGAGGATCGATTATTGGCTAGAATAACCCGGACTTTCTGGAAATGCATGATTTGTTTCCCAGCAGAGTTGGCTTTATACTTATTCACTTTTTTTGAAAAAAAAAAAAAAAAAAGAAAGATATATGTTGAACCGTCTCTGTCAAAAAAAAAGATTTCAGGAAACAAGGTTAAGTTTAGAACTGAACAAGTACAAAATCATCTTGAAAACAGAAATCAGAACACTTTGATGGTATTCATGAACCCTTTCATTCATTTTTGATGAGCAGTGACAGAAGCAATGTTTTGTCTGCAAGAATGCAGAATTCTATATCACTGGTGATTCTTCAGTAGTTTTATAAATGCAATAATAATTTATAATATAAATGAGATTTTCCTGATTTTATAAAAAGTTCCAGCAAGGCAGTATGAAGAAAAAAAAAACAAAAAACAAATCGCATAGCTAAGCAGCTCTCAGACAATTGTTATGCTGAAAGTTGTTTGCTCAGGATATTTGAGAAATTTAAGAAAATTAGGAAAAATCAAAGTATTTTGTAAAGTGAAAAATAACTTAGATACTTCTTGGCAATATCTCTGGTTTATTTCATGCTGGGTTTATTTTTATCTTCTGTTCCCTTACCCCTGAGAGTTAACGTTTTTGCTACCTGAGACAAAAATTGCTTGCTCTTCATAATGTCGTGTTCTGAGAGCTGTTTGCTATAATCTATCTTCCTTTCAGTGCTCATCTGCTCATCTTGGATTCTCAAACCATATCCACCATATTAGGGACTTACTGCAGTCCAGCAATATATGGTATATAATGAAGAAACAGTTTATATTTCTGGTGCAATCTCTAGCAAAGGTGATTAAAAACTAAATAAAGCTCAGATGATTTTTAATAACCAGGTTTTACCTTTTCCATGGTATTTTCTTGCTGGCTTTTAGGAGTATGTGTGTGTGCTGCCCTCTAGCAGGATATCTCCTAGCATTGCTGTTTCTATTTGCTTTGGTGCATGGGGACATTGCTTTTTGGTACACAGAAATTGCCCAGAGAAGATGGGCTTATACTTGGGAGCCCAGTTGCAAAGAGGAGTTATCACTCAGAGTCCCTCTGCCTGTCCCCACAATCACTTTATAAATACTGGTGGTCTCCACATCTTCATTAGTATTCTTATATGGGTGTTACATAGAGATGAGTAGTTGAGAGGGAATTTCCATGCACCCCTTGTCCATCAGTTGGCCAGTTTTCTCTGGATGCTGTGACAAATATTTGTGCTGCCTTTTCTGAAGACCTCAAGAATTGCCCCAAGGGCTCTCCTTGTAGTGGGAGGTAGAGCCTTCTTTTAAAAAAACAAACTAACCACGTTTGGACACCAGTATATCTCTGTTGGGACCAGTCCTTTACTACCTTGAGGTCTGCTACATGTGTGGAAGGAATCATCTACAAGATGAGAATTATCCATAGGTAAATGATCATTTGAGCCAAAATACTGGAGGAGGAGTACTAACCTGAATCTCGTCTAAGGGACTGAAGGATTCTCTGCACGTCTGACATAATATAGGAGAAGTAAAAACATCATGTGAATGACATTAAAAATGCCAGGGAAATAAATACATGGTTGTCTCTGTCTAAATTTAAAGATGATGTAATGCACAGCTTTCATTAGGGGAAAGCTGGAGTCTCTAACACTGTCAGTTTTTTTCCCCAGAAAGCTGTAATGTCATGCCAAATTTTAATATGTTTCTCTCTGGCATATGAAAAAATGCTGTTTAATTACATCTAAATTCGATAGGGTACATCTCTGAAAATGAACCTTGACTTGTGAAAACTTGTGACTTATGCCATTTATAATTAAACAGATTTAAAACTTCATTTGAAGCCTCATAAAAAGGAACCAATCACTATTTTTTTCTTTTTCTGAATTGATATTTGAATTTCACAGGTGCTTTGAAGTAAAAGTAAAAAATCAACCCCAAGCTGCTAGCAGTCTTCCCTTCCCCCAAATGAACTTTCTTTTCAAATTGTCATAAAGGTATGATAACTTTTAAAAAGTAAATCTTTCTCCCCTCCATTTTTTCATACAGTGAAACTGTCTCTTATTTTCTTTGTTTAGTGTAACACCATGTGGATGGCACAGGTGTTGGAAGCAAAGAGACGAAGAGGCTAGAGTTGTTCAAGCAAAGAGAGGGGCCAAATGACATGTCATTCAGGTTTACAGGAGGACGGAGAAAAGCCTTTTTCTCTGAACTGCATCTGCATAGGAAGCAAGTATCAAGAGGTGCGGGGCATGTAGCTAATGCTGCCAGCCAACAAGGGAGTGAGGTGGGTCTCTGAATGCCCTCTGTCCTAGTTGTATTTGTCTTTAAGGTGCACCAGCTGGGCCTGTTGCCTGATTTGGGCTCATCCCCCTATGTTATTTAGGGAAGGGGAAAGAGAGAGAGCTTCAGGCTCTGCAGTTCCTGCCCTGGCACCTCTCAGCCTCTACAGAGACATAATGGCATACTGAGCCTTCAGAGGTACTGTAAAACTACTGTAAAGCTTAACTGCAGTCTTTTGACAGACTCTTTCTATTGCTGGCAGTTGTCTTCATTTTTTCCTATTACTATGTCAGTTATTTAGGCTTTTTTCTTGTCTTGAAGTGTTTTTCTTTTTTTTTTTTTTCCCCTCTAAGCTGACTTTCTGTATGGAAAGGGAGGGTAAGATGGCTGTTTACCAGGCTATGCTTTCAGGAGCTGATATGGGGAGGCCCTACCCAGAAGGGGCTCTGTATTGCTGGTGTCGTTACCCTCCATGCATTTTGCAAAAATGAGGGAATCAAATGAAATAAGTACTGGCTCCTCATAAAACAAGCAAAAGAAAATGGGAGTACTGAATACTATGAAGTTAGTTGGTTTGGGTAATCCTTGTTTGTTGAGAGAGGGAGGCTTAAAGATGTATTTGGAGTGACCTCTTAGGCAAATTGCTGTGTCGTGGGACTTAGTGATGTTTTTCCAAGTGTCTTTCAACATACTGAGAAAAAGTTCTTCAAGAATTGTATTACTAACCTATGCATCTCCTCCTGCATCAACAATAATCCTAAATATCTTGCTACTGCTTTGAAGCATAGGGCAGGAGGAGGGACATCTGGCTCAACTCCTGAAATAGTTCACAAATTTCAAGTTCAATGATAGCTTTTTAGCAGAGATTTTAATTCAGATTGAAACAGAGGGCACCTAGTTCAGGTCTGCCAAAAGTTACAACATGCTCCCCAGTATCAACACTGGGACCTTCTGTACAAAAAAGCAAGAGTTTCAGAGGTTTTAACAACTTATTGGCAAAGTTTATAGAAGTACAAGAGTAAAAATTATATATTAATAATATGTAATTTAGTACTGCATATGTATTACAGCTCTGTGTTAATAACTTTTCAAAGGGACTAGTCACACAATCTGCTTTGAACAGGAGTCCTAATACCTGAATCTGGATCCATGGACTCCTTGTATAGCTGAGGGACCAAGAAAAGAGCCATTAACTTGTCTGAAGTCAACCTAAGGAAGCCAGAAGGAGGTGCTGAGGAAAGGATTGTGACCTCATAATTAAATGTTTTTCTCTGATGTCCTGATTTATGATATTTCTCCTCTGCTGCCACTGTAAAAGGAACAATCCCACTGGGCTCAACAAGAATGCCAGGGCACTTGCCCAGTGAGATGAAGACTTGTTTCCAGATCCCATTCCCGTAGTTGAGTTCTTCCACGTTGGTTTCCTGTCCCCTCAGGAAGTTATCCAATACATCCAAATTTTCCTATATTTTATTAACTGAAAAGGAAGGGGAAAGAAATATATCAGAAGAGGTATTAAAGATGTTTATTAATGTTAAAATTTTGAAGTATTTTGTTGAAATTAATGATTTAAGTAAATGCATGAAATGCTAATCAGAATAATTTGAATAGCTTTTATTAGTTTGAACATTAATTTGATTACGGGGATTTCAGATGCTACTGTAGATCAAGATTTCAGCAGTTTGTATCCAAGTTTGAATTTTTATGGGTGACCATTCTTAAACCCTAGTTTAAATATTACATAATTCTTCCACTAATATTAGAAAAGCTGTAAGCATCCTTTTAAAATCCATTCTCGAACAATTCGAGAAACTGTCAGTTTCTTGATATCAATGGTGTTATCTTTGCTGTTGATGGAGGTACATGATTGTCACTTGCATAATAGCGTTTTTGCAAGCAGTTGCTGTTGTTGCGCAAAGGCCCGATTAAACTAAAGCGCTGAGATCGGTGATCTCAGTTGAAATCACTTCATGCAAAATTCATAAAATCATTTTTTCCTGGAACACTGTACTTATTTTAAGACTTCAGTATGTCTCCGTAACTTTTCCAAGATTATATTGCAAATTTACCATAATCCCTGTGCATAGGGCAATGGGAGGTGCTTTTACACTAGAGTTTATTTCAGTGCTGATACCTGAGGTGATGCACAGCAAGGAGCAAATTGTCTCGTCCTCAAGGTCAAGTGTCAGAAGCATCCTTAGGTGCGCCACAGTGCAAGAGGAGATGTAGTTCCTCTGTCTGCAAAAATGCACCTTCTGACAGGAAGAGCCAGTGTGGTGGTGTTTCTTTTGTTTGAGGGCACCAAGCCAGGCATGGTTAGATCCGGAGAAACTGTGGAGATGGACTGTGTATGTGTGGGATGCAGCCAAACGAAGGCCAGCGGAGGAATTGTCACACTGAGCATGGAACAACATACTTTATGCCTGATAAAGTGTCCCCTGCTGCTCTCTCTGGTATGTTACAGAAGGGAAAGAGGAAACAGTTCTCTGAGCTTGTCCCCATGCTTCTGCCCAGGTAAGGTGTGCTTGCCTCCTCATTTTCCAGTCAAAATAAGAAAATGGGGCATCATTTATCTCTGACTCCACATTGACGCAATCAAGTTACTGGTTGGCTAAAAAGGACTAATTTATGACTTACTAGTTGTGCTTCTTTACTAGGGATCTTCTACAAATTTCTTCTAGCTCAGCCTAGTGATATCACCTGCCTGTGGTCATCAGGCAGGCCAATTCAGAAAGTACAATTTGGTATCCAATAGCTACTTTTTCGGCTTGCCAATGCAATAGGCTTTTTTATCCTTTTTTCTTCCTAATAGGGAAAAAGTAGAAATGTTTTTCTGATGTTTTTGTGAATGGCTAATGCTTGAGGTTCACTTTCAGCCTTCCAAAGTGAGCCTTAAAGAGCATTATATCTTTAAAAAAAAAAAAAAAGTTTGTCTCCCTACTTATCCCTTCTTTGGGAACACATATTTTAAGTTCAGCTTTGGTTTGTGTTCTTTTGATGTTTTTTTGCCAATCCATATGACCGAAAGTGCTAAACTTAATTTGCAGTGGTGCAAAACTCTGCTCTGTAAGGCATCTACCTAAGTGGGGAGGGCTAGAGGGGGGTTAGTTATAGGACAGGACTTTGAAAGTGGTCAGGTTTGTGTTACCTGTAAGTAAAGGTTGACTCCTCTGCATTTTTGCTTCTGAAAGCCTGTTTTTGCTCAATGAACATAGCTTTTTTTTAAATGAGTAGATAACATTCATGTGCTTTAATCCTGTCCTATCCTGAAACTCTCCTTCAACTCATGAGTAACCTTAAATGTGCAAAATCTGAGTGTGCAGATTTACAAGCCTGTTTTGAGCATTCAGTTTTACAGATGCTTTTAGATTAATACAACACCATTTCCAAAGTACCCTTTGCAGTGTTTTCAGTCAGTGTTGCCTGGGGACAGAGGCTTGGGAGTTGAGAGCAAAGTTCTGTAGTTCAAAAAACACTGCCATTAACTACAAAACAGCTTTGAGCAAATAAACTTAAAATATTGTACCAGCTTCTTTTACATTGTTATTTTTTTCTTTTTCCTCCACTGCTAGTTGATATTCTATAGATGAAACTGCAGTTTAAGAGTTGTATACCGAGGAGCTTACCAGTGATTACTGTACCCATGTTACTGTGTGCTGATACCTGAATGCTTTGGCCCAAGTTTCAGATAACTGTTGATGCTCTCTGCCTGGTTGCTGTTTCACAGAAATGAGGTCTGATAGAGCATACAAGCAAAGTTTGAGTGGAGTAAACGGGCCTCCACATCTGCATGCCAATGTACTGCTGTATAGTCTGACCAGAAGCAAGTAAACCATTGATCAGATTCTGTGATAACCTGCACCTGCTTTGCCCCTTACATATTTCTGGTAATAAAAGGAATTGAATCAGATGCATTACCCAGACTGTTACTAATTCAAACATACATATATATTTTATTAAATAAGGAGAAAGTATGGCAAAATTGAACATATGGGGGGAAAAAATGCTGCCTGAATCTTAGATACCATTGTAGAAGATGCCATGGAAATTAGTTACAAATACTGAATTTAATCTAATACAGTCCTGTTTAATCTAATTACCTAAGTATTGCCATGGTTCATTTTATAAATGGAACTCTGGGAGGACTTTAAAAATATATATTTAAGTCAGCATAAGATATAAAGCAATTTCCTTTAAACTGGAAAAAAAAAAAAAAAAGAGAGAAATTGGAGCACTATGCATTCAGTCCACATAATAAATCACATCATGTTAAATGCTCCAGATCAGTGACATTGAGCACTGGAGACTTTCCAGGAATCAGCAGTAGCTAAATGGTGTAAATGGGCAAGATAACAGGCTTTTGTTTCTTGTCCAGTTTTAGGGTAGTCCCTGGGAAGTAAGAAAATAACAGGATTTCCCTGGCCTGAATCTCCAGTGTTCATCTAAACACAAAGAAAACAGCTATTTTTCAGTGAAACCCCCCAAAAGACAAACAGTATCTGGAAACTGTATTGCTCAAATTCTGCCAATTTTAATTCTAGAAAGGCCTATTTTGAAGTGGTATGTGAAGCTCAGTGAATATTGTAGAATCATAGAATGGTTTGGGTTGGAAGGGACATTAAAGGTCATCTGGTTCTAACCCCCTGCCATGGGCAGGGACACATCCCACTAGACCAGGCTGCCCAAAGCCCCATCCAACCTGGCCTTGAACACTTCCAGGGATGGGGCATCCACAACTTCTCTGGGCAACCTGTTCCAGTGCCTTCACCACCCTCTAAGTAAAGAATTTCTTCTGAATATCTATTCTAAATCTATCCTCTTTTAGTTTAAAACCATTACCCCTTGTCCTATCACTGCACTCCCTGACAAAGAGTCCCTCCCCAGCTTTCCTGTAGGCCCCCTTTAAGTACTGGCAGGCCACTATAAGGTCTCCCCGGAGCCTTCTCTTCTCCAGGCTGAACAACCCCAACTCCCTCAGCCTGTCTTCATGTGAGATGTGCTCCAGCCCTCCTCTGGACTCATTCTAGTAGGTCCATGTCCTTCTTGTGCTGGGGGCCCCAGAGCTGAACGCAGTACTCCAGGCAGGGTCTCACGAGAGCAGAATAGAGGGGGAAAATCACCTCCCTTGACCTGCTGGCCATGCTTCTTTGCAGCCCAGGATATGGTTGGCTTTCTGGGCTGCAGGCACACATTGTCAGCTCATGTTGAGCTTCTTGTCAAACAAAATCTCCAAGTCCTTCTCCTCAGAGCTGCCGAGGGCATGCAGTCTGTGGTCTTTGAAGCGTATAGCTCTTACTGTTGTATTTTACCTTCTAATTGGTGCCATCTGTCCAGCTTGAATTTTGCACCTCTTGTAAATTAATTATGTTTCCTATTCCTTTCTCCTGTGCTTGAGTATGGTCCATGCGAAGAAGATAACAATGCCTTCTTGGAGACTCACTGGAGCAAGCTCTAACCTAGGCTCATACACTCCTTTTTGCTGATTACCTTGCTCTTGCAAGCACAGGAGGTCATCTCATGGCACACTGCCAGCATGAGCTGAGAGGTGTGCAGAGCCAGCCACACTTGATCTTGTTTCCATGACCTTCCTGAGCTGGTGATGCTTTGGGTCTAAGGGGCTGCACTCCAGCCACCAGTGCTGTTTTGGCCATGCTTGCAGTCTTCTCCCTTGGCAATGCATCAAGGGGTTTGCAAAGCTCTAATCTAAGTCCTGTCTGTGCTGGGAAGCAGTGATGCTTCTGGAAATATTGGCATGGCACAGCAAGCCACACTGTTTTAACCACTATGCCATTTGGGCCTATTACGAAGGAATTAAACATTAGCTGAAATGTCAGCAAGTGCCTGAAACCTTGTCTGTCAATACTCGCACAGAGTTGCGCCGGTTGGCAGTAATGCTGGGGAAGAAGTGTTTAACATAAACGTATCTGTGAACTTGTTCGACTTCAACAAAGTTCAGAACAAGCTATACTTCATAAAAAGTATGTTCATCTGCTGGGGAATCTAGTGCTAAAATGACTCATGGTAGAACAGAAAAGATGTTTTTATAACATGAAGGATATTTCACTTTTGGATCACAGCAAAAGTATTTTTTTGCTCAAAGCACGATCTTTTTGCTAGAGTACTCTTTAGGTTACACAGAAAAGTTGCAATATTTAACCCTATTTAAAACTCCCTGCATGAATATATCTTCATTTAAAATGGACTATATCCTGTCAGGTAGCAAGCGTAGACTAGTCTGAAGAATATACATCTGAACTCAGTTGGGCGTCCTTGCAGGATTTTGAACTAGTTTAATATACTTGTATAAAACTAACAGTTCTTCCAGTGTAGCATCTATGCAGGTGTAAAATCACCCCTATAATTAGGCCATAATTAGCAGGTGTATCACAGAATGTTAGGGATTGGAAGGGACCTTGAAAGATCATCTAGTCCAATCCCCCTGCTGGAGCAGGAACACCTAGATCAGGTCGCACAGGAATGCGTCCAGGCGGGTTTTGAATGTCTCCAGAGAAGGAGACTCCACAGCTTCTCTGGGCAAATCTGGGTGTATCTGTTGGTGTAGATCGGGAATGCAGTTTTGAAACAGATCTCCACCTGGGCCACACTACCCTTGAGTTGGCTTGCATTGTCCAGCAGCCTTGGAAAGTGGACAGCCTTCCCATGCTTGAGGTCTGAGAAGACAAAGCTGGACCCTGTCCTGCCTCAGAGGCAGGACAAGAGACAACAGTCATAAACTGAAACAGGGGAGGGCCTGACTTGCCCCTAAAAATAAATAAATAAATAAATAAATCTAACTGTGGCTACTGTCGATGCCTGGACGAGGTTGCCCAGAAAGGCTGTGCAGTCTCCATCACTGGAGACTTCTAAGACCCAGCTGGACAAAGCTGTGAGCATGCTGGTCTGTGATTCTGGGTGCTGGGCTCCTCTCATACCAAACTAAACTGGAAGGCACACTCCAGGAGTATCATAACATGCTCCATTCATGAGGGGCTGGTCATGAGGGGTCTTCAGAGGAGAGTGGATGTGGTATGAGAGAACTAAGTATTTCTGGGTATTGAGGGCAGAACAGGAGAGAGTGTTGACCTGTTTGTGAAAGACAGACAGTGAGATTATTGAAGTGTAACACAACAAAGGACTTTGTTCGTGTCATGCTGTGTGATATCTGTTGATCCCTGGGGCACACAGGGTTGCTAAATTGAGCAATTGTTTTGAAACACAGCTTAATAAAACTCTTAAAACTATTCTTTTATCACCTTCCTTCCCATACCCACTTAATTATGTTGGTCACCTGTCTCAGAATTCAGAAAAATAATCATGATATGAAGGGAAGCACTTAGATATACAGTTGATTTCCTCATCAAGCAGTTCTTTGGGACTAAAGCACATTTACTGATGATTTAACTAATCTTTCCCCAATGGGCCCAGATAGTCACGTAACTGCTGTTTGCTTGCAGAAGTATGTGCTGCATCTGTCATGCTCCTGCCCTGGATTTAGTCTGATTGGTTACAGAAAGCATTAGTATATCTATTTCTGTGGCTACAGACTTCTGTGGTGTTTATGGTAGTGTTTCTGCCTTTGTATCGTTTAGAGTCACATCGTGATGACTTGGAGCGCAGAGCATCTCTGCAAGGCACGCTCTTAAATCTGTATGACATTTAGCACAAGTCACAGGAGCTTTCAGTGTCTTTGGCATCTCATCTTGTATCGGCAGGCTTGTTCCAAGAATCGGAAATACCTGAGTTTCCAGTGATGTGCTTTTCTGTTTCACTTACAAGTACAAGTAGTGTTCTTTGGGGATGAGGGGGAGGGGAGGGTTGTTTGCTTTTAATTTATCCACACTCCAACATTCTTTGGAGCAGGTAAATATCGAAGGCTAAGTAAATGAATTACTGCTATTAGTGGGGGGTCCGAATCAGTGCTAGGAAAATTGTATTTTTCAACAAAATTATGTTGCATATATTTTTGGAGGAACATGGTGGGGGCCTTGCTTTTCTCAAAATGGCTGCCCTATATACAAGATTTCCAGTCCACAAGACAGTTAACAAATCTAGCTTTTCAGGTTCCCAAATTAGATTTAACATGTACACATCATTATTTCCTTGAAATGCTTTCAAATTGCTCTGATTACAAAATACTTCTTGTAATCAGATCAAGATGAACAGGAAATCCCAACTAAGTGCAGTATTTCGTGAGTAATTGCTGTACAAATACTTTAAACAAATTGTGAGCAATTTCTTATGCAGTGGCTTTAGCTAATGTTATTAGGGTGTTTAATTGACTTTTCTGTGTCAGGTTTAGCTACAATACTGAAATCAGAAGGGAAGAAAACGCCTGTAGTTGAGGCAGTTATTTCATTTACATTGAGGCAAGAGTGACAATTTGTCTTTTGTAAGTCTATAAGCCTTAACTTTAAAAAAAAATCAAAAAAGAAGAGGGGTGAAAAAAGACTGGAATATAAAAGCTAAGGACTCTTCTAAAATACCTGTTTGGATATGTGTAGAAAAGGGTTCTGGAGAGGCAGGTGCAAGAGGAATGGAGCGTCTGTATATATGGAAGATATTTCCCAACTTGTGTGGGGAAACTCCAGTTGTGAAAACAGTCTTGAGCTATGAAGATGAACATTCAAGCCAGCTCTGAATTAGTAACAAATTCTTGAACCCAGGTCTCTATCTCAGCAGGAAAAAAATGCCATTATACGATGAGGAGAGTCTTTCTTTTTTCTTCTTCTTTTCCTCTGATAAAGACTTTTAAAAGTCCTGAATTTGTTTCCATGTGGCATGAGAAAATTTCAAAGGCAGCTTCAACCCCCTTCAAGCATTTGGGAAACATGAGCTTGTTTCCTGCCAGCTTTCATTGAAATGGTTCAAAGATTTCTGTTGACTTATTGTTGACTTACCAGATGTAAAGTAGAGTTCACTGTGAGAATGGTTGGATGGGGAAGTTGGCTCTTTTGTTTTGTGTTTAAGAATTCTTATACTATATCTTCAATGACATTGTCAGCACCTGGAAATATTGTTGCGCACTAAGAAATGGAGTCATCACACTTCCTCTTGTGGTTTTGATTTAGTTGTTGAATTTACATCTGACTCAACACTTGAATGTCTAATCATATAGGTTGATTTATCTCAGTTATCTATTAAAAAAAAAAAAAGACTTCTTTAGACTTCTTTGATTTGGTATAATATAGGAGGATTTATCCAAAGATAAATACAAAGACACAAGCCTGTATACATATGCTACAGCTATACAAAGTTGATATACTTTTTATGAAAAAATATACTTTTTATAAGTGAAATCACTAATATCTTTCTAGATAACTTGTGGTCTTTTAATGTCAGCATTAATGTATGTTCAAAGACCGTCTTTGTAGTTAAAACATTTCTCATCTTACAAAGCAACAGTTGAATTGTAAAGAAATTCTATAGAATTTAGTATAAAATAATCTGATTTGATTCAATGGAAAGCTTGCAGAATTCTGTATTTTTGTAATCATTGCAATGTGAATATTTCACATTAACAGGCACTGCAACCTGTTCTACAAGGTAGTGCAGTAGATATTTACATAAAACTAGAAGATAAAGGCAGGGGTCTTCTCTTATTTGCAGTCCTGAAAACTCGTAAGCTCTTTTTTCCTCCCCTCTGTGAAGACTATTTGTGAGAAACTCTTAGGAATATGCATGAATATTGCTGAGGAGCTGCAGCAGAGACAGATTTAATAATTAATGCACTGGGATTATTTATTTCCCTAATATATTGTAAAGCTTTGTCATTTCAGTAATGCAAAGTCCTGAAGGTGTTGGAACATTGAGAACAAAAAGATGAAAACAGGCACTGAGACTTGTTTGTCACTTGAATAGGGGGTTTAAATATTTTTGAATTTAATGTTAAAGTGTGGTGTTTTTTTTTTTTTTTTTTTTTTTTTTTTTTTTTTTTTTGTTTTTGTTTTTTT
>VXAA01003015.1:0-13786 GCA_013399115.1 Anseranas semipalmata
CTAAATGGTTCTGTGATTCTGCATCTGGGGAGCGGTCTGATGCTTGATATGAACTTGTTCAAGTGTCTTTGAGGTACCTGCAGTCTCTGGCTTCTGTTTCATGATGTTCCCAGATGAGCACTGGGGATAGAAAGAAAGGGCTGGGAGACCAGAGAGGAGAAGCTGAGGAGGAGTGCATGGACAGAACAGGTCCAAGCCCCTAGTCTCTGCTGGCTGCAGAGCACCACCGCCTTCCTGCAGCATTCCCAGCTGATGGTGCACTGGGAAAGGCTGTGAGCTGGCTGTGCAAGGGGCTGCATAACACCTTGGTCTGGGATGCTCTTTGTGCCAGTGAGATTTGAGTCTTGGTGATTATGACTGCAGCAGAGGGATGAGAGCTGGGTGACTTGGCCGAAGTCATCTAGCACCTCCCATTGGGAGGGAAGCTCAGGTCTCCTGAGGCTGGATCTGTCTGGGACCTGTCTGCTTTCCAGGCGATGTGTTGGCTCCTCTGCTGTTGTTTTATTTGCAGCCACTCGCAGTGGAAAGGACGTGTCGCCTTGTTTAAACGTTAGCATATGAAGAATGAGCCTTGGGCGAGTGTATTTACAGCAAGACTTCTTCCCGGCTGTTCTGACTCTGCAGTCTCACATCTCTGCTCTGTGTGAAGGACTCCTCCTGCAACAATTTGCTGCAATTACACAGGCAGCGATAGATTAGCACTGGCAATGTTTGATTCCAAATTTTGTAGGTATCAGCAGTTTTTCCAACCAAAAAAGCTTTTAGTTCTTGGGCAGAAAGTCAAGTACCATTTAAATGCATAACCATCAGGTTTTGAAAAAATCATGGAGCCAGTATGTTTTCCCTCTTGTTTTGGATAAGCTCTTAGCTCGGATAAATCCTAATTGAGGATTCAGTCAAGGCTGTTGCTAAATTAGCAGAGCAGGTCTGTGAGACAAATGCAGCTTCAACTTGTCAAAATAAGCAATTCTTAAAATTCTTGTATGAAAAGAGGATTCACGTCATTAAACCTTTTTATCTTTCCTCATTCCTGAACACAGCCCTCTTGCCCCTTTCAAGGATCACCCAAATCCATTTCTTAAAAGCAGATGGCTCTGTTGTTGTTCCTGTACAATTTTATTGGGCTGTGACTGCCGTTGAGTTGGTGTCTTGGGCTCCAAAGAGGAGCTTTGGTTGGCCTAGGAAAGGTGCCCTTCATCAAGGGGTGCCTGGGTATCCTGCTCAAATTTACACATTGCCTCCAGGACTCCTCCAGTTCCCCCATATCAAGGTGTCTCAGGTATAAATGACACCTGGCAAGTGCAGTTGCACCTGAAAATTGGGCTTTGGGATGCAAAGTGGGGCTGAAATGGCAGTAGGATCTGGTACTTTGAAGGATCAGGCAAGGCAACAGTCAAATCTTCATGAAGATTATCTTCTGGTAGACAGCTCTGCTAAATGACTAAAGCTGTAAGAGGAGTGGCCATCCACTGCGTGTGCTTTGTCAGACCTCGTGGATGAAATGTGGCTCAGAAACAGCAAGCTCCTGGTATTTGTCTGCCTGAGGGATTTTTTTTTCCTCTTGAAGCAGTTATCTTACATTGCTTCTGGATGGCTTCACCCCAGACCTTAATGGGGTTAGAAAATTGGGAAAAAAACAACAAAAAAAAACAACAAAAACCTACAGCTGGGTAACCAGTTTAGTATGCACCCAGTTTCAGCAGCTTGTCCCACCATAAATTAGCTGCATGGTGGTACCCACTGCTCCGCGGCACAGTAACATGTCTCTCTTATTTCTCAGTTCAAGATTGACGGCGAGTGGTACACCTGGATCAACTACGAGCGCTTCCAGGAGCTGGTGCGAGAGCACGAGAGGAGCAGGGGATCGAAGACTTTCACAGCGGCAGACTATGCAGCCAGGACTCCTCGCTGGGCGCTGTTTGGGTCCAGCGAACGGGGCTTCGATCCCTTGGACGTAAGATACCAGCGGAAGAATAAAGCAAGAGACATCTCCGGGTGCTGATGTTAGGATGGGGCTTGCCGATCTCCAGGCTGGCTGATTGATGAGTTTTGGTCTCCATTTCCAGACTGACACCCATGTCAAATCTATTCACATAGACTTTCTGAAGTTTGATATTGAGAAGGATGGTAAAGCCTTTGTTTAACCCTTCCTTCCTGTTTTTAGGGCTTCTTGGATGAAAATATTTATAATGCTTTTTATCTTGTACAAATGGTGCGTGTGAGCATTCTATCGTAACTGGCAGGGTGATAAGGGAGGTGGTGGTTGTGATCTCTGCAGCCAAGTGAGCTGGGGCTTGGATGCAGAGGTCAAGCGTTGGTTTTCCTTCGGTGCTGTGTCGCAGGGGAGCCCAGGGGTGCACCCAGCTCGGCAGCGAAATGTTCAGCTTCCATAAGGATAAACGTGAAGGGAATTTAACCACCACTGGCTGGCTGGGTCTGTGCAGGTGTAACTGCAGACAGATCTAAAAGCCCTGCTGAAGGTGTCATTGTACCAACAACAGCAGATTTATGTGTTTTGAATACTCGTGCCAATTGCTGAAAGACCCCATCCAATCACCAATAAGCTGAACCTTGGGAATGGTGTAAGTAACAGCACCCCTGTTAATGTCATGTGCAACTTCTGATATCTGTCCTAATATCTTCCAATTTCATGGTTTTAGCAATGTGTATTTTCCAAGTTGTTTCACTCCACTCCCCCAGCAGCCTTAAACAGCACACACGATTCCTCAAGGCCATCCTGGGCTCAGAGGAAGGACATCTTCGCTCCACCTGTGCAAGTCAACAGCCCATTGTGGTTTAACCCTGCAGGCAGCTCGTTCCCCGCAGTGGGATGGGGGAGAGAATCAGAGAAAGGCAAAACTCATGGGTTGAGATAAAGACAGTTTAGCAGGCCAGAAAAGGAAGGGAAAATAGTAATAATAAAAGAACATTCAAAACAAGTGATGCACAAAAGAATTGCTCACCACCCGTTGACCAATTCCCAGCCATTCCCCGAGCAGCAGTGCCCCCCCCAGCCAATTCCCCCAGCTTTATTGTTCAGCGTGACACCATAAGTTATGGAATATCCCTTTGGCCAGTTTGGCTCAGCTGTCCTTGCTGTGGTCCCTCCCAGCTTCTTGTGCACCCCCCGCCTCCTGGCTGGCAGGGCAGCACGAGAAGCTGAAAAGTCCTTGGCTTAGTGTAAGCACAAAAACATTGGTGTGTTATCAACTTTATTTTTCTCCTAAATCAAAACATGGCACCATACCAGCCACTATGAAGAAAATTAACTATATCGCAGCCAAAACCAGGACCCAGCATCACCTCTGGTTTGGATGGAGGCATCAGTCTGATGTAAATGAAGACTGAACCCGGTTGAGTTCTTCTGTGTCAAGAAGTCAATTCTTACTGTGGAGTGGTGACATCCAGGCATGGGGTCCGCTGACACATCCCCGGGGGTTGCTGTCAGAGCCCATTGCGCCTTGCGCTCTGTTTGGAGGTACTGGCTGAAAAATTGTATTTAAAGGAGAGCGGAGGCGGGTTGTTTGCTGTTGGGAAAATCAGCACTCTCGCGTGCCTTTCTGTTTGTGCAGTACCCTGGTCGGCTGCAGTCTCAGCGGGATGGGTTAGGAAGGACCGGCATGAAAGTACCCGGGGCAGAACCTCACTGGGGAAGCACCGCCGAAGTCAGGCTGTGTGCTCAATCACCGAAGGACAAATAGCCCAAACATCACTGCTTCCCCGCTGGCCTCCTCCCACGGCTCTGCCAAAGCTTCCCGTGTCTGGCAGGGGCAGGAGGGCTGCCCCGCATCTCCTCCTCCCTCGCCGTGCGCAGGCGGCATTTTGGTGGGAACCGGCTGCGATTTGGGGGGGCAGCAAATAGCGGGGCTGCCCTGCTTCCTCCAGCGGCTGCGTGATGGAAGTCTGAAACGGCTCCAGCTGAGGAGCCAAGCCAGCTGCAGAAATGTGGCTTAAATTGAGACCCAGAGGTGCCAGCTGGGGATGGGAAGAGAATGCAGTCACGCTCGAGCATCTGTTTTCCCGTTGAACTCCAGGAGTGCAGATCAAACGCGCTCGTAGCGCTCCCACAACAAACTGGGTCCGTGAGCGCTTGCAGCCTGCGGTCCGCAGAGCCCACGGCATCGTCAGTGGGAGCGTTCCCGAGGTTGTGACCGTTTTTAAGATTACCTCGTTTCTTAAACTGTTAAAAGTGATTCTGAAAAAGAAAGAAAATAAAAAATAATTTCCCCTAGGGCACCTTTGTGTGTCATAGCCATACAAGACTCGGTAAGAGGGGATGCTAACAGGATCTTAAGGAGATCAAAAGCACAAGCGTCTCAGAACATCTTTTTCCTTGTAGCACATGGAGCAGAAGGACACATGGAGCGCCCACGTGCCTGTGGACGATGGAGAGGGCTGGGTGGGTGGGGGGCTGCTCTAACAGGCCGATCACCCGGCTTCTCTCCCCAGAGCGCTGAAGGGGGGTTGGAGGTGGTGAGAAGTCACCACGCTTCCTCAGGGACACCAGTGGCACCAGCAAGCCCTGGGGAGGTACAGGACATTTTCAAGCCATCTCTGACTTCGTACGATGGAAACCTGGCATGATAACCTTGCTGGTGTGCATGCATTGCGTCACCCGAGTCCGAGTGCAGGACTCTCAACCAAGCCCAGGTAACCACGAGATGTCCACGCTGGGTGATCACGTCCAGGTGAAGGCTGGGCTCTGTGGGCCGAGTGTCCCAGCCAGGCTGGTGAGACCCCGTACCCCAGCCTCTGTGTGTTGTGGCCCACCTTGAAAGCTGCTCTCAGGGGTGAGCCAGGCCATGGTCCTGGTGAGATCTGATGTTCAGCTGCTGGTGCCGCTTCCTAGCTAAGACCTGTCCACGCGCTTCTTCCTTCACAGCCCCGCTCCTGGGAGATGCTGAGCACCACACACAGCTGGGAGCGCTCCTGCTTGTTGCTTTCTGCCAAAAGAAGATGGTTTGGGTGCGCTCAGCTGCGCTGGTGCCTGCAGGCAAACCTGGCCAGCTGGAGTGGGCTGCAGTGAAGGAGCAATGGGGCAAGGCGGGGGACACGGGTGACTTGGGGGCCCCCCCACCAGCGTGGCTTCTGCCATGCCATGTGTGGGGCCCTGACTAGCCCTTTGAGCAGGGCTGGGGCTGGGATGGTTTCTGACAAGTCGGGTGTTTGCCATGCTCCTGTTAAACCAGTGCAGTGGTTACTGGGAAAGAGAGGCTGCATCTCTTCCTGGTGTTTTTGCTGTTCAATGAATGGTGGAGGAAAGACCTGGATTCATTAAGGTATTGAAAGCTCTGGGTGAGGTTCTTGGTGTGTTCGGTTCTGCAGAGGGCACTTACCTTTGAGCAAGGTCTCTGAAATGACTTCTTTGTTCCTTTCCTAATCATATTAAAACAAACAAACAAAAAACTCCCAAATTCTCATAGGAAGATTGTCTTAGGGCTTGGTTCCCTTAAGAAACTGGCTGGTGAAGGGCGGCTCTTCTTTCTCCTCGCTGGGGAAGGATTTGTCGTGTTCCCACCATGGCTTCACTGTGGGTTGTCTCATCCTCTGCTCAATCACTCCTCTGTTCTTGCTCACGTTTGACACCATTTAACTTGTACCTGGGCTTTGGGGTGGAGGTTGGCAGCGCTGGAAAGCCCAGGAGCTCCATGCAAGAAGATTTTTTCCCGAGAGCCCTGTGCTTTGACTCCTGCTTCCAGTGGCAGGGATGCTGTGTGAAGATCATTAATTCTCAGAAATTCCCAGTGTTGGACCATGTTCAAGTTAAAAATTGTTGTATTCTAGGCTTTTGCAGAAATATGAGTAAAAATACCAGGGCTGGGATGCAGTTATCTGAACACAGCTGTTTGAAAGATGCCGAGACCTCTCCAGCCAGCCACCAGCTCCGCTCTGCAAGCCTCTGGCAGACCTGGCTCATGCCTGCCAGCCCAGGCAGTTGTCGCAGGGCATCTCCCAAGCCCCTAGATGCACATTTAGGTTGTGGTCTTCCCTGTTTTCTGCTCGACTGTGGGATTACACTCATCCTCGTTCCTCCGTGTGACCTCGTGTAAAGGTAGAGTATGGGAGTACCTTCCTATAGCCTAGTCCAGGGGAAGGGAGTTGTGTATGCAATGAGAAATAAAGGTCCATAAGTATTTGACTGTGTCTGCATTACAAAATAGTGAATCCTCAGGATGCACGTGTGTCAGAGCTGTTAGGAGCAGCAGAGGGTTGTGCCATCCCAGGGACTACATGGTCCCACCACTCTGCAGGTGTGGGCTGCCTTTTAGCAGCGTGCAGCTCCTTCCAACCACTCCTGGGGGAAAGGACAGCTTGTGGGGCATGTCCCCAAGCCACCAGCCTCCTGTGGGTCGGTTGGATTAACTGAGGTCGTTAACGACTTAAGGAAGCCATGTTTTTTTTTGCGGGACTTGCATTAACCCCAGAGCATCAGTTGCGTGTGGGTGCAGCTGGAGTTTGGGGCTGGGATGTTTGGTGTCCACCGTAACCCACTGTATTCCCCTTGGTGGGCACCACCTCTTCTGCACCGGTTCCTCCTTCCTGGGCCAGACACCTTCCTCCCGCATCCACCTCCCTGAGAGCTGAAACAGCCACAAATCGCCAGCATTCACCGCAACCCCCTGCTTGCCCGTGGTGAGCCCTGGTAGCAACCGGCGCTGCCCCCGGAGTGGTGGCTTCTGTGCCTGAGGAGCCCTGGGGCTGCGTGTCACCGCGGGATGCGTGCTGCCCTCGACAGCTGCTGTGGTCATTAGCACTTCATGTAAAATGCTCCATAAAACCCCCACGGTTGCTTCCCTTGGAAATCCTAGGGGAGCCCTAAAGAAAACCCTGTCTGTACGGCTTCTCTGTGCTGCTCCATTCGCACTGGTTCTTCTCCCGGCCCCTCTTGGGACACAGAAATTGCTGCTGTCCCCTTTATACATTGCTTCTCCACGGGCCATTTGGCCGCATTGAAATAACAACTTGTTCCTGCTGTGAGAGGCTTCTCCCTCGTCCTCCCTGTGTCCCCATGCTCCCTCTGTCCTTCTTCTTCGTCCCCATGCTCCCTCCATCCCTCTCCCTCATCCTCCTGGCATCCCCATGCCTCAGAGCTCTGGGTATCCAGGATGCCAGGGCAGGTCTGTCCCGAGGTGCCATGGGGATGGGGCCGATGGAGCCACCACCACCAGGGCTGGAAGGAGGAGGTGGGTGATGCACACAGGGGGCAGCTCAGGGCTGCAGGTCCCCACACCCTCCACCGAGGCCACTGCAGCAGGACCCACATGGGGGCTGGGGACTGAAATGTCTGAAAAATGACTGCAAAATCATGATTTCCCCAGCTCAGAGGCTAGAGGGAAAACACAGTCCCCAAAAGCCAGGCAGGGTGGTAAGAGACATCGCATCCTGCTTGTCCCTTTTGGGCTGTCTAACATCTGGAAGCCACGCGGAGAGCAGGATTCACTCCCGCAATTACGCTTGCATTGCCTTGTGCTTAAAGCAAATCTTTCAATGCACGTATCCAAAAGCAATCCTCTTACACGAGTAGCTTTCAATTGTACAACTTAATACAAATCGCCGCTGGTTCGAGGACATGCTCTGTGTAAGACCCAGCCAGCCGGAGCGGATTGCTGCTGGGCTTCATCCGTCTGCAGGCGGCGGTGGAGATCGTGCTCCGGGCACGGCGGCTTCGCTGGGGCAAAGATCCTGATCTGCACGGGCGCTGCGGCTCACCACGGCGAGCAGCAGAGTTGCATGCCTGGCCTGAAATTGCTGCTTTTAGATGTAAAGTAGATCGTCGCTCTCCAGGATGCTCGCGTGGGCTGGGGTTTGTGCCTTCTCACCAGCAAGATGTATTGGTATGGGATGCACTCAACGCGCTCTGCAAAAAAAGGGATCTCTAATTAAACGGGGTCCTTTCCTTTCTGCCAGAGATTTCTGAAAGATCCCAACGTGGGAAGATGCCTCCGAAGTCATGATTTCAGGATCAGCCCATCTTTTGCAGTTTTGCTGCTCTGTCGCTGTAAATAGTTCAGATTCAATCAGCCAGGAGGTGCCAACCCGTTTTCCATAGGTGTCAATCCAGACAGCAGCCCATGCCCGCGCTGCCACCATGGCACTGGGGCACGGGGGGGGTCCCCGTCCTCCTTGCTGCCCCCAGGGAGGCCCAGGAGCCTCCCAAGGGACTGACCTCATGTCGGTTTTGGGAGATTTGCCCAAATCCAGGGCTCTGGAAGCACCCGGGGTCCTATGGCTTCAACAGCCAACCTGGAGGCTCGGGAGGTCTGATCCTAAAGGCAAATTGGGCAAAATGGATTCTGACCACTTAAAGCCCGGAGCAGAGGGGCTGTGGCTGACTCTTGGGGTCCGGGCACTGGGCCCTGTGCCCCGGCCCCTTCTCCTGGCCCGGCTCATCCCTCCCCAGCGCAGGCTGGCATCCCTCCTGGCTGCCATCGTGCCCTGACTCACAGCGTGAGTCATGCGATGGTTCCGTGTCGTTTTTTTGAAGGGGATAAATCTATTTGTTTCCAAAAATCTCCAGCTGGAAAACATCCACCAAACAGAGAATTGTCATCCATCAGCTTTGTCTTCATCTGGCTCCCATCCTAAATCATTTACGATGTTAGAGCCACTATCGTGCCTTGAGGGGTGAGGAGAAAGAAGACATCTGAATTAATTGAAGGAAGGGCATCTTTTTCATTTCATCAATTGCAAATTGAGTCGGGAGCTGGCAAAGTCTGTGGGCCCAGCGGGAGGGGACCGGACCCAGCAGCGAGGACACGTGCTGCTCCCGCAGCTCGCTGCGAGGAAGGGGAGGGGAGGAAATTAATCCTGGGGAAACATCTCAAAGGAAGCCTTGGTGTTTCTGGAGCCGACCTTTCCTGGAGGTGGGAGCTCAACGGTTCCTTCCCTCCTGCACCTCAGCTCCATCTCTGTCTCCTTCCCACGCTGGCCAGGCAAGCCCAGCCACTGTGCGCGTGCTGCAGCAAGGGTGGAGGTGTCAGGAGTCTCGTTTCCAGCAGTGATGGGACATTTAGGAGGAGGCGGCACCTCTACAAGAGGGCCCACACCAGGTGTGACCCAAAATCCAGGCAGCAGCAGCACGATTGAAGCCCATGAGAACGTTAAGCGAGTGTGATTTTATGTTTATGTACATCACCAACCCCTTCCCCATCCCTGGTGCCTGTGTCCCACCAACCCCAACCCCATGTCCCCATCCCACCATGGGCGTCCTCCAGCTTCCCAGAGCTGGGCCACCACGCTGGGGGCTGCACTGGGTTGTTTCCCCTGTGCTTAGACAAATCCTGGCCTCTGGCTTCATCCCAGGACAACCTTTCTCCATCATTACTTGGAAAAACCAAGGAAGACGAAGTCTTTCTGCCATTTGCACAGTGACCCCACATCGTGAACAATGCATGGGCTTTGCTCAAAGGTCCTCCAAAAGGTGATGCTGGGATGCTCTCCCATCCTAGGAGATGCTGGAAAAGGTTTGCAGAAAGATGACAAAGGTGGCCAAAATATGTTCAGCAGCTCTGGTACTGGGAAAGGAAAACTGGGGGTGGGAGAGAGGGAGGTGCAGGATCCATGCACCCTGAATCAGAGGGTGGAAGAGTTTTTCCTCACATATCAGATGCTTGTGTGATTATTTTTAATGGGGAAACGTTCTGGTCTCCTTTCTGAAATGCATTGGGCATCCCGCAAGGCAGGATCTTGGGTGTTTGCATGAGCGATACCCACCTCCAAGAGCAAAGAGCTGGCTGACATCCATTATCAGCATCTTCTCCATGGGGGGAAGCCCCCGGCAGATCCAGGGCCTGGGGATGCACAGAGGCAGATGCAGGGAGCAGCTCTATTTAGTCCAGAGATTTAAAGTATCCCCTGCAGAAGCTGCTGTTCACATTGGACTGGAAATAATTTACTGTCACAGCAGGCTTTTTATTATTTTCACTAATTCTTCTTTAACAAAAGCTCGCTGTGTGTCCTCGATGCTATCCCATGGGTCCCGTACCCAGGCTGTGACTGTCCCTGTGCTGCCTTTCACAGCTGGGGGGGACCCGGCACGTGTGTCCCCCCTGGGTATCGCTGTCCCCGGCCTGGCCTTTCCCCTTCCCACCTCTAAAACCCTGGTGCGGTGCCGTGGAAATGCCGCCCGATAACGCCTGCCCGCAGGATGCGCGCCCTGCCCAGGGACACCCCGTCCCAGGCTGGAGCATCCTCTCTCTTTCCATCTCCCAACCTCTGTCTTCAGGCTGTAGCTTGTCACAGCCAAGGCTGTGTCTAAATGCAGGTACTAAACGTGTCCCAAACGGTTATTCCCAATGACAGATCTCCCGTGACTTCTGGGGCTACTCCTAAGGATGCCACAGGGGAAGCAAAGACACAGCCCTGCACTGGGGACAGCTTTCCTACACAGGCAACCCCACTTCCACCAGGAAATCTGGGGGGGATGCAATGGAAAAGATGCCAAAAACTGCTTGCTTGGCACAAGATCGTTGGCTTTGTTACAGCAGGAACAAACTCCAGCAGCTGACCCCTTGCCGCAGCTGCAGAGCCGGCAGCGATCACGCTGGGTCCAGGCTTCCAAATAAACGGTGCAAAGCTCAGGCCTGGTTTTCCATGAAATTTAGATTGCATCTTCCAAGAGATCGTCTTAGATTTTTTAGTTGTTGTTTTATTTTGTCCTGCACTGTTCCCTACCTTTTTATTTTTAAAGGGACAAAGTAACTAAAGTTTTTCTTTAAACAAGCTCTTCTTTTGAATGAGGAAGGAAACTTCTCAAGGCATTCACAACCTAAAAATGAACATTTGAACTGGAAGATGGCCTGGAATGGATCTTTCCTCATGGATGGTTTCTGCTTCGATGACCTGCTGTTTTCACGCTTCCCCCTCCCATCTCAGGGCTCCAGCCCATTGGGTTGGATGGGTGAGGGCTGGCTGCTCCCTGGCTCCCCATAGCACCACAACTGGTGGCATCTTCAAATGCAACTTTCTAAACCAAAAACATACTTTTCAGGATCAAAATCAAAGAGAAAGTTTTGCAAGGAATCATTCCAGTCATTAAAAAAAAAAAAAAAAACAAAACAAAAGAAGAAACACTTGAAAATGTTCAGAATGTCAACACTTGCTTTGAAAAAAAATGTGGTTAACTGCTGAAATCCCCCCAGATGTGGTGATTTTATTTTTTTTGCTGTGATGGATCCAGATGTGCTGTGGGTTACTCCAAAATGCACTCTCACCCCAGCTTGTCACCGTGCCTTGCCAAAGCATCAGCCGGTTCAGCTCCCAAATCCAGCCGAGGACAAGTCCCTTGTTTGCAGAGGGGGTTCGAAGCCCTCATGCGCCCCTGAGGGGTGGCCGTGGGGAACAAGGAACACGTCCCTTCACCCCACACAAACACCTGCACACACACTCCCTCCCTCCTGCCACTGTCACCCATGCCTTTCCCATGGCTGGGAGTTTTGGGGATGCTGCTACTGACATAATCCTCACCGCTGGGGCAGCCATCTGGGAGCTTAACCCGCCGCTGCCTTGCTGGATTTCCTCCTCTTTGCCAGGGGCTCAGATGAGATCAGCTGTTTAAATCATCTTAGCGCTAAATACGTGTTATTTGGAAAACAGAGAGAAAGCATCAAAGCCGTGAATAATTAGCAGTTAAATGCTGCCTTTGCTTGCGGTGGATCGCCCCAGGAAATGTGAAGCTGCTTGTCAAATTATCCGCAGCCCCCTGAGCTGCTGATCTGTCATCCCCCGAGCCTGCTTCATGCTGCTATTTCTACTTCTTTGCTCCAAAACCCAGAAAGCCACCAGGGCCGGGGGCTGGAGCCCCCGCAGGGGTGCTCACATGGAGCTGCTGGCATCAGCGTCGCAGGCAGCCGCGAGCCCAGGCTTGGTCTCCAGTTCCTGCCTTCCCTGCCTGAATACCTGATACAAAACACATCCCCATTCCTTATTCTCAGTTTTCCTTTCTCACTTCTCAAAGCTGTTACTTCCCTCCCTGGCTGAATTTGGCAGCCCAGCGGGAACAGGGTGTCCCGGGAGGCTGCAGGACTTGGCAGAGCAGGCATTTCAGTCTGTTTTTAGGGTCAGGTCCTGAGGTCCTGCTTGAAATCTGGATGCTGCTGCATCCACCCAGCAAGAAGGTGATGGTAAAACACTGCTGTGCTCCCGCCCTGCAACCCACGCACCCATCCTGTCTTGCTGGGAGTGGGTTTAGGGTTTTCAGAAATATGTTCAGTGTTGTTTTGTTTTCAACAAAAGGTGCTCGGGCAGGCAGCTGACACCACGTAGTCTGAAATGGGAGCCAGAGAAGGGTGAGGGTACAACTGCCCATGTGGTAATAAGGCTGTCCCCCAAAAAAGTGAAATAACCCCCCTGGACATTTTTAAAAATAAAAAGTACAGGTTATTTATCATTTAAGGAGAGCCTGCAAGTCTTTTTTTTTTTTTTTTTTATGTGAAATAGGCTAATTTATACAAAAAGAATTAGTTGTGGCTTACAGCTTCTATTTACCCTTCTGGGTCACATTTTTGGCTTCAGATTCCACTTTTTGACAGCACACAAGGGCCCCCTCCTTGAATGCTGACCATGAATCTTTGTTTCGACTCAGGAGCTTCTCCCTCCTGGAAGCTCCCCATAGGTTTTTGTCCCAACAGCAGCACCTGGACAAGTGTCATCGGGGGTTCTTGCACGGGGACGGCTCTTCGAGCATCCAGCACCCGCTCCCGCCTCTCTGATTGCAAGCCAGAGAAGTGAAGACCCAGGTTTTTGAGCCTGGGGGTTGAACTTGGCCTTGATACTTGTGGGATTGATAGTGTTTGGCGTATTTCAGCACAATGTGAGGTGCACGGTGGGTTTTCTCATGTGCTGCTTTTCCTTCCCAGCAGACCACCCCGTAAACGATACAATGCATCGTCCCTGTATTACAGAAATCCACTCTCCAAAGTAATTTAGAAGGAAAAGCAGCGGTGAGCTTTGCAGGCAGGAGCTGAGGCTGCAAAATGAAGAGGGCTGTGCTGGATCGGGGCATTAGCATGTTACTAATAAAATATTGCTCGTTGGCGACAGGCTTACGGCATTAGAAGAAAAGCCGCTCTGAGCTCTGCTTGGCTTGTGCAGGTAGCAATGAAATAGCTCATCTTGGCTCCTAAAGTCTGCTCAGAACAAAGCATTTTGGTTTCTTTAAACAAATAAGCTACGAAAGCTGCTAAACACCTTGGAGAAACAGCAGTGAGAAAGCAAGGCCATGAAAACAAGTTAATAACCAGCAGTTCCAAGGCTCGCTCGGAGGGACAGGGGTTGGAGCTGGACTTTGCTCCCAGCGATCTCCATTCCTTTACAGTCCCTGGGGATGCGGGGACACAAAAGCCCCCTTCCTGTGGGAGCCATCACTGAACTTGGTTGGGCAGCGAGCCAGGCTGGTGGGAACATGCAGTTTCTCACAGGTCTGCAAATGCTGACTTGGGAAAGGAGAAAACGTGTGGATCAATATTATCAAGCTCAGGAAACGTGGGTTGGATGAGTGAACATCGAGGTGGATTGAGAACTGGCTGGACAGCAGAGCTCAGAAGGTCGTGATCAGCGGTGCTGAGTCTAGTTGGAGGCCTGTAGCTAGTGGTGTCCCCCAGGGGTCTGTACTGGGTCCAGTCCTGTTCATCTTACTCATCAATGACCTGGAGGATGGAATTGAGTGCACCCCCAGCAAGTTTGCTGATGACACAAAGCTGGGAGGAGTGGCTGATACCCCAGAGGGCTGTGCTGCCATTCAGAGGGACCTGGACAGGCTGGAGCACTGGGCGGTGAGGAACCTCAT
>VXAA01003015.1:19815-67454 GCA_013399115.1 Anseranas semipalmata
GGGGGGGTTGGGGGGAGTGTTCTTTTGTTAATCATTATCAAAAATCAAACTTTTCCCAATTATTTCTATATTTAATCAGCAAATACCCAATTATGTAGGGATAAAGAAATTGTCTCCCTCAGCAAATCTACTTCTCTTTTTCCCTAGGGGGAGGAGAGGTCTTCTCTCAGGATTATGCGATTAAATAGAGGTTTAGAGGAGAAATCTTGCTTTGTTACTTAAAGAGCTTAATCTCAAATCCTCTCAGAAGTGAACTGCACTTTACAAATGCTGAGCAAGGGATCTGCAGGCTGATCACCTGCCTGGGGGCTGGCTTGGTTGTACACCCTGTGCCTGGATGCAGGTGTGAGCTTCAGCCCAGACTGGCCCTCAGCAAAGGGTCTCTGAGCAATCCTGGTTTCCTTTATTACAGCTGGTCACCCTTGCCTTTCTCCTGAGATGTGCTTTGAAGCAGCTGGATGGGTCCTCCCTCGTTTGGTGGGGCTTTGAGCCTCGCGTGGAGCCCAATGACACTCCTCTAAGATGTGCCAAAGTATTTCAAATGCATGAAGGCCATGGGAAATGCAATTAGATATGGTCAATTCACCCTCAGAGGTATCTCACCTCCATGTCTCTTCCCATCCTGGCGAAGGTCCATCACTCCCAGAAGGTCCCCAGTGGTGGCTTGGTGTTAGGCTGCCCCATGTCTAGCTCTGATTTTGCTGATGGTTTTCACTGTTGGGTTTTGGCATGTTTTTTGGCATTTTCATTCTTGGCTGGTGCTGCTCTTCCAGCCCTGCCATGATCTGCTGTGTGAGGTGTGTTGAGCTGTCAGCTGTAATGCAACAAGCATGGCACGTGCCACCAAAGAAGGACTTGGGTTTTCTGGCAAATCTTCACCGCAGTTTTAACTGGGAGCACAGGGAAAGGGAGAGAGAGGAGAGGGACTGAGCTACCCCGGAGCTGTGCCCAGGTGCCAGCTGATCCCCAGCTGAGAACTGGCAAACAGCTGAGAAATGCGATAGAAATGTCCAAGGTGGAAATAACGGCACCTGCTGTGACACCACTGCGGTGGGCACACCCATGCTTAACACCCTTACCTTGTCCTGTCCCCTTCCACTGCCCATGCATTAGAGCTGGCAGACACCACTAAGCTGTGGTTCACCTCACTGGATGATGCCCTGGGGCCAGGCTGTGGTCATTAAAGCCACTCAGATGTTTCACAAGGCTTGGTGAAAGGTGCATGGAGGCTGCTCTCCTTCCATCTGCTCTTCTGTGGCTGGGATGTTCCCAGCAAGGTTTCGGGCAGCTATAGAGATGGGAAAGTGTGTGAGTGCAAATCAAGGCAGGAGGAGAAAAAGGAGTTGGATGAGATGTGCATGTCCCCACAGTCTGTGCTGAAAGAAGGCAGTGAGCTGGGATGAATGATGCATAAGATAAAAAGCCTAGGGATGGAGGGGAGGGGAAAATGAGAGACGAGGGGAAGAGCCGTAAAAGCAGGGATGTCACTTAACTGGGCATGTTTCATGTTTGCAAGAAAAACAAATCCACAGAACTGAGCTAAAAACCTCATGGTAGAATTAAAGTGAGCCTCAGAGAACATCGTGGTGATGGTGGGGAAAGGTGTGAGGGTCCTCCCTACTATTTGCAGTGGTTTTGCATATACCAGTGTGAGCAACAGCTCTGATGAGCCCCACCTGGGGCTCCTCTGTCCCCCAGAATGTGCCAAGCCCACCCTCATTTAAATGGTATTGGGCTGTGAGGGTGGGAAGGGAGAAGCAAAGCAGAGGCAACCTTGAGCTCTTGAGAACTGCTAAATTGAAAATGTTTAATCTCATCAGCAGTTTATGATATGTGTGTGTGTATAATGCAGAAATCAGTGCAGAAAAAGGGGTTTGGGGAAGGGCTCCCCAGGTCACCTCTCCTTAAAGACCATGCACAAGCAGGACACAGATGGATGAATGCCAGGAAAAGTGGCTTGCAGAGCAGGTGCCTGGGGGAGAGACAGGTGCACACCCAGAAGTGAGACAAAACAGGGAAGCAGGGCTGGGGTGACCACGCACAGGTCCCCTGCAATAGCGCACAGCATGGCATGGGGCCGGCTTTGCTCTGGAGCAATGGGCTGGGGGCATCTGGCTTAATGAAAAACCAAGCTGGAGGGAGGAGAGACCAGAACGGTGTCTTGGAGCCAGGGGAGGAGATGGCAGCCAAGGGGAGGAGAGGCAGCGGCTGCCCTTCCACAGGGCACAGAGATGCTCTGTTTAGAGGGATGTCTGGAGATGAGGTAGTAAATCTGATGTGCATTGCAAGCAGAAGTGAGCGCAGCATGTTCATCACATCCCTCACCACGGTGCAGTAGCTATTCTGCCACCACCGGGCACTTTGCACGCTTCCCATGCTGATATCTGCCGTCTCCAAAGGCTTAATGCTGCTCCTGCAGTGTTGTCGACAAACACCCCATGGTTGGAGGGTGTGTGTGTGGGGTTCCTGTGGCTCCTGCTGTGGGTGGGGTATGAGGCCTGGCTCACACCAACCAGTTTGCTCAGGCAGCAGTGCCCCAGTGTGCTACGGCCAAGGGAATGGCTCCAAAGAAGCCTTGCTATGAAATTTTAAAACCCTTAGACTGGGTTTATGCAGCTGACCTTAGCTCTCTCTGGCAGTCATTGATTTATTCTGCTGATGTTTAAACCTTTAACACTAAAACCAGGTTTGGGGAGAAAGATCTTTTCTTCCAGTGATAGTGTGAGCTGGGCAGAGACGTAACTACTGCAGTAACCGTGTCTTCTTTCTTCCTCCTTCCCGACCACTCCTTTAAGCTTTCCCAAACTCCTCTGATACTGAATTCTGCTTGGTAGCAGCTACATAATGCCTTGTATGGGGTGGATAGCGCCCAGCATTTGCCATCAGAACATCTCCCTGACCCAGGGAATTTGCTTTGCAGCACAGCATCTTGCATCGTGGGTCCTGTGCCATCCAGGACCTTCACACCTGGGTCTGCATTTTGGAGGTGAGAAGGCGGGGATGTGCTCGGAAACGCGAGCACCCTACCCAGACCTGATCCCCACCAGCCTCGTGCCAGCAGGTGAGCAGGAAGAATCCGCCCCACTGTCCTACACATGTTTTCAGGCAGCCAAGGGCTGTTTTCTCCTTCTTCACTCTTGTGCTCCCCTGCAGGGATCAGGTCCCAGGGCCAGGTTGAGCCCATGTTGTGTTGGCCGAGCGCTCGTGTCCCAGTTTGCACATCCCAGACCATGCTCATCCCCTCCTGCCTGCTCTCTGCGTGGCTCTGCTCCACTACCTGTCTTCTCTTGGCTGTAAATTTTAATGATGCAAGTTAAGTGGAGTTAGGAGACTGCATTAATTATTAAGTAGTTCCTCAGCAGCCTTTTTCTCTAGGAAAGGACCATGGCATAGAGCATCTTTAACCTTATTTTGTGAAAGCTGTCTGTGTGCACTGAATTTTCCGAGAGCATGGTTTGCTCTTGTAGTCTTTGTGAAATGGGTGAGTTCTGGTGCTTTTGTTGGACATGTGTTTGAGGTACCAGAGCATGTTCTGCAGAAATTAATGGCAAGAAAATTCAGCTTACCTCCAAGACCCAGGTCCAAAAGGTAGGCTGTTCTGGTGGCTTGGCCAGAGCCTCCCCTTCAACAGGAGCTGTGCTCCTTGATTAAAAGTGCAAAGTCCCTACTGATAATGCTCATCATTCTTTTGACATGGGCTTTGCAGCAGTCTCAAAGCTCAACTTTGCAGAGAGTTACAGAAGCTGTATATTAACTGCTGAAGTAGCACTTCAGTTAATGTCACAGGAAAATTTCAACAACAAAAAACAACTACAGAAAGGGAATGGTGAGAAAAGAGGAGCGAACTGTTTATCATTTGTAATTCTGGAGGAAGGAGTCGAGCTTAATCCCTGCACTTCATTCTTCCCACTGCAATTTGGTAAATACCAACAGTTTTTGAAAGTTCACATTTTTCTGTATCTTTATTTGGAGAAAAAAAAAAGACTGGTGTCCCTTTGTCCTCTGCTTCATTTCTTTGTGAAAAACACATTAAACCTAGAAAGGTCAGATTTTCAAAAGCACATGGTGCACATACTGCATATTGAGCATCTGGCTGTGAGCTGCCCAACAGAGGCTGGGGGACACTGCTTACAACACTGAGGCTTATTTTGGTGGGAGCAGAGATCTCCAGGAATTCTCTCCATAAGTGCCTGCTGCCATCTTCACCACATGGCGAAGCAAAATGCATATAGCCCTGCACAGCACAGCCCTGTGTCCCTGTGTGTAGCAGCTGCCTGCAGCTCCTGAGAAATCCATTTTTTTCAGAAATGACCTGCCCTTCTCAGAAACTCATGCAGCTGAGCCCATAATTCTCCAAAATCTGTGTTTTGATGTGCACACAGCAGTAGCAACTGAGCCAATGACCATAGATGTACCCAGAGGTCCCAACGTCCAAAAACTGACTTGGTGGAGTCCTCTGCCTTGCTATTAGACCAACCAACGTGGAGGAGCTGAGCTGATAACCTCATGTTGACCTGTCCCTCAGCATCACATCAATAAGCTTAGAAGAGCTTTGCTGATAACCTCACACTGACATGTTCTCTGAAATCCAACCAACAAAACTAAATGAGAGAGGGAAAAACTCTGGTATAGTCTGAGATTTCTGAAAAAGATGGTTTGCTGGTAGTGATGGCAGGAAATTTTTTCTGGGTAAAGAATTGTAAACACCTTGCACTGAGCAGCTGGGACTGCACTTTGGCACAGCACTGCTAGCAGGTCGAGGGGAGCAAATGTCCTGCTCTGCTCTGCGCTGGTGCGGCCTCACCTGGAGCACTGTGTGCAGTTTTGGGTGCCACAATATAAGAAGGACATAAAGCTATTAGAGAGTGTCCAAAGGAGAGCTATGAAGATGATGAAGGGTCTAGAGGGGAAGACTTGTGAGGAGTGGCTGAGGTGACTTGGTTTGTTCAGCCCAGAGAAGAGGAGACTGAGGGGAGGCCTCATGGCGGCCTGCAGCTTCCTCACGAGGGGAGCGGAGGGGCAGGCGCTGATCTCTGCTCTCTGGTGACAGCGACAGGACCCGAGGGAACGGCATGGAGCTGTGACAGGGGAGGTTCAGGCTGGGTGTCAGGAAAAGGTTCTTCACCGAGAGGGTGGTCGGGCACTGGAACAGGCTCCCCAGGGCAGTGGTCATGGCACCGAGCCTGTCAGAGTTCAAGAAGCATTTGGACAACACCCTCAGAAACATGGTTTGGTTTTGGCATGGTGCTGTGTGGAGCCAGGAGTTGGACTTGATGATCCTTGTGGGTCCTTTCCAGCTCAGGATATTCTATGATTCTATGATTCTATGACTCCACAGCACCATGTGAGGATGCATTTCCAAACTCGGACAATGGCTTGGGGACTGCTTGATGTTAACTTCATCTTCTACCAAACACAGTCCTCTTATATGCATTCAAAAGAACATTTATGCAAAAGCAAGAGAAAATGAGTCTTTCCTGCTTTGAAAGAGGTACTTGGTGTCATGCTTGAACTCAGCTTGGAATAAAGCCTGTTTTGATGTGAACTCCTTCTCCAGCCCCACAGCATCCAACCAGCCCTTGCAGGTAGCTGAGAGCTGGATGCTGTTGTGAGAAATACAGCTTAACTCAGGACTGAACTCTTCCAGCCCCATCTAGAGGGGCGTAAAGGAGCTGGGAAGAACAAAACCCAGCCATAAACAGCCTCCCACCAACTCACAGGTGCTCTTTGCAGGGTGGCTTGTCAGCCTCCGCCAATGCCACTGGCTGTGGTGGAGGTAGGGAGGATGACAGCTAAGTCATTAGCGCCTTCAGGAAATGGTGTCCAGCATCTGTGTGCATCTCAGGCTTCTCGTGGCAATTGTAAAACCCACTAGCATAACCCTGACACACAGACCACAGAGATTGCTGCTGCTTGGAAAAAGGAGGAAGAAAACAAATCCCATAGGAGAAGAAATTGTTCTGTGTGATCCTTAAAATACCATGAGGTGCTCTTCTCCCAGCATTTTGAAGTGCCTCACTATTACCAGTGAAGAGATTATCACAAATGGCAGTAATCCTTAGGAGAGACCTCCACTGTGAAGACTGTGCCTTCCTCCACCTGGCCCTTGGCCAATACTTCATTTGCTTCCTTCTTAACGCCTCGCGCTATAGAGTCGTTGTACCCATAATGGCTGCAAACTCTTTTTGATGTGGCATGTCAGGACCCAGACCTTTGGTCTCACACTTCTGCTGCAAGTGCTTCTCCTTACCCAAGCTGTCAGGATCTTGTGTTGAGCGTGCAGCAGCCTGGGGTCTGCCCAGGTTGCGTGCTTCAGGTGGAAGGAAAAGCTGGAGCAAGGTAAGGCACTAGGCGACCTTCCCTCCATGCGTGTGGATGTCACTGCTGCTTGGGTTGGCATTGCAAAGCCTGCAGCTGGGTTGTGGCATCTGCTGAGGTCACGGGGACTTGTTTTAATGACACAGGAGGAGCTGCTGCTTCAGGCGGCTCAAGGGGAGAGCTTCCATCAAGCCCCAGTGAGTCTGGTTAATAAGCAAAATCTGGATGCGAGGTGGGAAAGATAACTGTGGTCCCCAAGCAGGAGCTCTGCAAGCTTGGAGAGCACCAAAGTACGGAACATTGGGGTAAGACACATGTAGATGTTCTCATAGCACCTTTAGAAATAAGGAATCCCAAGGCAGCTCCCCTGGAGCTGAGGGCGGGCACCCCGAATTTGGGAGAGGTTGGAGGGGCAGGTTCGCTTCACTCCTGGCGCTGCCCCAGGACTGAGCGAGGCAGCGCGGAGCTGGCTCCACCTCGCCCGTAGAGGCCCAGAGGATGTCTGCTGTGAAAGCGTGTAACAGGGCACAGCCCCATGGAAATCCTCCTGGTGCTCCCCCAGGTTCCAGGCATTTCCAGCTCAGGAGCCATCTGTACCAGAAAACTTTTCCATGTGTACACGTAATGCAATTGGATGCTTTTCTCCTCCGAAAATTTGTCCAGCCTCCCTTGAACTGAAGTCAACTTTTAGCAACGTTTTCTGTCTGAAGCTGGGATTGGTGGCACCGTTGAGCAGCATCACCAAATTTCACTGCCTGTTCCACTGCCCACCAACTTGTTCCTCATCTATTCCTGCTGAAGCACGGGCCCCTTTTGCACTGAACGCTCTCCCACATCAAATACCTGCACCATTACCCGTGTGCAGGTGAACCCCTCAATCCCGACATCTGTTTTCTCAGAGCCAGGGAGGAAGGGGGTGGAGAAGGCAGTTTTCGAGTGAAAGCCTTTCCAAAGGGACTGAGAAGGGGAAAGAGGCTCAGCTTTGGTCTGTGTGATGGCAGTCCTGCTGATAGCATCTGATGAAAACACAAAATAAGCCCTAGTGACTGTACCTGGTGGTGAGTAGGAAGGAAAATAACATCTACTGTTTGTGGGATTGAGGCCTGAACCCGAGAAACCCTAAACATCGTCGGGGTGAGAAGCATTTAACACCTTCATCACGGATACAACCAACTGAAACCAAACCTGCACCAGGGATGAAGCTGCAGACCCCTGCTCGTGCTTTCCCCCAACACTGTCCCAGCTTTCTGTTGTGGGCTTTAACGCTCATAAAAACGCTTCAGTATTAAAGAGGGTCTCCTAAATGGAAACACACCATTCTTTTTCCCGCTGTGGAAACCTTCCAGTTTTGCAACACTGAAAGTCATTGTTGGATTACAGTATTTTCTTGTGCATTACGTGTTTTCACTTATTACTTCAATTATTTTGCCTTCCTCTGCAATTTACTTTCATATTTTATTCTACAATGGTCTTGCTGTGCCTAAGGATCTTTTCAGCTCTAATAATAATTGTAGCAGTAATAATATAAATCATCTTGGTGCTACCTGCATAGCAGGTAAAGATGCAGTTCGCATCTTTAATAACAGAGCTACAAGGATCAAATAGTGTGTTTTGACATCTTTTCCGTTTACCTCTCAAAGGAGAATTGCCAGGTATATCTGCTATTCCCAAATACATGCTAACCCAGGTAATGCAGCATGTCCCCAGTGGTTATTGGGTATTATCAGCCTGTTTGCATGTTGCAGAGGGTCCTTGCTGATGTTTTTATAGTATATTAAATCCTAAAGCTTTGGTATAAGGGATGACTCTTCAAGGATCCCAAATGGTAGCATTCATTCACTTAAGGCACTGTTATTGATGTGTTAGCATTATTGAGTTTTTGATTATCATAGACATAATGGAAGTATTTATTTGCATTAAGGAAAAGCCCAGAGGCTGTTTCATTGTCTGAACTGTCTCTGGCCACGGCAATTTACAATTTTAATAATAACAGAAGAATAGCAAAGAACTAGAGAAAATTGGTCATTAACTGTCCTGCTTTTGCAAGTGGCAAACTGAGACATGAGGATTTTAAGACCTGTCCAGCTTTACACCAGCAATTGTGGCTGAGTCATGAATACCATTCCCAGAGTAACAGTGTAGGGCTGCAGCCACATCATGCCTGCCTGTAAGGAGAATTATGTACTCGAGATGTTATATTCTCACCTGAAGGCAAGATAATGTTGTTAGCAAAGGAGAGGGAAGAGTTGGCTCTGTAACCATGGGTCAGGAGCTGCTCAGATGAAGACCATCATTTTTCACAGCTGTGTGGAGAGCCTGGCCCGTTGAGACCCAACAGAACACAGCACAAGGGTGAAGATGTTTATCACCTTGTTCAAGTGTCAAGATGTTTTGGGTGGTGTCTGGTTGAGGAAATGCCAGGAGAAGGGGAATTTCTCATTTTCCCCTGGAAGGTTTGGCTCCCAAGGACAGAAAGGAGAAGGCAATGTGACCTCATGGCTGCAAGGAAAATTGTTTTGAGATGAATGGTTCTGAATAAGGATGGAATAAAGCATCCTTCAATTTCTTCCTTGACAGCAGGAATAATAATGGGAAAAAAAAAAAAAAAAAAAGGCACTGGAGGGTTTAATCTGTACCTCCTTGCTGGGAATTAGGCAGCATTTTCAGACGCAGCCACTCCTACCAGACTGGTTTACTGATGGAGAAATTACAGATGGGTCCCTGAAGCAGGGAGCTGTGTTTGGATCACACCCCAGGTGCCCATTTTGTGAATCATGGTAACACAGCGGCTGTCTCCAGCCAACCCTCCCTTTAGTGCTCATAAAGCTCGTCTCCATTTGCTGTTATTACTGCACCGGTTGGCTCTGATCTTGCATCGCCCCATAGCGCACCTCCATGTCTGTGATAAATGTGGTACCCACACATCCTTTGGGCAGGACCTGGCTCTTCCCTGCCATCGCTTTATTCTCATTTTTGGTGTCATATGAGCCCCTGTCTGCAGCCTCCTACCTTTAAGTCCTTTTTGGATCTCTGCTGCTTGTTCCTGGACTCTATTTACAAACTCCAAGTGCAGCTCTGGGCTTTCATTAGTGGCTCCGAGCCACTTGGAGT
Organism: Anseranas semipalmata; assembly: GCA_013399115.1. Classification (NCBI taxonomy): domain Eukaryota; kingdom Metazoa; phylum Chordata; class Aves; order Anseriformes; family Anseranatidae; genus Anseranas; species Anseranas semipalmata. Next base: position 29,245 of record VXAA01003015.1, read on the forward strand.
AGTTGTCAAAACGACACTTCAGAGCCAAATGTTCAGTAACATTCGCTTGTAGAAATAGGATTTTGGGCAAAGTTTTCAGGCTGTCCTAAATCCCATTTCTGAAATGGCTGCAGAGCCTGGGATGGAGGTGGGCTTGATCTGCACAAGTCTGGCCAGAGGCTGTTAAAGATGCTGAGCACAGTGTGAGGTTTCTGCATGGTGGATAGCTTGTAGCCCCCGAGCTCAGGACTGTACTTTAGGTGTCTAAGCATCACGTAAAACAGGTTCCCTGAAGCTCAGACTCCATTGACAGTCCATGGAAATTGAAGTCCTGCATAAAATGAGATTTAGGCTTCCTAAACCACTTTTGAAAATGTCACTTAATGTCTCTATTGCATCTTTATTTCTGTTTACCTGAGCCCTCCACGGCAAGTTTTCTTTTTTAACTCTCCTGGCATCTTCAAATTTTGTTTCCTTTTCATTTTAGGTGCTAATTATTTTTCTCACGGCATGAAGTGCTTCAGTGGGTGGAGCAGCCTGGTCACTCGCTCTTCTTTTATCCTTCCATCCCATCAAATAGCTGCGCTCATTTAAGCTTATTACACTTTATATCCTGAACTCTAATTGGCAGTGCGTCACCAAGCCTGAGCCTCCCTGGAGCCTCTTGCAGCTGACTCCAGAAATCAGAGGTGATTTCTAGAGTTGGGCAAGAAAAGCTGTTGTTCATAAGCAAGCGTTTCTTGCTTGTCTCAAGCCCCTGTGTAGTTTTTTTCCCCATTTCCCTAAGGCTTTCCCAGCGGAGATGTTTCAGCCAGATGTGGGTGTTGAGGCATTTTGGGGATGCTGGGGAGCAATGGGGCACAGCTCCTGCCAGCCTCCACAGTGATGCTGTGGGCTGAACGACAGCCCCAGCTGATAAGCCCTTGCCATCTCCATTACTGCTCCATCATTTTGATCTGGATTTTGACACTGCGTCTCTCCCCAGTCCTTTCCATAATGTGAAAGGAAATTATACGTATTTGAAAAATCAAATCACTTTGACAAAAGTCAAGAGCAATTTGACTGAAGCCAGAGTTGTTATCCTGTCTCTTATCACTGAACAAGTGAGCAGGACTCTTAATTTTGACTTCATTTTGTCCCTTTAAATAATAGAAATATGTGATGTCAGGTCTAATGCTCTATCAGCGCCTGTAATGCCATCAGTCATATGAGAAACATTATGACATAAATATTTTTTTAAATGCTGAATAGCTTCTACCCTTTTGGAAAAGATCCCATCTTAAATGGAATGAGCTCCCACCACAAAAAAGAAACACAGCACGTGCTGGAGTGCCTCTGGGTGGGGCAGGAGCCGCCGCGCTTGCCCAGCAGCGTGTGGCAGAGGGTCCTGTGCCCTGCACTGGAGGCATGGGCGGACTCGCTCGCAGCTCTGCCAGGGCTTGGGGGTTTTGTGTGTAGGAAGCATCCGTGCTTGCAGCTGCACTGTCTCCTGGGAAGCTTTTGGGAACACCTGGTGCAGGGTTTTGTCCCCACGGTGCAAGGAGATATCCCAAGATTACCCAAAGAAGCAGGCAGAGGCTGAGCAGGTTGGTCCCAGCAGCCTCCCCAGCACCACCCCGCTCGGGCTCCTGCCCTGGGGTCTGTCCCTCTGCGTCCCCTGCACCGTGCTTGGGGTACCCATCACCCCTGGCTTTGGGATTTGCTCCCCTGCTCTTTCCTCTATGGCTTTAACCTCTGAAATCCCATGTGATATGTCACTACTGCAACCCTTTCCCCTGGGAAACTGGGGAAAGCGGAGCCCTCCGACACGAGCAGCGTTGTGTGAAAGCCGGGTGGAGGTGGGGCAGAGCTGCCTGTCTGGCAAAGGTGTTTTTGTGGTCCGTAGCGAGATGGGCTCGCACCACAAACACAAACGCTGCGTTACGTTACGGTGATGTCAGTAACAGGTTAATGCAGAGTGCGAGTATAAATATATATATATATATAAAAATAATAACGTGATCATGACTAGGAGGGAGTACATATGGGAAAATGGAGCAGGACTACTGCCCAGAAATTTCCACTGTCAATTCTGTCTGGTAAATGCATTTCATACAGACCGAGTGGCTGGTGTGGAAGTCAGCATTTCTGCAGGGCAGGACTGTGCTGATGTAATGACGGTCACAGGTAACCCAGCAGAGGTGAGTGCTGCCTCTTTCTCTTTGAATTCGAGGCTTTCTGCAATCTGAATAACCCCTATAGGACTGGGATTGAGTTTTTGCCCTGCACCGTGCAAGGCCAGGCTGCTTCTGAAACCGCCAGGGGCTCTAAGGGAGTAGTGGAGCTGGCAGCCCGCTCCTTCTGCACCTGTTTTATATTATCTGTGGGCAAAATCCCGAGGTCTTTAGTCACTCCCAGAACAACGAAGGGAGGAAAAATGCTTCTGGGGGAGGAGGTGTTTGCGAGGATGTCTTGCAGACGTCTCCTTGGATAATCCTTTGGGAAGGGAGAGCGTAGCTGGACCCCTGCTCTCTGCACATGGAAAAGACCAGGGGATTATTCTTAAGCGGACTCCTAGCTTTGGGATTTCCTGCATGGAAAGATGTGCTCACGCACTGCGGATGCTCATACATGTGCCTGTAAATCCAAACGGACATAGCCCCCATGTCCTGGGCAATGGCCCCACGGATGCTCAGGCAAACCCAACCCAGGCCTTTTGCCCCAGCCTGTGCAGCAGGAGTGGGCTGGGAAGCAGCAGATACGGCCACGTGCCCAGGACCAAGCCCCTCATGTGGTCCCTCACCTCCTGCCTTATCATCACCATGCCATCCCATGTCCTCATTGCCTCTGTGCTCAAGAGCCTGAGGGTTTTGTCCCTTTGGTCTCTTCAGGTTCTTCTCCTGGCTGAGATGTGGTCTGACCACTGGCCTGGTCCAGGTCCCTTCTCTGAGGTCCTCTGCCCAACTGACCCACCTGGCTTCCTGGCCAGGGCTGTCCCTGCGTGGTCAGCCTCTTCTGACCAGTTTCTCTACCCAAAGCATGAGTCAATGCATACCTGAAGGCTTTTCTCTTGCAGAGCAAGCCCTCTTACACCTCCGTCCCCAGGATGCTTCCAGGTGACTGCACCATGGCATAAGAAAATCAGTGTCTGAGCAGGGGTGGCATTGGGACATCGTGTCACCTGCCTGTTCCCCTCCTGGGCCGTTTAATTTCTTCCCATCCTATCGCCCCATCTGCTCATATTCAGGACTAGCCAGTGCCTTTTGGCTCCTTTCTGACCCCAAAAGGACGTCTGGGGGGTCAGTGGAGAGCATGTCCTGACTCTCCTTGTGCCTCTCCTTTGTCCCGGGCATGGGTGGGCAAGGGGCGGCCAGCGGAGGTGTCCCAGGATCTGATGAGGAGGTGACCCATGAGGAGGACCACACAAACAGTTAATCTTTGCTCTCCAAGACCCGACTGAACTGCTATAATCCTGCACATGCTGATGGAAAGTGCTGCATGAAGGTACTAGTCGTTGTGGTGTCTTACTCCTTCAATTATTTGATTCATTCCCATCTAGTGTAAATACAGGATTAACCCCAAATGAGGGTTTAGGAGGGAAAATCTCTTTCTCTTTAATTTTAATTTAAATCACATTCAAAAAAAAATTTACTCTGGTGATTGTGGGGCAATGATTTAGGAAAGGAAGCAGGCAAGGGGTGGCAGCTGACCTGAGGTGGACAGGCCCAGGGCAGCCCTGATGGTCACCAGTGGCTGCTTTGAATAAAGTTTCTCTTCTCTCCCCTCCAAGACCCCTAAAAACACTCTTCCTCCCAACTTTATAGTTTTAGCTTATTTTTGTTTTTGACTTTCTTCTTCTGAGCAGGCACTTGGGACATTTCGTCTCCTGTTCCCCTTCCTGGAAAGGGAACATATGAATTGAGACAGAGGAACGTGGATGCCACTTCTGCCTGCACACCAGGTACAAAACGCAGGAGCATTACCCCCTCTCTGCCGCTGCCGGAGCAGGAGGGACCCAGCCCTGCCCCATCCCTAGTCCTTCCCCTGCCACAGCCCATCCAGCAGCCTCTGGGCTTTTCTTAGCATGCAGGTCAGGTGCTTTGTTGGGTGGATTGAGGTTTTCTCTACACACAGCAGAGGAAAAACGTGGGGTGAAGCACAGGTTGGCGAAGCCTCTTCCCAGCTTTGGCTCACACGCCACACACCCAGTGCGCCAGCTGTCCTGGTGGCCAGCACCCTCCTTCCCGCACATCAGTAAGGAAAGCTGTCTGCACTTGTTTCCACCCTGGGATCCCAAAATGAGGCCAGATTTTGCATCGGTTGAGCTTGCTGAGCTAAAAGGATGACGCAGAGCCATTGCCATGGAGACAGAAAGCCAAGGTAGGAGCCACGCTGCTCCTGGCAGCATCCCGGGATCAGGGACCTCGCCCCATGTCCTGCAGCATCCTCTGAAGGAAAGCAGGGAGCGATGCCCCACACAGATGCAAACACAGCTTGGCATCTCTGTCAGGGCCATTTGCGGGTATTTTGGTTTTAAGCAAACGCCTCAGATCCATACAGGATGTAAATATTCAAGCACAGGTTGAAAGCTTCCCTCCTCCCTCCTCTGCACACTATCACATGCCAGCTGCACGTATAAGAGCAAGCACGGTTTGCATCGCGTGCGGCTGGATGCAAGTTACACAATTTGGTAGCATTAAATCGTGCTTAGCATTTTAGGTAATAATAGCTACACTTCAAAGAGTTGCTTAATGACTCTTTCACTGAGCCCTCTGAGTTGCTCACACGAGAGCGGTGCAAAGCTCATAAAAACCCAATTAGTGGCTGTGAGCACACTGGGGCTCTTGAAACACCAAGCAGGGTTTTGCAGGGCGGGCAGCATGGTCACAGCGCCCACAGCACCCAGCGTGCCAAAATCCATCCCAAATCACAACCGAGAGCAAGCATGGGGGCTGGAAAGTGCTTGAAAGAGCCCCTGATTGTCAGAAAATGTTTTTCTTCTCTTGGGAGGAGGGGAGCCAAATTATTTCATCTGCTCAGGGAAAATTTTTGCATAGCTGGGGTGGGACCCTGTGGCCAGTGTGGGACACTGGGATGGGACACCAGCGGGGGACCCCATTTCTGAGCAAGTGCTGCACCTCCAGTGAATGGGACCTGCTGCCACCGCCTCTCCCAGTGAGTTCCCAGCCACTTTTCTTGGTTCTGGGTGGGCTGCCATGAAAATACACAAACAGCTATTTCCCATTGTTCTTCATATAGGCTGTGTGATTTGGTCTGGATGGGGATGATAGTGGCTGGGACCCAAGGCTGAGCTTGATGTCCATAGTGCTGAAGGTTCATATTATCTGTGCCAGGGCTGGACCTGTCTGGCAGCCCCAGGGTGACCCAGCAGGACTGGTGGCCCCAGTACAGTATCCCAGGAGCTGGGCACAAACCTCTCCAGAGCTGGGTTTGGCCACGCTGGATGGTGAAACAGCACAAGGTAAAAACACATGAATGGAGAGGTGGCTGTTGGCATCTTGCTATAACAAAGCCAGCATGTTGGCTTGCTCCACTGTGTGTGTTGGATCAGGTTGCTCCATGCCTTTGTGAAAGAGCAAAGGACAACAAAGTGACCACAACGGTAAGAAATGTGCACTGGGAATAAGAATGAAATTGTGGGCTCTTTGTAGAGGCTCTCTTTGGCTTTCCATTCCTGCAGGCAATGCCTAGCTTTGAGCAATAAAGGGTTAGTGACCACATTATAACCACAGCACAGGTTGGCAGGTGGGAATTGCAGTGATGGATGAGCCCTGCAACTCCATCCAGTCCTGCAGGTGTTTTGATGAAAGGTCCTGCTCAGAAGCAGAACAGATTGCATGGGCCAGGGTTTTATTTTAAAGTTTTCCTGATTCAAATCAACTTGAAATTTTCCAACAGTGTCTCTAAGTCAGATGAAGGGGGAAAAAAAAAAAGACAAATAATTCTGTGAACAGAAGAATTAACAGGACTTACTTTCCTATGGATTTGTGTCCTTAAACTCTTTTGAGTTAAATTTGACTCTTCCTCTAATGGATGTGATTTTGGTCTTTCTCTTTCATCTGGCCAGTTGTCATGAAACCTGCTCGAAGAGCGAATCTTTGAGATCTCTGTTCCAGTATGAAATTATGTTTGAGTTGGCCAACATATGCAAAAAAATTTAGTGAAGAAAAGGTGGGTGGGTGGACTGTTAAATGAATGGGTGGACTGGCTCCGTGACCTTAGCTTTTCCTTAGACTAAAGCTATAAAATGAAAAACAGTTCTTAAAACTGTCAGCAAATGCTTTCTTATTTTTTTCTTTTAAGTTTTGAAAACTTAAACCAGCCCATCAATAAGGTTTCTTCTGAGTGCATGGTTAGTTAGAGGCTGATTTATGTCCAGAAGCAGGATGATTTAGGTCTCCTTCACATTTTTCTTTTAAAATCTTTGCCAGTGGATGTAGGGATTCCCATAATTTGCCTGTGTGCAGCTCTTTCCTGGGTTCTGCTAAGCCCTTGCACAAAATATCACCCACTAACTGTGGAAACAAAACATCCCTCTTTTAGTTTCCAGTTCTGACCAGCCATCAGCTGGAGCACAAATACTGTTATTTTGTGTGTCTTCATCATATCTCCTTGCGCTAGGGCTAGTAAAGCCTGGTGTCCCACTGATTTCTGTCCTGCAAGCCCAAGAGAAGTTTTTTGCAGGACTGGCACCTTTCGAAGGGCTCTCTCCTACCTGGCATCTACCAGGCTCAAGTCTTTCCTTGGCAGAGCACGACCATGCCTAACTCAGCTAAATTGCTTCCAGGGATGCATTGGGACAGACAGACGCGTGCACATCCATGTGGCATGAATCTAGTTTCATTTGCAAGTCTGGGTGAAAAGCATAACTTGTAATGAAATTAATTAAATACTCCTTTATGCTGAGAGATGGATGAGAACTTTCTCCATGGCCTGAGCTTGGACATTTGTGACTTTGTCACATAACAGAGGAATTGGGATGTCATCAAATGGAGAGATTGGGGGCAGATATACAAAAGTAGATTAAGAATCAGTTTCTCCATGTTTAACTAGTTTGTTTGTTTGTTTGTTTCTAAATTCCTTTTGAAGTCCTAAGTAATCCCCTGTGATATTTGGAGAAAGCAAACAAGGTTTTCAAAGCTTTGCCTTTGAATTCAGGAGAGCCAAACTCTTCCTATATGTTTCTGGCATGTTTTATTCTCTTTGCTTTTTTCTCTTTACTGAAGGGCTCTAATTAGTCCGATTAATTGGAAATGCATATGGCTATTTTCTTGGCCTAAAACAATATTGCACTTTGAGAGTCCCTCGTCTGCCCAGAGCAGATACACTGAATCCCGCTTCCATGTCAGCAGAAAGAGAATTATTGTCTTAGATTATAAGTTAATTAAATCAGATTTGGGGTCTCCAGACAGCATTGCTGCCCTGCAGCAATGTATTAAATCAATGAAACTCTCTAGCCCATGCCGTGGGAAACTTTAAATGGGAGAAGGAGCAAGGGGGTCTTCCAGCCTTGAAACCTATACAAGTGAGAAGATGGTTTGCCCTCCAGAAAAATGTGACATGGAGAGACAGGATGCAACCCAGTGCATGAAAATCACGACCTAATGACAAAAGTTGACACTGCTTGGCTTGAGAGTGGAAGAGTCAGCTCACCTGTGTGCTCGGCCATCCCAGGCTTTCCAGGCAGCCCCACCAGTTGGGTCAGAGAAGGATTCTGGACATGTTTTTTGGACCAGATCCTGCACGGCTCCACATCTGGCTGATGGGTTTCCTGCAACCCCGCTGCATGGATTGCATGTCATCCCCCTGCCTCCATGCCCGGCACACCCTGCAAAACTGTGGTCAGACCCAAGCATTTGGGGAAGGATGGCTGAGCTTCTCCTGGCTGGAGTAAGTCAGAGAGGTGCCCCATACAGGGCAAGCAGTGTCCTTGCTTGGTCCAGAGTCTGGGCGCTCTGGGCTAATTACATGGAGCCAGGGCGGGTCTGATCCAGCCTGGCAGCTCTTCTCACCTGAAATGCCTTTGCTGTGGTGCTTTTTACATGTTGTTATAATACCCAGCTCTGTCTTTTCATCTTATGCTCAGAAACCTGCTGTTTTCCCCAGCATCATGAGAAGCTCTCCTCTAACATCTCTCTAGTTAATAAAATCAAAGTGATGCCACTTCCATTAAGAAAGCAGCCCACCAAAAGGAAAATGAGCTGCCAACTGCAAACCTGCTCAGCAGTGTCCTCCTCCCTGCTCTGCCTGTGAAGCCCCAAGCACCCCAGCAGACACCAAGACCTGCTAAGTCAACAGGAAAACTTGACAAAGCAAGACTTTTACCCCATGTGTCTCCATTTTTTAATGGAAATATGATGCTTGCTAAGGCAGAGACATGTCAGTAACATCACTTCTGAGCCCTAGCTACCAAAGCGGAGCAGTGTCCATGTGTTAGCTGGGATGGGGTTCAGCTGTTGAGGATGTGCTGATGGGCTACCTTCACCCTCTGTTGACATGATGGCCTGATGATTTGTGGGATCTGTGACACCGTCTGTGGGAGAGTGGAAAATATGGAGCTGAGCACAGCTGTGAGAAACAGCAACTTTGGGTTTGCTCAGCTGGGTCTAACGCTGCCAGTACCTTGGTAATGCAAATATTTGCAAACACTGATTTCTGCCTGGGACTAAATACCTCCCTAGCTGCAAGCTTGCCAGGAGACTTGGTGCCCTGAAAAGATAGAACTAAATGAGGTCAAGTGCAAGATTTAGGTTCTTGGAGAAAAGAAGAAATGACAAAACTTTCCATGGAACAAACTTCACACCTAGTGGTGTCTGAAGAACCCAACACTAAAATCATGGTAAATGAGGGACATCTGAGACAGCCAGCACAGCCTCACCAAGGGCAAATCATGCCTGGCCAATCTGGTGGCCTTCTATGATTTAGTGACTGTATCAGCTGACCAGGGAAGACCGACCGATGTCATCTACCTGGACTTCTGTAAGGCCTTCGACATGGTCCCACGTGATATTCTGATCTCTAAATTGGAAAGATATGTATTTGAAGGGTGGACCATTCAGTAGATAAGGAATGGGCTTGAAGGCTGCACCCAGAAGGTGGTGTTCAGTGGTTCTATGTCCAGGTGGAGGCCTGCGATGAGTGGTGTCCCTCAGGGGTCTGTCTTGGGACTGGTACTGTTTAATATCTTTATCAGTGGCATAGACAATGGGATCAAGTGCATCCTCGGCAAGTTTGCAGATGACACCAAGATGAGTGTCACAGTTGATACAACAGAAGGAAGGGATGCCATTCAAAGGGACCTGGACAAGCTTGAGAAGTGGGCCCACATGAACCTAATGAGGTTCAACAAGTCCAAGTGCAGGGTGCGGCACCTGGGTCGGAGCAATCCCAGGCATGAGTACAGACTGGGTGAAGAACTTATTGAGAGCAGCCCTGTGGAGAGGGACTTGGGGGTTCTGGTGGACGAAAAGCTCAACATGAGCCAGCAGTGTGTGCTTGCAGCCCAGGAGGCCAGCTGCGTCCTGGGCTGCATCAAGAGAGGCATGGCCAGCAGGTCAAGTGAGGTGATTGTCCCCCTCTGCTCTGCCCTTGTGAGGCCCCCCCTGGAGCACTGTGTCCAGGTCTGGGCCCCCCAGCACAAGAAAGATGTGGACCTGTTAGGACAGGTCCAGAGGAGGGCCACAAAGATGATCAGAGGGCTGGAGCACCTCTCCTCTGAAGACAGGCTGAGAGAGCTGGGGGTGTTCAGCCTGGAGAAGAGAAGGCTCTGGGGTGACCGTATTGCAGCCTTTCAGTATCTAAGGGGGGCTTATAAAAAAGATGGAGGGCAATTTATTGCTTGGGCAGACAATGACAGGACAAGGGGGAATGGTTCTAAACTAAAAGAGGGGAGATTTGGATTAGATGTTAGGAGCAAATTCTTCACTGTGAGGGTGGTGAGGCACTGGAACAGGTTGCCCAGAGAAGCTGTGGATGCCCCATCCCTGGAGGTGTTCAAGGCCAGGCTGGATGGGGCCCTGGCCAACCTGATCTAGTGGGTGGCATCCCTGCCCATGGCAGGGGGTTGGAATTAGACGATCTTTAAGGTCCCTTCCAACCCAAACCATTCTGTGATTATGAGGGATCTCCTCAAAGTCACTGTCACTAAGAATGGCTCTACAGATGGTTTCTGGATTCTCCTTCTCCATTGCAGAGGGAGACCTCCTGTGTCATGGCCGTGGCTCAGCCCTCTACAAAGAAAATGGAAGAGACGTAAAATTCAGAAGCAAATGCCAAAATCATCTCAGAATCCAGGGTTGCATTGTGCTGAGGTTTATTTACCCTCACCGCAGTCTGCACCTTGTGAGGAGCTCCTGAAAGCAGCACTCGCTGCACAGCTCGGCAAACCTAGCCACAAGCCCTGTGCCCCGCAGCAGAGGCGACCGAACTGGAGATCAGATAGCAGGCAGCATCGCACTTAAACACAGCACACGTGGTCCATACTTCAGGCTACTTTCCAGTATCTCAAGGAAGAGATCTTTTAATTGAAAGCCTTAATGTTTCTCGTTATATTTAAAATTAGAGTGGAACGGCTATAAAATTGGTCATGGAATAGAGACAAGTTTTAAGAGAAAGAAGGAAATGTATTTTTCATTTTTACATCAGAGCACCCTTTGGAAACCCATGCACATATAATACGTCAATGCAAGGATTAATAATTAAAGGAACAACAACCACATGTCTCTGAGATGCGCTCAAGAAAGCAACAATTCAGGCTGGAGGCTGGAGTCTCTGGGGACACGCTGTTTTTGCTGGCGTTTCACCTCCGCCTGGTGCTCCTCTTTATATAGAAAAATGCTTTTCTGCATCCTCTACCAAGGAACAGATTGCTTAGTAATTTGCAGCTGATGGTTAACCTCGGCATTAATCTGGGAAATTGTATCTATGCCTGCTATCAGGTTGATTTTGGAGGTGTTCACATAGATTGTAAGTGATTTGGATAGATGTGTTTTGGGGTGAAACCCTCCTGCCAACAGCAGGAACCCTTGCAGAGTGGTGGTGGTGCTACAGCTAACCAGATAGCCTGTGGCCGGTGCGAGTCAGAGCTGCGGCTACCCAAGACTTGTGGAAAAGCAGGCTCCAAAACTGCTTTCTTTTGCCTCCCCAGAGCCAGATGGATGTCAACAGGCTACTGCGACGAGACGGAGCCTCTCCGTTCCTCAGCGTGGCCCCGGGCCAAGCAGACGCCCGAGCGCGCCGCTCTGCAGAGCTGTCCTGCGGCGCCATCCAGCACGCGTCCTCGCCACGGTCGGGAGCATCTCACTGGGTGCTGAAGGCTCAGCCTTCAGAGCGTTGGCTTGCTTTGAAGCTCGGGTCCATCTCCAACTTGAATGCAGTTTCCTTGACCAGGTCCCAACTGTGATTCCCCTCCCTCTCCATCTTTCCTTCCTCCATGTTGGTAGTCTCCTCGTTCATTAAAAACCTGCTAATTATCTCAGCAGCTTGGAACTGGGTTGCAGCATGGAATTAAAACCAGCTTTTCATTTTGGCATCCACTGCCTTGTGTAATTAATAAGAAAAGAGAAAGCCAGAACATGCAGGTCAGCCCTGAGTGTGAGGAGGAGATCGATCGGACACAGCCAGAACCAGCTCTGATGCTCTGAAGCTGGCCTCAGTGAGGGTGGGTTGCCTTTTGGGTCCAAACTAGAAAAAAAGAAGAGGAGATGAGGTTCTTCCTTTCCTGGTTGTTCCTCTTTGTTTTTGTTTTTGTTTTTTTTTCTCATTTGAGCTTAAAATCTGGACCAAGTTGTGCTCAGTGCAAACCCTGGTGCTTTGCACTCAATCTTCTGCACCTCTTTGCTTGGGAAGGAAGGGAAAAGCAGTCTGGCAAGGCTTGACTGCTGGTTTTCACTGTATGTGTCATGCTGAGAAGACTGGGATGCTCCCAGAGAGTGGACTGTTGGAGATGGATGCTTTGGTGGACATCTGGAAGTTCCCTGAAGGAACCCAATGGCTAGGAAGTTGAAGGAAGGATCAGCAGCACTCATACTTCTGTCGGTGGCAGGTCCTCTCCTGGCTGCCTTGGCACAAGCGAGCGGTCACCACATCCAAACGGGAGCGCTCCCGACGGCCATGTCACACGGGGGTGACACAGCCCTTCCCTGTGGCCACCCAGCGCAGGAGGGCATAGCCATTGGGCACCAACACTGGCATCCAAGAGAGGTGGCAGCGCTAGGACAGAGGGGACAAGACCCTCCTCCCACCTTGCTGGAGCTGCCAGGAGCTTGTAGAGAGCAAACTTTCCTCCCTCCATCTCACCGTGCTGCCAATAGCATCTCTGCTCGCAAGCGGCCGTGCCTGCTCTCCAAAGCATTGATTTACAATTTGTTGCTGCTGCCACCGAGGAACTCCCGCCGCTGCTTACTACGGGCTTGCTGGATTGCCAGAATGGTCCCAATGGGAGCTGAATTGCTGCTGGAGCTGGCAGGCCAGGGCGGGAAAACATCGCTCCTGGGGAGCATCAACACCAAATTGGGGTTCTAGCCCTTTAAATCCGATCCGGTACTGAAAAAAAAGAGCAAGCGAGCAAGCCGGAGAGAGCCTTCAGACTCTTTTAATTAAAGCTTGTACTATATTCTGTCTTCCCAAGTAGCGGCAGGCACTCTCGCTTCTTCCGGACGACCTCGGGGCTCGCCAGCACCGCGGCATGGCCGGGGGCAGCCGCTCACCTGGGACCAGCAGCAGCAGGTACGCGCTGGGGGCCGGGGCTGCTGGCACGGCTTCTCCCCCTCTCCTCGCTCTCCCCATTCTCCCTCTCTTTCCATTTTTCTGGAGAGAAAGTCTAACACCTTGCTGGCCGGCCGCCCGGCGCGGGCAGGGTTGCGCGGTGCCCTCCTGCAGCGCACCTGGGGACACGGGGCTCTGCCTCCTCCTCTCCTCTCCCCTCGCTCCCTTTGAAATAACTGCGTGCATGCCCTAGGCGGTTTTATTCCTTCCTCCTTAAATCAAAGAGCTGCCACTCGGTGGAAGATAAGTTGGGTTACCTATTGCACAAATCACCGGAGAAGTTGCTCCCTGCCAAGCTCCTCCAGTTGCCCCCGTGGCCACCAGCTCCTCTCCCCGCTGCCTTCCCCTGCAAGTGCACCAGGTGAAGAGAGTTTTGCCGTATCCTTTCATGCGCACTGCACTATCAATGCAGAGCGTTTCTTAGGAAGCTGGATCCCGGGGCTTAGGAGCAATGGTGTTGTGTTCGTTCCGGAGTTTCTGTTCAGCAGCATAACCCACGGCAGCTTTCGCTGGGCTTATAAATTGCCCTTCGGTGGGAACATTGTGCACGGAGAACATTTAACTGCTAACTAGCACATTCACCAATTGATTTTTCTCTCCCCCTCTGCTCCTGAGTGATCTCTTCATTTATATTTCTACGCACCAGCGCTATTTCTTCAAATTATGTGTTGCCGCTCCTTCATCACCGTCTCTGCAAGTGGGTCTGTGCATGTTTGGGATCCCCTGAGCTTAATGAGAGATGGCTTTTCTCCTTGCAGATGGGTCCCAGGTGAGTGAGGGTCCCAGGGAGCCCTCTCCCCCCCAAGGGGAGCAGAGGCTCTGCCAGCAAAACATTTGTCCTGGTGCCTAGCTGAGGTTAATAACACTTTTGACAAATAGCAGACCTCCTCAAGGCTTGAAATAGGGTTGAAAAAGCAGCCACTAATCTCCTTGAGAAGTGCTAGATTGTGGCCACCGCTCCCTGTAAATCAGGGGACAAGCTGTTTATGTATGGCATGTTGAGACGTTAGCACAGCAAAAAAAAAATATTTCCATTAATCCACCGGCAAAAACTCCAGCTAGCTGTCATTTTGGAGGGCAGCTGGCTTATTGAAGAAATGCTGGGAAGTCAGAATATCTTAAAGCACCTGGGAATTTTGGGGCTGCCCAGAAGGGAGAGAGAACTGGGCTTTTTTGTCGACAGCAATTGCTATAAGTGAGAGAGGGATGGGACAGGGAAACTTCCAAGTGAGCAAGGGAAGCAGAGCTGTAAGTCAGTATCTGAGCAGCTGAGCAAGTGCACCTGGAAGTATCAGGTGTTTTGTGGGCAGCAATATGTTTCGACTTGAGCAGTCAAAGAAATAAACTCAGAGAGGAGGAGATGCTGCCGGCAAGCAAAAGCAAAGATGCTGGGGCAGAGAGAAATCTGCAGCGCAGGCTCCCTGGTTAACTCAAAGGGGTGCAGGACTGTGGGAGAAAATAAATGCTGTGTGCCCTGGGGTTATGCATTTATTGGTTTTCCTGGCCTGGGTTCATTTTGTTGGTGGCTCTCGTATTGTTGTTGCAATATCTGCTGGTGGTGGTTTAACTGTTTGTGACTTTGGGTGACGCGATGAGGGAGCTCGGCCCTTGCGACCGAGATGCAGGACAATAGGTGCCTTGTTTCCAGCTTGCAGCAGGAGAGCGAGTGACCTGGCAAGGAAACCTGAAAGTGCCTTTAGTTCCGTGGCTACAAAACCTGGTTTGGGGATCCAAGTGGGGCTGCAGGTGAACTTGCATGAGAAACCAGCTTCAAAATTTGCTGGCTCTCATTGATTGCTGGGGGTAGGCAAGGGAGATGTAACAGCAGAGGGGACCCCTTGGGTCAGAGCCCCCTTGCAAGGGGCAGCAGCCAGCGATGGGCAAATGCCCCTCACCACGTGGCATTGCATCCACCCCCAAGTCAAAACACCCCAGTGAGCCCCGCACCACTGAGAGGGCAAGTGGCCGGGTGGGATGCGAAAGCCACCCACAAATACAAGAAGGCAGAGATGAATAGAGCAAAACGTACATCTTGGTTCAGCGAAGTGACTCAAGCCTCGCAAGCATTCGGAGGGTGGGGAGTAATTATTTATAGTGCCATCAGCAGAAATAATAGAATGAAATGAAGGGCTGAAAAGTTTTGCTGACTATCAGGGAACGCATCCTGGCACGGGCTGATGTTTCCCAGGCCCAGACCTTTGCATCTCCAGCGCTACCGAGTTTGCAGCCTGGAGCCCAGTGCTGGTGGTGGCCGGTGCCAGCAAACCCTCACCAGGGTGGGACCCCACTGGAAGGGACGGGGAGCATGGAGGAGCCGAGCTGAACCTGTGCAGAGGATGGGATTTAAAAGTGAGATACAGCTTCCATCCAGAGTCACCTCTGACATCTCGGCTGGGATTTTTCTCCTTGTGGATATTAGGACAAGAGCATGGTGACCAGTGCTCTGCAGCAGGGGAGGGCTGGGCAGCCGGGTTTGGGTTCCCGTGATTCTAATTCCATGAACACTGCGATTAAAATGTGGGGAAAAAAAGCCATTTTCGAGATCAGCAGTTAGCGTAATCCAGTGCATTGTCCTCTGTAATTAAACTCTGCGTTTTGCGTTTCAATAATGCTCTTGAACCATGATGACAAAAGGAATTAGAAGGATTGGCAGACAGACGCAGGCAGAGGATTGCTCACCTGGCATCACTCAAATTAAAGGTGACCTGCATAAGATTTTCTTTTCCAAATTGAGAAATTGAGTTTGGGCTCTTCTTTGCAGCTTTGTGGTAATGAAAAGGCCTCTTTTCTCCTTTTCTTTCTTTTCTTCAGTTACAGATGATGAATAGCATCAAGCTTGTCTCCCTCTCTTTGGGTAGATGTGCTGGAGGGCTGCTGCGGGTGGAAACTTGAACCCCATCAGGCAGCCAGCCCCCAGCCCGTTTGGCATTCAGTCACCAATATCCTGCAAAAATTAACTGGGCAATAAGTTTTCTATAATCACAGAGCTCGTTCCTCCCTCCACGCTTCCCCCAGGCTACTCGAGAGCACAAGAGACCAGTCTGTGAGTGGGCACAAAGATCAGAGCTTCATAAAAGTCCCGAAAGGCAATTTGCTCTGTCTTGCCCTGCTCGTCAATCTCCAACCATCCAAGATTTTCCTTCTACAAACAAGACCTGAATTTCTGAAGAAAGGGAAGAAAAGTAATTCTTTTTTTTATTGTAGGTAATAACCTTTCCTGCTTCCTCTAGTCCGTACACTGGAAAAAGCAGAAACACAAAAGGCATAGCTCTCATTTTTGCTTTTTCCATTTTTGCCAGCTACCTTTAAACAAAAGAAAAATAGCAGGGTATCTAGAGCAGGAAGGGACCAAAATGGATCTGACTGAGATAAAACCTGAATTTGCTCTTTCTAGCTGCTAGACTCTAATATATTCTTCTATTCAGAACAAGGGACATATGTCAACCCCATTCTACATCTCTGGCAGGATATTACAGTTTGAATTAGTATGATAAATTAAAAATAGTCATAAAATTCTACAGAGGTCTTAAATTGTAAAAATGTATTGCATGAATGAAATTGCACAGTTATTAAGCAATGTGTTTGAGATATAAACATTAGCGTGGCAGAGCAGTCATGGCCAGAGACTCGGGGTAATCCAGATGTGGGGTTATCTTTGCTGATCGTCTGTGTGGTTTAGCTGGATTCAGGTGGCCTTTCAGGGTAGGCTAATCCACCATCTGCTGCCGTATTTTCTTCTTTGATTTTTTATCCTTTTTTTTTTTTCCTTCAGGATTCTGATATGTTTTTCCCCTTTGAACATAAGCTACTTTCAGTGTATTAGCTAAAACCTACATTTTAATAGAAAGAGGTAAGAGAGTGCGTAGACAATGTAAAACATGTTTTCCACAACCACCCAGAGACTGCCAAAAATCAATCTTCTACTAGAGGGTGATCTTTAAAAAAAGTTAAGCCAAATTGTGTCAGAAGCCCTGGGGGTCCTTGAAAGCAGGTTTTCAAGAGGGTCATGTATAGATGTTGCCCAGTTTGATATAGGTTTCACCCTTCAGATCCTTGTGTGCTGGGACCTGGTTTGCTCAGGAACTGAGTTACTCTGAATTATTTCTGGCTCTTACCAAAGCATTGACTCCAGATTGAGAACTGTCCAAGTGCTTTGGGAGCTTGACTCACTGTTTCAAAGTAGTTTAATTGATTCTTAGGAGTTTCACATGCTTTACTGGAAGCCGGCAGGATGCCCCTGGGTGGTTTTGCAGAAGTTTCTCTTGGAGGCTCTATTGCAAGAGTAAGGACAGGAATGATCTGGCACACGCAGAACTTTAAATGAAACAGGAATCTATTTAAAACGTATTTTTCTTTTTGCTCCCTCATAAATACACTTTGGCAAAACAGTCTATGAAGCTGGGAGAGGATTAACTTGAGAAGAGTAAAGGTCTTCCAGGGTTTAAGAAGGAGAAAGCTGCTGTACTACAAGACAGGCGTTCTTACAGAGGAGACACCAAGCCTGACTGCCCCAGGGATGCTCGCTGTTCGTATCATGTACACCACGTCTGACACCAGGGAATGACTCCAGAGTTGCAGCCATGCCTGGGAGGAGAAAGCACGAACATGTTGGCCGGTGAAGGATCAGCTGCTGGCTGGTAGCTCCTGGGAAGGGCAGAAGTTCTGCAGTGGCCAACAGGCTGGTGGTGGAGATGAAGTTGTTATGCGTTACAACGAGTCAGTTAGAACCCACTAATGGATTATAACATGTGAGTTGTGACATTGCCAAGAAGCCTCTGTTAGCATGACATTGCCCCTTGGTATTGCACACACAGTCTGTGCAAAATTCTGGTCCCAAAGGGCAGGACGTCGCACGGCTGAGGGACACGCGCTCCTCCCATGGCACGGCACCCTGGGCCATGGTGGGGTGCCCTGGGTGTCAGAAACAGCCAGGAGTCCCACTGCTCCCACCCCATGGAGCCCAGCCCCAAGGCCATCTGCTTTCTGAGTTTCCGATGGCCGTACAGAGGGGGAAGAAGATTGAGATGTTACAGATAAGCCTCACCCTTGACAAGTAAGTCGAAAGAGTAGATTGATTCTTTTCTTCATCAGATTGGACCATGGACTGAAAGTGCTATTTTGTCCTGTGACCTGCTGATTGAGGGAACAAACTCATACACTGCTGTCATCAGGAAGTTTAATAAATATTTTATTTCTTCCTGAAATGTCAGGTACGAGAGATACAGCCTTTCTCTGGGGTACAAGAAGAAGATGGATCTATGGAAAACACTGTCACTGCTCTTTATGACCTAGCTGAACCGTATAACTCCAAGGGGTTTCATGAAGTGATACTGCCTTAAATCATTTTTGACACAAAAGACAAGAAGGGCTCCACCTCAGGTCTCATTTAATGCTTGAGAAAACAATTACAGCTCTAGACAGGCTGAGGGCAACCAGAGGCATCAAGAAACCCTGAAAGGCCCTGCTAATCCCGTGGTAACACACACCCTACTTTTGCCCCATGTCAGCTATTAAAAACCCAACAGATACTGTTCTGGGCCTGAGATGGACCTCCCAAACTGCTCAGAGGTGATGCAGGGTCAGCTGCAACTTGTCAAAAACCTCTGGTGTGGGCAAGCCTTGGCAATCATATGATGAGTGTCCAGATGAGAATGTCCCACGTACAATGGCTCCAGAGGAGTGCCTGTATGTCCATGCCTATCCATGACCAAGATGGCATAGCAGTGCCTGGGAGCAGACATGGGGCTGCAGATCTTGATCTCCATGTGCTTCAGTCTGCTGTGACGTTGGTATAGGCCCATAGTCATCTCTGGTACACCTCTGGCTTTCCTGGCTGACACGATGAACACTTGGACTTCCAAAGTCACTTTTGATTTCTTCTGATTTGTGGTTTGGCTTTTTAGGAGAGGAAAGCAGCCAGTATTGAGATTCATGAGCACTGTTGTCAGAAGGTACAGCTACAGAATGGATGGTGAGGGGAAGGCTTGCTCTGGGCTTTTCCAAAAATGCTTGGTTTTGAAACAAAATCAAACCACTTTTCAGAAAACAGAGCTTTGCAGTGGGCTTTTTGTAAAGAATAACAACATTATCCATGTCTCTACCTTTGTCATATGGACTGTCCCCAGTAGGTATCCCATTTACGTGGTCTCATGTTGCTAGAGAAAAAAAAAAAAAAAACTTGAAGAAAATAAGGTTTGTTTATAAAAATAATTGCAGGGTCATGTGAGTAGAAGCTGTGAAGGCAGGGGTGGAAAACAAAGTGCTCTGATGTAAACCGCAGCCAGCACCCTTTGCGTCCATGTTTGTACAACACAGCAGGCTCTTGTTCTATGGACCTGGAGAAACCAGAGTCCACATGGAGACTTCCATCTTCCCCTCCCTACCTCCACCTGCAGCCACTACCAGCATCAGAAGTCACGATGTGCAATAGCTGTGGCTACAGCAAGGCGGAGCAGACAGGAGGGACTCAGGAGCAGCCAGGGCTTGTTGAGGACATCTGGTGGGACAAGGGCATTCTTCAGGTCCTAAAGGCCCTCTACTGTTTCTGGGGCCTGCCAGAGGCACCTGCTTGTATTGGGAATACAGACCAGTGAGAACAATGCTACAAAGTATGTGACAAGGCAGAATATCCATCCTTGCTGTGCAGTTTTTTGAAGACAAGCCTATGGAAGTCTCTGAAAAAAAAGATATTTATTTTTTGTGGTAATGTGCTTAAGTCAGATTCACCATAGAGGATATTAAAGAACAGATTAGCTGAGTTTCAGAGTGTGAATTATGAAAAGAACCTGCTCTGTGCAAAGCATAGGGTTACATTTGATGACTCACTAGGCTTTTTCTTGACTATTAGTTGAACACTTTCTGTCCAAAATGTGATCCACATAAAATTGCAGTCTGATGGAGGATGTCTTCTAGCTCTCATTGTCCAGCAGATACAGGAGGAAACATTTCCCTCTATGTCAGCAGAAAAAAAGCCACATAGTCACAGGGCAATGGTATGGGAATTCCATACCTTGACATACCCACTATACATTTCACCTAATATCCTGGAAGAAGGCAAGTGCAGCATATGCCTTCTCTTACAGCTTTCCATCTTCTGTTGGTCACTTGTGGACACTTCCTGAGCTGGAGGCTATGTCTGTCATATTTTCTGTGAATTATTTAATTCATCCTTGAACCTATTTCTGCTTTTGACTATCAAGAAGTCTTCCAGCAAAAATTCTACAACATAATTGTACATTCTTTGCAAAAATACTTCCTTTCACTCCTTTAAAATCCGCTCTTGGTAATTTCTTTGGATACCTCCTAGGTCTGGTGCTGTGAGAAACAGTGTGTATTTATTCTCAACTGACCTTCCCCATGACGTTGAGGATCTGATAAAACTCTGATTTGATAAGTGTCTGCTACATCCCTTTCAACCACCTCTTTGCCAGATTGAAGGGTCCTAATGTGTTAGTCTCTTTTTGTATAGAAGCTGTTCTCTGGCTTTGTTCAACTTCACTTCCTTCCTCTGACCCTTTCTCGTTCTGTTATTTCCTTTCTGGGATGCACTGAGTAGAAACGTATACATCATGAAGGTGCACAATGGATTCAGACAGCAGCATAGTTTCAATTTTGTTCTCTATTTCTTTCACTGCAACCACTTGCATTATATTTAATCATAGTTGTGCTGAACTTTGAGTTGATGTTTTCAAGGAACTATCCGTATTCCTCCCAGTAACTCATTCCTGAATGGTAATAACTAGTTCAGAGCTTACCGTTTTGCAGGAAGACTACAGGCTATTTTTCTCCATGTGCATTATTTTGCACTGTTTGGCACTGTAATTCAGCTGTTATTTTATTTGTCAGACATTGGGCTTTGTGAGTTGTTTTTCTTTTTTTTTGTTTTGTTTTGTTTTTTTGTAACTGCTGCAACCAGTTCTTGTTTGATTATCCTGATTAATTTTTTATCACTAATAATTTTTGTCATCTCACTCCTCACACACTCCAAGTTCTCAGATCATTTCTTAATAAATGAGTAGATCTATTGGACAGGTCTCTCTGGGATTGCCATAGGATGCTTCTTTCATTATGAAAACAGATTATTTATCTGTTTCTCGCCTTCTTTTCCCACCTCCTTCATAATGAAAAACAATCCAAACAATTCATTTAACCTTTCTGCTATGACCTGTCTCTCCTGAGTATGCTTGTTATGCAGTGATCATCTATCAGCCACACCACCTCTCTGGCAAACCTCCTTCCCCTAATGTTTCTGAAGAGGTTTTATTGTTACCTTTTATGTCCCTAGCAAGTTGTTGCTCAAAACCCTTTTTGGCCTGCCATATCGTTCTTTTCCATGCAATTTGTCACGTTCAGGAATCTATTTCCTCTCTTGAACATGACTTGGGCTTTTTGAGAAATACTTTTTAACTCTTCTACTCCACTCTGTAGCTGCACAAACTTTTTTTCTTTTAACTCTGTTTTGTTTGGCAGTGTATATTTATTCCAGGCTTGCAATATGGAGTTTTAAAACAGTTATTTTACCCTTCTAAATGCTCCTTGCAATTTCTTCTCAAGCAGCTTCTTCATTTTTGATGTACTTGTCATTTTTAAGGTCATATAAGCAACACTTACATCTTGCAGTAGGTCCTGGGTGTTTCAGAACTAAACTGAGAGCTGCTTTACTGCTTCTGGACTTAATGATTTTAGCTCTGACAGTCAGTTATTTATGGTGCTCAAATATTATTTTAGACGCCATGCCTCAAGTAAGATACAGAGGTAGCCTACCCAGTGGGTGTCCTGGCATTGCAAAGCCTCACCAGTCAGCACCTTTCCAGCAAAATCTGAGTGACAGCTGTATCCGTATCCCCACACAAATGGGGTTCCCCATTCTTTGACTTCTGACAGTTGCAAAAATATTGAAGGCAACAGCTCTGAATTGTTGTCTACACTCTGTCTGACTTTGGGTTGTACTGATAAATCAGCAACAAAAGTAGCTAGTTTCTCCTTCTCAAAATCAGCCCGCAGCAATTCCAGCTGCCAGTTGGAGATTGCTTACAGTGCCTCTTAAGCCACCAGCCCACAGAAGACGGGGCCATGAGGCAGAACTTGGAGTTCAGCCCTTTGCACCATTTGTGTATGCTTTTTGACCCAAGGCAAGCCCTATTATTTTCCTTTGTTTCTAAGCCACATCTCCAGAAAGCAATAAAACTGTTTAGTGGTAGAATGCACCATATTGAATGAAGCTATGTTATTAACATCAACATTTCTACAGACAATTAAAAAACCCTTTCATTTTGAAAACACTGCTACATTGCTGTGGCAGTGGCCATATTAGAGGCAGCAGGACTATTCAAGCAGGCCTAAATTAAGTAATAATTGAAATGTTTGAAAGAAAATGAGTATGGTTGTCGGGGTCAGACTTAAATATGTTTTGCTAACATCCTGCAGAAAAATTTTGATAAAAATTACAGTGCTGTGTGAGAGATGACTGGGTTCTATTTCAAAGTAAATAAGTAGAACAGAGAGTAGAGAGGGAGAACGCACAAGAGCACAGTGAATCATATGTATAACCAAATGAAAGATTTTGCACAGTGATACAGTATGAGGTACAACTTCAGAGTATAAAAACAGAAAATATCTAGTTCACCGAAGGGGGGGAAAAAACACCACACAAAGAATGTGTATCAGAATATTTGACTACAATATATAACCCATACATTTTGGAGCATTTTTTAAACATATGTAAGTTGGGGAAACAAACACCTTTTGATAAATAACATCTTAAAATGCTTGTGAAAAACAACATTGAACAAGTATCAAAAAAGTTGTTTTACAGAACTTAGCTAACGTTGCTAGCAAAGTCCCGATTCAGAAAAACATATAACCGCAATAAAGTATCTGAAATCAATGGCACATGAACACGTGTTGAGGTTAAGCAAATGTACTGGTGTTTCCATAAATCCTCACATTTGCTTTCCTGAGCCAGGGCAAAGGTTTGTGCATGGATCTAGAATATTAGGATAGTACTCTCTGCTTTGCAGCTGATTTCACAGGAACTCCAAGTGTTCCATACTGTAACGTTCACCAGTTCACTCTAACTACAGCATAGAACAACCTGCAGAGGAACATTAGTCAAGATGCCAGGAAAAGGGTTTTGGTTTTCAACATGTGAAGCACAGTTCCACTGTGTTTCTGAATGCTGGGCTCAAGCTTCATCATTATCAGAGCCCTATGGACACTAATTGCCCTAAACAGCCTCACCTGGATCCTACCCATAGCCCAGCCCATGGTCCAGGAGCCAATTTAAGCTCAGTCCCAGGTCTTCAGGCCCTGTGTGAGATGTGCTGGAGGTGTGCCTGTGGCCAACTGGTTTCTGCCTACTGGACGGCTCTCAGGCTATGTTGTAGGTAACGTTTCTTCATCCTTGTCTCCTGGATGGCTCCTAGGCCTACTCTGTAGCTCTGTTTCCAGGCCCATCTCCTGACTGAGCTCTTTGGGTGGACCTTGGACCTAGTTTCTCACCTTATCTGGTACTGTTCCTTGATCCTGTTACTAGTACTCATCTCTGCTCATTGCATTCAGATCCTGTAATTGGTGAGGGCACTGCCCACACTGAGGTTACCCTTGGCTTCTGGTTCTTTTCTCCTGTCATGGAGCAGACACACCTCTGCCACTCCCTGAGAAACCCATTCTTGACCAGACATTTCATCACTGAATATCCCCTGCTGAGTTGGTTTGTTTATAAATAGTAGTGGTGTAGATTGGAGTTGAGAGTGGCTTTGTAACTATAACTGGAAGCTATGGATATCAGGAGTAATATGTGAAAATGTGGTTGGGGAAGCATCATTAGCTAGATGGATGAGCATATTTGTGTGCTAAAATAACTACTGAGTACCATCCAATTAAGCCTGGACATCTCCTATATGCCAAAGTCTTGATTTGTGTAATCAGTTGATAGTGACTGAAGCTCTGAGTTCAAAATAACTATTTGCTGTTCTATGTTTATTTCATTGGCCTTCCAGCCTAGCCATCCTATTAAATATCTGTTGATGGTCTGCTTAGATCCAGCCCTGCCAGACTTTGACCTAGACCCTTTGTGTGTTTTTGTTTGTTTGTTTGTTTGTTTTTTGTTTTTTTTTTTTGTCTCCCTCGCTGCTGCTGCCTGCACTACTGCTTGGGTCTTTGAGAATGGGAGCCACCTGCTCTGTGCAGGGCGATGAACTGGTGGTTCCACATTCACAGCAGCAGCATCTCTGGTGAATTAGTCTCAGCACACAGCAATTATATTACAGAAGTTGGGTGAAAGGAAGCAGTAATAATTTGCAAGTTCTGCCAACAAAATCCCTTTCATTTCTGTTGTTGACTTTTTCATTTTTTCTCCTCCCTATACCTTGGCAAGACTCTTTCCTGTTTTTCTTTCATTACATGGCAAATGTACAATACGAACAGGAGGTCATTTACTCCAAATCCTTGATTTATATTTTTTTTCTGACTTTCCCAATTGCTTTTTCTAAAGACTGTAAATAATGTGCAAACTCCTTGTTGGGTAACAGTTATAATTATGATGCTTTCTAAATTTCCAAGAGCTTTGAAGTTTTCGGCACACTCCTTTCCTAATATCCTGTGGCTCCATATGCTAACAAACCAAGTTGCATCCAACTGACCCTAGAGCTACTGCCCTGCAGCAGGTTTGGAGTTTAGTATACAAAGACAAAAAAGGAATAGTTGGAATGGAAGATCCAGTGTGAGAATTCCACAATGTCTAGATTTATAGAGAAGTAATATTTCTGAAAAGTCTTGCCAGGCTGATCTCCCTGGGCGAGACTTTGCACCCAGTGTATTTCAAGATGCATTGCTGTGGAAACCACTGCCAGATGGTGATGTCAGGCTGATGTCAAACAAGAACAGCCTCTTCCCTCCCCACAGTCGTTTCTGCTGCAGTGTCTTGTGGCTATTGTCATTTCCATGCAATGAGTGATTTCTTCCAGCCCTGAAACTCCACAGGGAATCTTGCTTGTGCAACATTATCCCAGGAAAGCTTTCAGGATCAGCCCAGGTACAGAGGAAGAAATAAGAATTGTCTGTTTCAGATCCATGCTGTGAGATAAGCATGGCTTGGTGGACAGGAAAAATATGATGTGTTGCCAGTGAAAGTAAAAGTGAGTGAACTTTCAGCTGGATGGAGATGAAGAGGGGGGAGACAACACCTCAACTACTTTAGAGAAAGCTGACAGCTGTCTTTCTCTGTCAAAATGGTACCTTCTGGCTTTGGTCTAAAAATGTAGTTTTGGATCAGCTGACACAGTTCTTGAATTTGGTGAATCCAGACTGAGGGAAATGGTTCACTTAATTTATTTATTTTTCCAGTAATCATTTCAGTTTGCATGGGAATTTCTCCAGTGGGTGGAGTGAGGAGCTGAGTAACCCACAGCTCTGGGCTGGGAGCGAACAAGCCAACAAGGTCTGCTGGAGATGGCAGAATCAGCTGCAAACCCAAGCAGGGCCCAGCTCCAGGCTGCAGGATGGGTCCTGGCTGTGACCCCTTTCCCCCAGCTCCTCTGGGGCATACTAGATGTCTTCTGGTTCTTGACCACATGAAGGCTGTGATGTGCAGTCTCTCGGGTCAGGGATACATGCTAGTTCTGCCGATACAACAGTGAGTCAGAAGGTGGGCTGTGCTGCCTGAAGGCATCTCTCTGTTCAATTTGAAAGAAGGTCTTGAGCCAAGGACTTTTGCTTCCTACTGGAGTTAGTTGCCTCGAAGCTTGTGTCATGTCTTTGGGTAGATTTCCCTTGGTTCTCCTGCTGCTGCTTTGTGCTGTATAAATACCTGAATATTGATTGGACATGAAGAAATAACAATCTGTCCCCTTTTTCCTGCTAGGGCAAGATGTACGAGCTCTGCTCTGTCCTGTTGAGTATTTAAGCATTTCTTATTTGAGCTAGGCAAAGACTAGCTCCTGGTTTCTGATAGCCTGATGTTTAGGCCCTGCACTTTGCTGTTCTGAATCTGGCCAACCGAGCTCTTAGGCGTGGGTCATCTGTCTCTCATGGGAATGTCTGAAATCAGCAGGGCTTGGAGCTGAACAGAGAACACTGCAACCACCTCCTCCCTGCAGCGAGCAGCAGTGTCTGGTGAACTTAGCTGTTCTTGTCAAAGGTTCTTGGCCTTTATCAAGTGCCAGAAAATGCAGTGTTTTTGCATTAGTCACAATCTTTTGTCAGGTTTGCTTTTTCTTCATTGTCTTAGAGCCACACATGAATTTAGGAATGGAGCAAGCTGAACTTTAACTTTAGGTTCTGCCACTTAACGAGAAGATCATTTGCATGACCCTATATTGTCATTGATGTTTAGATGTGCTGGAGATGGCAAGGACTGGGGGGGCTTTTCCTTTACCATTGAGCAGCAAGGTGTGTGAGCTGCAGGTTGTGCATTTCAAGAACAGACATGGATGCATATGTTTGTCCCAGCCACAGCCTTGCCTTTACTGAGGCTATTGCCCAGCCTGAATGCTGCCTGGAAACATTGTCAGGGAGCATTTAAAGCACTTATTCCTGAGCAGAGAGGTATGACCACGGTGGTGTACATCGATCCCTGCCAGAAACAGAGCTCCAGGTTATGGCAAACCTTCTCGCTACTCCAGGTGCCAAGTGCATTTCTTCAAGTTGTTTTCCAAGTTAAAGAGAGGGCAACACAGACATCAAGGAAGAAAAAAAAAAAAACAAAAACACCTTGCATCAAAGTCCCTGTAAGCCCTGGTAGTCATCTTGGATGCTACTGAACACCTGATGAATAAACATGCTTTATATATGCAAGGGACAGTAACACATCTCCCTCCTCTCCCATATGCACTCTTCCAGTCTGCTTTTGTGGAGAGTGAGAGACCCTCTCCTCTGCCTCCTCCCATGAAACATGCCTTCACTGGAGAGAAAAATGAGATGTGAAGAAAAAGTAGTGAGGAAAATCTGGAGTTCCAGATGTCTCAGCAGCAGAGGTGCAGTCCAAACTCTGTCCTTCATGGCTTGTAATGAGGAGCCTTGGAGTGAATGAAAGCCCTGACCCGCAGCCAGCCATTGTACCTGCTCTCACCTATTTCTCCAAGAGGTGAAGTCTGGAGCAGCTGCTGATTTTCATTTTCAGTCTTAGGTTTTGAGCTATTAATAAGCCTGGAAAATAACCACATGTTCTCTGAATTATGTAACAGATGTTGAATTCCCCAAGATGAAGAGGTGTCAGCCTGATGGAAGAAGTGATGTGAGGACCCTTTTTCCTTTGAGCTGGGTTTCTTCTCTTGCTAGTGAAATTGGCTGTATGCTGGAGGAGATAAAAAAGAAAGTTAGTGTCACCACACCAGTTCTGACCCAGCCCCACTCTCCTCCCCTCTTTTCACTTTGTGCCCGTATTTATGCATTTCTTGCGTTTCTCCAGCATCAGATTGTGAAGATGGTGCCATCCAAAATGAAGTCCCATTGAAAGAATGTGTTGTGATGAAGAGCTGTTGAGTGAGTCACTGTGATCGTGTTGGCAAAGCGGGCTGCAAAGCAGGCCAGATCCTTACGCTTGGCATGTGAGAGCGAAAAGCAAAAGAGGAAAGTAAGCTTAGGGCCAGGAGCACTGCAGTGCTGGGCCAGCCAGCGGGGCTGGGTTGCAAACGCTTTCCCACTTAACTGTTTCAGTGTCACAACTCCACCAAAGTGGGGATGTTTCCACACTCTGTTCACAGCCTCATCTGAGTACTGGGAGACAGGCTTAAGGCAAACATAGAGGAGGTGTCCTATGCAACAGATTAAAAAGGGTTTCACCTCTTGCCTTTTTTTAAAAACTTTAAGTGTCTCCTCTTCATGGTTGTTTTTGATCCTACAAAACCATAAAAATTTTGCCTGGGAGGGACCCTTTGCATCTCTAGTCCAACCCCTGCCCAAAGTTCTGAAGGGCCTTCTCCAGCCCATGGATGGAGATCCCATTGCCTCTCTGGGTCCTGTCCCAGGGCTCCACCACCAAGTGAATTGTTTTCTTATGTTTGGTTGGGACTTCCCTTGCTGCAATTTGTTCCTGTTGCACCTTGTTCTTTCCCTTCACATGTAATGTGCTCTAGTTTTATTGTACTGACTCAACATGGGGCTTGCTCCAATATGCAACACTTCTTTAATTCTGGAGGACCCAACGCTGGCACTGATTGTCCATCTGTACTGAGGTGAGGGGAGCCATCCGTTCCTCCTTGCAATGCCTGTGCTCTTGCCAATGCAGCCCAGCTTTGCTGGAGATTGCTGTGAAATGCTAAGGGAAACTCCCGCAGCCTGGAGGGATGTGCACACCTCTGTTTGTACACATAGTCCATCTCATGAGTACATCTTTTTCTTTTTTCTGTGGATTTCTAGATGTTTGATTAATGCTGAGGATTTAAACCAGTAAAAATTTTAAAGCAGCTTAAAATAGTTTTCTTCTTTTAGATGACAATTTTTCTGTTCCTTGCCACGTTTATGGCTAGAATTAGTTGCTCATTTCTAACCTAAAATGAGCAGGAAAGGGTGAAATGAATTTTTTGTGGTATCCTTTCTGCATGCAAGAGAAAGGGGGGTCAGTGAAAGACTACCATTACAAGGGCTACCGTTTGTCCCCAGGGGGCCTCACATTGCTCACTGTCCTAGGCTGAGCACTTGCAGCTCCACATGAAGAAAGGTCCTCAGCAGCTCAGGATGCCATTTAACCAGACCTGAATGGCTCTTTTCCTAGGATCCCTGTTTTATGCTTCTTGGTACCTTCCATAAGACGGAGGGAAGCTGTCACCAGCTCTGTGTAACACAGCTGAGCAGTCCCTTGGGAGAGACATTTATAAGTGTGGATTGAAGACATTGGCCCCAAGGGTGCCACATTTTCTGTGGGTGTAGATACACAGCGAGACTAATAAATCAGCCTCTGCACTAATAGAGATGCCTGCGCTCTTGACTGTGACCCCGCTGGCTGCTCTCTCCAAGGGGTGGCTTTGCTCAGACATTTATTTCTGAGATCTGCGGTAGCGTTTCCTGTCATCCACCCACTGTCATGACAACTACAAGTGTTCATTGCAACACAACGTGCCCTTTCCTCCTGGGGATGCTTCTGGGGAAACGGAGCTCAAGTCAGAACAGGCTCGCAGGGGAAAATCCTGCTGGAGGTGTGAGGCACGTTCTCTTACCACCAATGTTAGCATGATCAGAAGTGTGTGTAGAGTGGCCCTCCTAAATCCCTCCCTTATTTTTCATGTCCTGTACCAGGGAGCGGAAGAAATTGTTGAAAGTGAGTTCCTGCTAGGTGTGAAATTCAGCAGGGCTGTGAATGCTGTGGGAATTTCTCAAATACCAGGGTTTAATCTGGACAGCCTGGCACAGCCCAGCTCCCCCAAGCAAAGAACTGGCCAGCATTGATTGTTGGACACTTTAAGGAAGTAAGAAGGAAGATGCAGAGACCAGGGGACCCAATTTTGAATGACTTCTATTTCCCCAGGGTTCCCCTTAGCTTGTCCTTCAGGAGCAGTTGACAGCTTTGCACTTTGTATTATTCACTGCTCGTCACTGATTAATGGGCTTTAATGTCATTACTTATTTCATTATTCAGTCAATCTGGAAGATCAGCCTTTATCTAGGAAAAAAAAAAGACTATTTCTTTCTGGCACTAAGTGGTTGGCTAGCAGGGTAAAGTGCAAGGTTCGTGTTTAAGAACAAAGCACTATTAGCAGGAAAACTTGCAATGAAAGCTGTCTGTAAATCTGCATTATGCAGACATAGAGTGGAGTCTAGCTATCACAGGAGGCGTTGCAAAACAGATAAATGAGGTAGACCAAAAAATCTCTGGACTAAAACCAGAGCCCAAGTGGAATCTCAGGGTCGGTAATAACAGTGCTAGGAGTGGTAATAATAATAATGCATCTTGGAGGTCTGGTCCTGGGTCAGGCCTCAAGTGTGTGAGGTGTTGAGCAACTGCAGACAAAATGGCAAATAAGTTGTTGCTATAAAGTGCATGTACAAGGAGAGTGAGGCCAGCGACAGATAGGCAGGGGAGAACAGAGGTATCGGCTGCTGGCACAAGGAGGGGATGTCTCGGCGCAGGCCGATGGCTGTTAGGGATGTGGTTTTGGGAAGGATAACAAGGTACATGTGTGGGTCACTTAGGGGCATTCCCCCGAGTGCAAGGGCCAGCACAGGAGAAGGAATAAAGTGCTTTGTTCAGCAGTGTAACAGGCCTGGTAGTGGCTGATGTTGCGGGGTGGTTGAAGTCATGGGTCGATGAGCCAGCGCAGAACTGGAGATGGTGGCCAACCAAGCTACAAGCATGATGGGTCCAGACAGTGGACACCACTGTTTGTCTTGGGTGCAGAAGAGAAGGGGGAGCCAAGGTGAGGTATGCCCATGGTGGTGGGGAATGGGCTTTGTGAAGTCTTTCAAATGGCAATGCTGCAGAGCACAGCACGTGAGGATGGACAGGAGAAGCTTAGTGGCATGATGTGGAAGGTGTCGGCCAGCCTTAGAGGGCTTGTGTGTCATGTCTGGAGGAGAGATGCTCACTGAAGGGGATGTCCTGCCTGAGGGCTTGGAGATTGGGTGCACCCAGCGCAGGTGGGCACCATGAGGAGATACCTGCATGGTTCTCAGCTTCTCCTCTTGCACAAGGGTGTTTGCACCCCCCTCCCCATAATGCGGGAGCACCAGTCTGGGCCCAGCTCGCTCTTAGGTGCAATTAGGTGGACTCACAGCAGTACTCATCTGTGCACAGAGATGCACGCGGATGCTGCAGGTCTGCTCTCACCACTACTAGGCTGCAGCTGAAGTCAGCCCTGGATTTTTTCATTTGATCCGTCCTAACGCTGCATTGCAAAACATATGAGCAAATCGCTGCTGCCCCCTGGAAGGAGCAGGGCTGTGTCCCAAAGCACACTATTCCCATGGTGTTTAACATTCTCTGCAAAGCCAGCTTTTATTTAGAACTGAACATCTGTTCCAGATGTGGTTATTCACTGCCTGTGTCACTACGCTCCTGCCATTGTTGTCCTGCTCCACAGTGAAAGGCTGGCATGAATTATTGAAAGATTGAGTTTAAATAAATGATAAACTGGTACAGTGCGTGCAGTAAGTTTCTGTCAACTCCTTGCAGAATCGCGCTGCTGGCTTCGCTGTCCCCATGATGAGCTCGCGCACCTCCCAGAACCTGCCGTCACTTCTGCCTGATGGGGCTGATCGAAGAGCGTGGAGAGGGGCAGCCCAAGCATGAAGGTGGCCGAGGGGACGAGTCAACCGGGGAGAAGGAGGAGCCGCAGCAGAGGAGCAGGCAACCGGAGTTTCCCTCCTGGCAAGTGGCTTTCTCATCTCCAACCGTTCCTTGCTGGTGGCCGGGAGGATGGGGCGGGAGGGATGCTGCTCCCAGGGGTGGGCAGTGGCGACAGCACTGGGGACCAGCTGTGGGTGCACACATTGGGAATCTGATAGCATAAATGGTCCTTTGCCAAAATCTTAGAGTAAAACCTCATCCCACATCTTGTGGGACTGTGCCAAAAGCAAGCATGTCCAGACCATCTATGTGCGTGTGATGCGTGGGTGAGGGATGCTCTGGGTTTGAGCCCATGGAGGGTCTAAACCAGCCAAAGCCTCCATTTTTGTTGGCTCTCAGCTGGGAAATCCAAATGGACTTTTGGAAGCCTGGTAATCTTGGAAATTTCCCCCCCCCCCCATACCCCTCCTTCACCATTTTGAAAAATGGCTTGACTCACAGTTGCAGGAGGCTGTGGGGATTCACAGCAGACCATCTGTTTCAGCTGTTAGCAGTCATTAATTTTTTTTCATATTTTTTTTTGCTGCTTTTGAGATACTTGGGGAAAAAATATGTTCTTGATGGCATTGGAGGACATCAAAGTCACTTATATATATTTTTTTTTCTCAGAGAAACAATGTACAGTGGATGCAGTTGTTATGAAAGAATTACGTTTTTATTGGGTTTTCTAAATGGGGATTTGTCTCCTGTGGACAAGCAGGAGAACATGGTGTCCTGTTTATCTCCTTTCCACCATACACTTGCCTAATACCTGCCTTGCTTCTGTACTGCAATACAGCCACTAAGGAGGTTTTTTTTGTTTTTTTTTTTTTTTTTTTTTTTTCTGGCTTAACTCTGATGCAGAAGGGTTTTCTTTTACAAAATATACCAAGATTCTTTTTTTTTAAGCCTCTGCATTTCTGGAGTTAAGTACTTTCTGATTAAATCAGCCTTATTGTCTCCAGTTATTCTACCCAGAAACTGGAAAATTACTTAACTCCTTGACAGGTGCTCACAGCTGATGGCTCAGATTTGTGGATCGAGTACCAGGGCATATGGCATGATAAATAATAGAACAAACTAATCCTATTGACACTGTCCACCCTGCAGCCCGCACACATTTATCCTTATGCCTTGCTCTTGCTGTGCAAGAGCCCATTCCCTGAGCTGGATTCTCTTGGAGATGTTTCTCCCAAGCCATGGACCAATGAGTTTGGGTCATCGGAGTTTAAGCAAAGTGACTTTGCGCTGTTTTGCAAGGACCTGTGAAATGGCAAAGGCTGATCTTGCATATGCACTAATCTTATATGGAAATGTGTGATGGGGAGGTGGTGGCAGCTCCTCCAGAGGATGCTCAGTCCTGGCTGCTGGGCATGTAGTTATGCTGGTGTGGGTTATGCATCACTTAAAGGAAGAGCTGGGTGGGTGATGTCGAGCTACATCCACAGTAAAGTCTGGGCCACAAAACACAACAGTGACCAGGACACAAACCTACTCTGAAGTCTTATGATGGCTGGAGACTGATGAACAGAACCTGGGTATTTCAGACCTGTCTGTGAGGCTGGGGTGAGGTGACAGCCAGAGTGCCGTGGAATATTTCCAGCCCTCCATTAGGACTGCAGCTTTCAGCAATATTACAAATGTGTCCTGGAAAAGGCTCCTTTGTGCTGGCCAGAGAGCTGATGCTGGTTCTGGGCTGGGGAGCTGGTTCTGCTCTCGGCAGCTGTCACAGGTTAAAGCCAGCACGCGGCGGCTGCAGAGCGAGCTGGCACCTGGGGGTACTGTGGGGACAGTGGCTTGTCCTGTTCCGCTGCCTGTGTTAGGGTGGCATGTGCTGGTAAAATCCAAATATCTCCACAGTGCAAAGCATCTGTGAGATGTTTCATAGAGCTCAGCATCAGGTCTACAGCGTGCATTTTTGGGTATGGTCTGGGACTCTCTCATCCTTTGCATGCGGAGGAGCAGGACGTGTTCCTTCCTGCACGGGCACATCCCTCGCTCTCATTTCAGAGCAAGGCGCTTGCCCCGAGTGACCCTTGGGCAGTGAGCGCAGCGTGGGCCTAAGCTGGCCAGCCAGAGGTGGAGGAATGCACATCTGGCGGCTCAGGGAGGTTTGGTGCCGGTGTGGTTTTCATTTGGAGGCCTTTCTGTTGTTGATTGACTTAATTAAAATTTCAAAAAAAAAAAAAAAAAAAAGAGAGAGAGAGAAGCAGACAGGATTCAGCATTTTTTTGTTGTTTTTAAATGAAATGCCTTGCTTTGAGGGCTGTGGAGCCAATTTTCATTTTGAAATTTCTTCTAATTTAATTTTAAGGTTCCTCCAAAAAAAATTCCAAGTTGCAATCTGGAAAGAGGTGTTGGATTTTTTAAACAAACCAAAGCAAACCCAAATCTATTAACTGATTAGAACGGCGTTTTCTGTTTTGAAAGGTCAATTTTCTTTTAAAAAAATTTTTTTTTGAATTTTTAGAACAAAGATATATGTATTTTTAAATTCCTTAATTTTTCTCAAGGCATCTAAACTACACCTTGTGTTTTTTCTCCCAGCATGGAGAAATGCAAGGTATTGCTGGGCTGTGGGATGCTCTCCCCCTTCACCTTACAGAGGCTTTCTGGGTCATGGCAGAAGATTTTCAGATCTGATGAATAAGGGAGGAAGACAATTAGTGCTCCCGGAGCCTACATTTGTTCTTCAAGCCCAAGCACGTCTGCATTTGCTTGTGGCCATCCTCCTCCTCCCTCCATCGGGTCAGACCTTGGTGTGCCTGAAAATCACTGCCCAGCTTCTGAGTGAGACACAAAAGAAAGAAGAGGAAGAAAATATCTTCCCATCGGGAAATTTGCCTATTAACACCCTAGATACAAAAATCTCAATGGAGCTTTTCCTCTCTGAACCAGCTAAAATGTCTCTTGCTGATGGGAAGTCTAAAAATAAGCGAGTTCTCAACAAACAGTTTAAAGATGTTGAAAATGAAAAGCAACAAAGGATGTAGAACGTATGAGTCACTAAATTACAGGGCTATCTTTCTAAGAGCAAAACAAACAAAAAAGAAGCCCTCCCCACTGAAATTCATTGTGAGTTTTCTGGGTTTGGTTTGGGGCTGTTTGCCTCGCAGTGCTGGCGCAGACAGTCATCTTATTTTTGTGGGCTAGCAAAGGGCTTGAAGCCTTCCCCATTTTCATTACACAGTGTGCCAGAGCGCTCTGTGTAAATAAGGAGCGTAAAACCAGCCTGCTCAACGGCATGAACAGGAGGTGCTTTTCTCTCGCACATGGGCATTGCTGCTGATTCAGGAGACGGAGCCCCTTGCAAGAGCTCGCTGGATGTCGGGCTTGCGGGGAAGAGCTTGTGCATACAACAGCGCGTTCTTCTGGCCTCAGCTGAGCCGCCTCTGTTTGGACTCTCGGTTGGGAGCGAGCAGATTTTTGTGGGTGTAATCGCATTTGTCTATAGCTTCAGTTTGTTGAGATAATGTAATTAAAAGGAGCTCTCTTTTTTTTTTTTTTTCCTCCCTGAAGTTCTCGTTTCGTGATGAGCTCCACCAGGGTGGACTCTGTTGCAAAACTGAAGCTTTTTTAGTATTTGCAGATGAGCTTGAATCAAAATCTTGGTGTCTGAGACAGCAGGAGAGGGATGGACTTTTGCCAAACCCATGCCTACATCTGATGTTTGCAGCCAGCCCCAATCTCTCTAATAGGCTGAAATGAAGCCTTGGATGCAAGCAGATGGTGGGGTTGGAGATGTGACTCTGCCAGCGCTGCCGTGGCCCAGACCTGCTGTCAGTGTGTGCAATACCTTCTCCAGAGCTTGAAGCAGCTATAGGCTGCCCTTTCTACACATCATCATCAGTGCCTTCACCCATCCTCTTCCTCTGCAGCAAGGAGAGGATGGGATGCAGGAGAGCCCAGCACAGCCGGGCAGCAAGACGCTGCTTCCCTGAGCCCTCTGCAGTGTTTGGTTGGCTTGTCTCCAGCCCAAATACCCCACTGATCAACAGAAGTGAGCCTAAATAACCCATCGATCAACACATGTGAGCCCAAATAACCCATGGATCAATACATCAGTTGTGTGTGTTGGCAGGTGCACGCAGGCTGTGCACAGTGGTCGTAAATCCTCGAGCAGAGCTCGCTCGGCAATGATTTAATCTAGATATTTAGTTCCGAAATGTGCTAATTAAACTTCAGAATAAACCACCCAGTGCAAAAGCACGATGAATAAGAAGTAAAAATAAAAGTTTCTCCTGGAATAATTAACCATCATTAAAACATGAAAATCCAGGCTAGGGAGCAATTGTACGCCTTCCACAAAGTGTTTAATCAGAAATAATGGGATGAAATTAAGCAGTACAAAAAATTAGGCTGAAAGTTGAAAAACTTATCCCACTTGTGAGAGACGTTAGACTGTGCAGTGCTCTTGAACCCTCTCCAGGGAGTGGCCAAACGGCATTTCTTGGGACATTTACAGTTGGAGTGGACCAAACTCCCCCCCCAGTACAGTTGAGAATAATGACAGGCCTCCTCATATCAATGGCCAACACAGATCTTCTGTAATTTTAATTTCAGTGGGTCGCTCCTAACTGAGCACAACTATTTAATTTCAACAGAGGACTTTCTCATCTCTGGGACCTCTAAGTTTGACCCTGCAGGCCTTACCTCTAGAAATATATGGGATATTTTAAAAACACCAGCCTCTTCTCAAATCATTCACTGGCTTGCCCTGCCTCCTCTTCGATGCCACATTTATTGCTGCCATATTTATTGCATGCTCACTGTTGAGCCACCACTTTCCTTGGTCTAAAAAGGCACCGAAACTGAAATTAAGACCTTGTGGTGCCTTGTGGCCATGGATTTGCTGAGCATCTCCCTGGGAGCTGGGAGGTGCACAACTGTAATCAGTCTGACTGGTGTACAACAGCTTGAAAGCAAATTACATCAAGCAATAATCCACTTGTTATTAGAGCGACGGCTCGGCGCTGTCACTGACAACCACCACCGGTCCCCAACAGGTCTCTGACAACAACCTGCCCTGCCTTGCATGATTTTTCAGCGCGTTGCTTTGTCACATTAGTATTATATTGTCTCTCGCCATATCATTTTCAGGAGCGCGATGCAGACATCGGGGTGCTGATTTCCGAGGCAGCCGTCTCCTTCCGGAGCGTGCTCCCTCCTCTCGCTGCCTCTGTTGGTACCGAGGACGAGTTCTTGAGAACAGAGGTCTGGCAGGATCTGCTCTGTGCTCTCTCAGATTAAAGAGAAAAGGGCTGGTGGCTGGTTGTATTTACACAGACACAGGTTTGGAGTTATTCTGGATATATTTAGGGATTAATGACAGCTTGGTCCTTTAACAATTTTTAATAATAAATATATAACCCTAATGGATTTTCCAGCTACTGTGTTCAGCTGTGAAGCTTGGAACCTTTTTGGCTAATGTCTTCCAGAGCTGAAGGAAAGGAAATTAGCTGAAGGCGGGGAATAACATGCTGCGAATGGGGGGTTTTGCCCCCGCTTTATTCACGTAAGCAGCCTGGATGAAGCTCAGGGAGTCACTTGTGGAAGTTTCTTTGTGGATCAGGGGGAGGAGGGGGTGTTGAGAAAGGAATGCAAAGAGGTTGATCCAGGTCTCACCCTGATGAAACATTCAGCTTCCCCTGACAGTGCTGACAGCCAGCTTGCTGGAGCAGTGTCCTTACTGGACACAAAAATGCGAATGACTTCATAAAAATAGTAAAATTGCTGGATGTAGCCAGGCCTGCACACCCTGATGGTTTGTAAAGGATTTGGACCATTGCTAAACTTCTGCATCTCCATCCAAGCCCTGGATGGGGCAAGCAGGCAGCAGGATGCAGAAACCCTGTGGTTGGGCATTGCAGCTGAGCTGGTGAAGCAGTGGTTTGATATCGATGGAAATCGGATTTCTGGTTAGCATAGAGAGCAGCTAAAGCAATAATCTCTTTGCCCATGGTTCCTGAGCTGGTGACCATGTTCCTTCTGATGGTAAAATCCCAACGCGGGAAATGCTGTGGCCCACAAGCTGAAAGGAATGAGGTGGGAAGGATTTAAAATCAGAAAAGTACAGCATGGTCATGATGTGAATTAAATGCCTTAGAGCCATAAAGTCGATGCTTATTCTGAAGGCCCTCGTCCTTGTTCGCTGCTCACCTGGTTGTGGGAGCGTTGCTGTAGGTGCCAGAGGGCTCTCCAGGCTGTTTCCTGGATCCAGCAAAGGCAGTTGACTCGTGTGTTGGCTCCCATTGGAGACTCTTCTGCAGTCAACTGATTTCACCATCGGAACACCCTTCCATGTATTTATCTTAAATTGTCTTTAGCTGAATTTCACACCACTTGAAGTACCCCAGTCTGGCTTTCCCTGGAATTGCTTTTCGGTGGATTTGTTGATACCAGGCAGATATCCAAAGGGCACATGCTTACGGTGCATCCAGAAAGGGAAGCAGAAAGACAGGCAAGCTCCGGCCACACCCTGAAGATGACCTCAGTAAGGAAGGATATCTCCTGGCTGACCTGCGGTGGTCTTTTTAGCTCAGATGAGAAGCCCAAGGTGATGCTCAGCAAGCCAGGAGAGCTGCACTGCTTCAAGGCACATTTGCTCTGCCACTGCAGAGAAGCCAGCACCTGCTGGAGCTGCCTGGGTTGGTGATCTGCAGCTCCCTGCTCTGCTCCTCAGCATCAAACAGAGGGTCGGGCAGGCTAGCCGGGCTGGGGCACAGGGTGCAGAGAAGCATGCACCCTTGTGCCCACAGGAGTACTGGAGACATATGCGGTTGTGGTTTCTTCTCCCCCATTGCTATTTTATAGAACCACAGAATGGCTTGGGTTGGAAGGGGCCTCAAAGCCCATCCAATTCCACCCCCCTGCCATGGGCAGGGACACCTCCAACCAGACCAGGCTGCCCAAAGCCCCATCCAACCTGGCCTTGGGCACTGCCAGGGATGGGGCATCCACAGCTCCTCTGGGCAACCTGTTCCAGTGCCTCACCACCCTCAACCTATTTCTAAAAAGAAGACCAGGCAGCAGCATACGCCCCCACACACACCGAGAAAAAAGAGACCTGCAGAGCTTCTGGAGAGTCAACTTTAGAGGGGGTCCAGCCCCACATCAGTGATTCCTTCGGGGCCGCTAACCCCGAAGCCGGCACCAGCCGCCTCGGGAGGGCGGTGGGAGCGGGGCGGGGGCCGGAGCAGCCGGGGGG
>VXAA01003015.1:67638-136422 GCA_013399115.1 Anseranas semipalmata
CTTTTTTGCCTTTTATTTGTTTTCGCCTTTTATTTGCCTTTTTTTGCCTTTCCTTTCCCCCTTTTTTATTTTTTTATTTTTTCCTTTTTCCCCCTTTTTCCCTTTTTTCCCTTTTTTTTTATCGCTCCGCCATCCTCACCGCCCAGCTCTCTCTCTGCCTCCTCCCGCACCCCCCTCCCCCCCCCTTCGAATAACTCGGCCAGGAGCGATCTGGAGGGGGGGGAGAGGAGCCGAGCAAACCTGTAGCGGCGGAGCCGGCTGGTGGAGAGGTGAGTCGAGGAGGGGGGGAGGCTCCAGCGGGGGGGGTGAAGAGCCGGTTTCCCCCGGTAGGCTCCTTGCAGCCCCCGGTAGGCTCCCTCCAGCCCCCCCCGGGGCCACCGGCGTTTAGAGGGGAACCGACCTGTTGGCCGGAGCCGGGGAGGCTGCCGGCAGCTCGCCCACCCCTGCCGGCTCGCTTAGACGGGGCAGCCCCGCAGCGGACCCCCGCGGGGAGCAGCGGGGCCGGGGGATGCTGAGGGGGCTCTGCGGGTGCCCCCCTCCCGGCTCAGCCCGAGCTCCTGCTTGGTGCTGTGGCGGCTGTGGCTCAGTGGTGTGGTGCTTTGTTTTTTGGTTTTTTTTTTCCCCGTGGCCGTGGGCACACACGCGTGCGGGAGGAGACGGGCTTGCAAGTTGCCATGGAGCGGCGTAACAGCACTTTTGCTACCCAGGGAGTCCTTTTCCTTATTTCAAGGCCCCGCTCCCCACTAATAACACAGGTGATGTAATAAGTGCTCAGTGTCTCTGCGGTGTCCTGCTCTTGTGGAGTTAGATAAGAATGAAGATCCCAGAGCAGAGGGAGCATCCACCATCCAATTGAGTAGATGAGTCTTGATGAATCTGTCAGAATCAACACGAGGAGGGAGGAATTTGGTCCCTAACACCTACTGATGCTGGTGTTGGCTATCAGAAGACTCCCAAAGAGAGTCCTGCCTGTCACCCGGTCGCCTGGTAATGGGTTTAATGTATTCAGCCCTGCCTCATTGTATGTTAGAGATAATTTCAATCACCAGATTTAATATATGATTTGCAGTGATTGCCTCCTGATTTACCCACTTGAACATCAAAAGGAATGCATTAAGGATGGTTGAGCCGCTTTGCTGGTGTCCTGAGTGTGAGCTGTTTCTCCTGTTACTCACCAGCAGCTCAGACCTTTTCCACCCACCAAGTTTTACTGTTTTCCATGTAGCAGCTGCATCCTCCTTAGCACGCGCCGCACTGTGTCGCACTAATTCGCTGGGCACCTTGCAAGCTTGTCTCGGCTCTCGGTGGCTTCGGAGCACGTTGAAAGTCGTCGGGATACAGATGGGCTCCGTGAGGAGATGGTAGTGGAAGGAGGTCAGCTGTGGGAACGGCTCGCTGAGGTCTGGTCGGGCTGTGGTTGCTGGAGGAGAGGTGCGGGACCCTGTCTCGCTCGCTGAGCTTGCTGGACTACAACTCCAACCTCCTCATTGCGTGGGAAATCGAATTTCCCCATTGTTCAGCTGTAAAATAGCTGCACGAGGCTGTGATTGGCAAAGGACTGGATCACCCAGGTTGCTTACATCACGTAGGCAGCTGCCACCGAAATGACACACTTGATTGAAGGCCAAAAGCACCATATACGTAACCGCCTGTGATTAAGCTCCATATGATGCCTCAGAGCAAGTAAAAACCCCTCCTTCATCTCATCTTGTTTGTAACGAGACTACCGTTGCAGGGATATCATTTGGGTCATGTTGTGGGCTTGGGGTTGTTTCGGGATTGTTTTTTTTCTGCTTATGGCTGTAAACTTTTGTGACCTGAAATGATCTGCCGTTGCACCCTCGCGCGATGCCCAATGAGAGCCTGCTGCTGTAGGTGTGCTGGTAGCTGGGAATATAAATTTTACCAGGTAAGAGCTCCCAATGCCATCTTCTTCTTTCCTGAGGGATATTCCAGCAGGCTTACAAGGGGGAGGGAGAGGGTCTTCGTGCACATCCTTTCCCCACTGGCATGCGTGTGTAGTGATGTGACTATTTATTTCTGTGAAGAAGCTTTATCTTTTCAGTTTGGGGGATCTTTGGAGATCCTTAGCTGCTTCCTCAGAGTACACGCTGTACCTGTAGGTAAATCGTCCCTGCACTGCACTTGTGGCTAAATCCCTCCCTGGCTCTGGGGGGGCAGCCTGCAGGACCCCAGTGCACGGTGTGGAGATGGGGAGGACAGTGGTGCTGGGCCAAAACCTGCACCGGGGGAAACTTGCAGGTAGCATAAGGACTGCAGGGATCTGTCCTTGGGAGGGCTCCGTCCTGCAGGAGCTGGTCCTGCATTCCGTGGGAGTGCACAGACCTCGTCCCACTCTTGCACCACCTTCCTTTAACTTTCCAGCAGGGCAGGATCAGGCCAGGGCTTGATCCTGCACACTGATGGATTTCATCAGTGAACAAAAGCACTTTCAAGGCATCTCCTTGTTATTGAGTCTTGCAAAAAGAGGGGGGGAAAAAAAAAACAACAAAAAAAAAACACCAAAACTTAAAGACATAGCTCATACAAATGCTCATTTAGACAAAATCTTCCCTTCCTATCTCAGCTGCATGGGAAGACCAGGTTGTACCTCCTCTCACTGTGCTCGCACTCTCTGACTTCATTATCATGCTGTTTTTATCCAATCATAACGTGCTTGAGGATTATGCTGATGCAGCTTATTCCTACCATATCATGATATACGGGTGTATATATAAATATAGATGAATATATAAACAACGTTTTTGTGGCCACTTGTCCAGGCTTTCCATCAACAGAATAAATCCCAGCCCAGTCTTGGTACATTTAAATGGCTGGTCCTGTGCATCTCATACAGCCTCCAGAAAACGTTCCTCTGTAAGTTATAATGCAATGCAAGTCCTCTCATTTTATTTTTCTTTAAATGGCCTAATTTCTAAGCAAAATCATTGTCTGACCAGTAGTGAGATGATAGTACTATGCATGTTTTATCTTCCAGAGTTATTGTAAGCTGAAGAAAATACTCATTGAAAAACTACTTGTATTAGAAATACCAGTAAACATCATTTTAGTCGATTTGTGCACATATAACTTTATTGATTCAGCATGAAATATGGCAGGCAATCTATTAGGAGACATAAAATGAAACAGACAGAGCCTTTTCAGAATATGTTGGGAATGTAGAATGGGTTTGAGAGCATTCATTTTAGCCAGGTGGATTGCTAAGGTAAACTAGAATGATTTTTTTATGGGTCCTGTAAACAATGCCAAGTCAGTTTTAGTCAGTTTTACACAGTCTACAGCTAAAGATATGTCAGTTACCTCAGCTGTTAAGGGGGAAGTGATAAGCATGGAGAAGCTTTGCAAGACTGGATAGTCTTTAATTGTATTTTTAACCTGTGAATGTGATTAGTGTAAAAAGTGTAAGCAAGAAACTGAAGTAAATACGGGGTATTATGCAATAGTACTTGGGCTATCGTGAAAAGAGGGCAATAGAAACAAACTGTTTTACAGGTCTGCTTTTAATTAAAGGCACTCCACTTTGATAAAAGCACAAAAATGTGAAAATGTTTCTCCAAATAAAGGCATTAAGCAATGGTAATTAAAGTCGCAGTGTGGATTTAGTCTGTTGAACCTGAAGTCCACGGGTAGGACATGGGAAATGTATAGAAATTCAGTGGGTGGTTCTAAAACTGCCCTTTCATTCCTTGAACTTAATATCTGCTTGTGGAGGCTTACAGGACATAATTGTATATACATTTTTACAGCATGATAAAAGAAAACCTTAAACGTCTGCACTGCATGCTGTCATTAAGTCTGTTCACAGCTGAAGCTTCCAAGCAGCACGTACCTCCCCGTTTCATACAAAAGCATCGGGCCGTTCAACCTGCACGCAGGTCGCGGACGCGTGCTGTGCTGGGATCCCGCGGCTCCGGTGGGTGCCTGGCGGGGCACAGACGTTGCAAAGCGGGGTGCTGAGGCCCGGCGGCTTCGTGCTCATCCCTGAGCCGCCAGCAGCGAGGAGATGCCCGGCTGTGCTGGGGGAGCTTGGTGGTGCTGCTGCCTGGGGCTCTCTGAAACACCCCTTTTCCTTTCCCTCCTGGACTTTCATTGTTATCATGCGTGTTTGTGGTTGTTCTTCCCTGTGGTTTCTGCGGGCATTCGTTCTGCAGAATGGTTTGGGATATTCGTAAGTGCAGTAAGGGTCAAAATCTGGCTCTTTTGCCTTTGAAACAGAGCATGAACAACTACCGGGTCTGCCTGCAGTCTCTGTGTCCTGCAGAGTCGGGAGGACGCTTGGGTGGGATGCTGCAGGTGACAGTGTGGTGGGCACGTGTGTTTGGGGAGAGCGTGTGTGTGCAAGCGGCTTCCTTGGGATCTTTATTCCCCGATGCTAGCACATAAAAAAGTAACATGAGAGACCCCAAGAAGCCGGGAGTATTCCTTGCAGAGGGGAATAGCTGAGGGAACAGACGCCACAGATATCCTGCACAAATTCCAGTTTGGCTTAATTCCTTCCTAACCTAAATTCTCTTTGCGTTTGTACTCACTTCCAGCCGGGGCCTGATTCTGCAAAGGGGTCAGTAGGGCAGAGCCTCACTGAAGTTAATGCATTGTGGCCAAGCCTGCCCCTGCTCAGGGATTGATCCAGTTTAACGAGGTTTTCTTCATTCTCCTCTGTTTGCAGGACCATAGCTGTTTGCATAGAAACCAGGATCATTTTGAAGGGTTACCCAGTCCTGCAAAGCTGTAGGCAAGCAGCTAAGTAAATAGCCCGTTGGCTTGAACAAGCACTGCTGATGCTTGCAACCTGTCCTGGTGAAGGTAACTGGAGTTTTGCCATCACCTTCCATGGTTGCTGCAGCCCCCAGGGGAAGTGTGCC
This sequence comes from Anseranas semipalmata, assembly GCA_013399115.1. NCBI lineage: Eukaryota > Metazoa > Chordata > Aves > Anseriformes > Anseranatidae > Anseranas > Anseranas semipalmata. The sequence continues at coordinate 72,522 of VXAA01003015.1, forward strand.
CCTGTGGACATGCATTTGAGGACCCAGACGTATTTATGCAGCTAATTTGCAAGCTTCTCCAAGTGTTTGAGGACCTGTCTAGATAAAAGATGCTACCAAAAATGTCACAGTAATGTGTTCTTTGAGATGCATTTATATATTCATCCTTGATCTTAGATACTCTGTTCTGACCCCTTTTAAAAACTGCAGTTGAAGAGAAATGCCCTCTCTGCACTCTTTTCTGCATATTGGTGACCTCCTCCAGGGCAGTAATTCCCCATGGAGAGCTGTCAACTATTATGCAAATGAGATTCCAAATAGTTGATCATCCCTGCCAGGTATTGAGGTTGGGAGCAGCCAGCCCAAGAGCAAATCCCAGGAAAAACAAGAAAATGAAGTCTCCGTAACTGTTTTCAATTATTCAGTCTCGGTGGTTCTCCTTATGTTTCAAGAAGAAACATGCAAATCTCTCTGGGTCTAGCTTGTTTACAGAGTGCTCGTGGGTTTAAAATACAGCCAGCGTCAGATTTCTGTTGTGCATTTTCTTCAAATAAATACTGACATAAAAATAAGGATGCTGTAATTTGTGCCACCCCAAGAACTAAATACTGTGCTCCAGCAGCATTTTGGTTTCTTGGAACTGCTTTACTCTAATCTTCCAAAGACCGGTAGCTTGAAAAGAAAGAAGCACAGACTTTCTCAAGGCTGCTGAGCTCTCTCTGGTAGGGTCTGCTTACATGTGAATCAAGGTCTCGGAGGACAAGGTGCTCCAGCACGTGCTCAGATCTTGCTGAGTCCAGGGAGTGCTTCAGTGCTTTGCAGCATCGGCGCTCCAGGGCTTTACCCCTTTGACAAGGGCCATTCCTGCCCATCGCTGTGCACCCATGGAGGTCATGACAGGTTTGGGCTCTACCTATATATTCATCCCATAAGCAGCTAAACGGAGTTGTGGTTGGTTTTAAGAAGCTGCTGTAGATGGGCAAAGACACCCTGGTTGCCTTCTTCATAGTGGTACATGCCCTGTGCTTCCAAGTGCAGCTGATACTTCCAGTTTTCTGCATAAAGTGGTGCCATTATTACAACAGTCTCTGAACCCTTTCCTATCATACCCCGTTCCTGGTATAACAGTAATTGTTAATAACTACCCTGGTTATTATTAACAATGTGGTTCTGAAAACTTCTTATTGGGGTGGGTGTTCACCAGGGTCAGTCGATCCTCTCCCAGCAAGCAAACTGGGTTTGTAAGGCATTTCAGTCCGGATTGTGTTTTAAAGTCGGGCCATACTATGCGTGTGAAGACACTTTACCAAGGAAACTGATAGCCCTGGATGTTTGCAGTAGAGAAATGCTTGGGGTGTATCTTGGTTTGAATCTTATACTACGATCCATCTTAAGTTATACTAAAATTATTCCAGTGTTGTGATTAGCCTCGCCACTTTAATTACTTTCTGTCTCATTTATATATGTTGATGGCTCCCATCCTCATAGCTCCCAGGAAACTTTCTGTAGGAACCATCAGCTAGTTCTGTTAAAAATGAACCCTCACCAGATGTCCAAAAGCCTCCTTTAAAGAAAAGGCCTGGCATAAGTCACATTTATTGGGAGTAATTAATTGTCCCATTAAAAAAACTAAATGTTTTGGCATTTCATTAATAATACATAAGCAACCAACAGGCTATTTGTAGTGTGTTACTTTGTTAAATCTGCTGTAAAAAAATTGTCATTATTGATATGTTTCATGTTTATAATTACTCATCCGTGACGCACTCAGTCTGTTATGAATAATCCATTGTATATTGTTTTCTTAAATAGGATGCTTGCTCAGTGTGCTGGGGGTGCCAGCAATTGCTTCTAATAATGTCTTCATGTCTGATTTATGCATGTGAAATGAAGGCAAGTGGACATGAGTAAGCGAACAGAAGCATGCTCAGAAAACTGTCCCCAAGACACTCTTGATAAGCAAACACTCAACAGTTGTTAGTGGAGGAGAAAACTGTTAAACAGAACAGGGAAACATGTAGAAATGCATTACAGGGGACTAAAGATGCACAAGTGACATTTTCTGGCTGTTTTCATGTTCTCTTCATCTCAGCTAAAAGCTCTGTGATCCTAAAAAGGATCCTACTGACGAGAAGGACCTCGCTTCCCTGTGTGATGACACACGTAGGGTAATTAGTTCTGTATTGTCTTGTTGCGCCGGCATCTCCCACTGAAAAAAAACAAGCTATGTATTCCAGAAAGAGCAAAATCTGATATTTTTGTATTTAAGCAGTGAGGACTGTTGAGGGGTTGGGTGATATGGTCTGAACAGATGTGGATGGCAGCACAGAGCCTCTCTTGTACCACTGACCTGCGATGCGTGCTCAGCTGGACATGCTGGGTGTTGACTTTGTCCGTGCCTTTGTCTCCTGAGTGCCAGGGAAGCCGATGGCCTGGGTGAGGGCAGGAGGAGAACCTGCAGCATGCTGGGAACGGCATGGGGGTGGTCTTTGGTCCCCTTGGTAGGGTTAGCTGGATACTTTTGGTAGGGAAAGGCTAAGCAGACGTGAGGTGGAAGGAGCCTGGGTCAGTGCCCAGGGAGGAGAGCGCGGCCGTTGGCTCTGTTCAGCGTGTTCTCATCTTGGCCTTGATGCTGCCCAGTCCCTCAGGATGTCTTCACAGAATCCTGGTTTTAAGTCCCAATAGGAGTGTCCCATCATCTCATCTGGAAAACGATTCATCACAAGCCATTAGATTTCACCCGGTTATCTCCAATGCTGAGCGCAGTAACTTGTGCCCAGCTCAAGCGTGTCTTCCAGCAAGACATCTGGTCTTGTCTGGGAGACAGCAATGTGTCACTTGTCCTGGTAGTTTGTTCCAATGGTTAATCACCTTCGCCATTAAAAACTCTCGCTTAATTTCCAATTTGCATGTTTATAGCCTCATCTTCCCACCATGGAAGCCTTTCGCCTTTAGATTTTAAAGCTTTTTAGTAGCCTGCATTTTTTCCTCTCATAAACTCTTATCGTGTCCTTAAACAGTCCTTTTTTTTTTTTTTTTTGGCAGCCCCACCTGATGCATGCTACAGGTCCTGTCCTCTTGTAGAGGATCTGCACCTATAGAAGGGGATGGGAGGCTGGTGCTGCACACCACAGCCTTCCCAGGATAAAAGCTCCATTGCCAGACTGATTTTTTCCAGTTTCCAGATGAATTATTAGAGGGAGGGGGAAAGAGGAAGGTTCAGAGACTTTTGTTGTGTTGTTGGCTTTTCTTTTGGTTTGTAATGTCAGCTCAGGAGCTTTCAAAGACAGACGTGGTTTATGTGAAGGTGGACATTTTGGACTAACTCTGGCTGAACTCCACCCCAGCAGCCAGAGGCAGGGGGCAGCAGAAATAGCAGAAAGTGGCTCAGCAGCAGAAATTGGGAGAAGGAAGCCAAAAAGCTTGGAACTGCTGGCTGTGAACGGGTTTGGGGACTAAGAGGAGCTTGTGTGAACAGATGAAATGCTGGTGAGTTGGTTATGATGGCAGGTTTAAGACTGTTTGGGAGTGGAAAGGTATCTTTAAACACTTTTCTGTGATGTGCTTGCCCTGGGCACGTGGAGATATCAGGCCACTGTAGTCCTCTCCTCCTGGCCATTTAAGCTGAGGATCAGCCTAGGCCATAGTTAAAAAATAACAAAAACAACTGTAATTTAGAACTGTCCTGCTGTGTTCTCACATGTTCAGCATTCAGAAAGAAACGTGCATTATTTTATACTTGACCTGGCATCCTCGGCTCTTCCTTTCTGCCATGCAGGATTCAAAGGCAGCCGTGCAGCTTCGGTTGTCTAGCAATATGATGTCTTTTAAAGTGACCTCCCTCTTCTTCTTAATTGTTAGATTTTCTGAAGAAGGTGGGGAATAAAACAGCGCAAAACCATCTGAAGTGCCTACCGCTTTGTAATTGTCAAACCTGGAAGTTTGTGGCTCGTGAAGTGCCTCTGTGGCACTAGATCCATTAGGCTTGTCACTCAGAGCTTGTTTTCTTCATTTCAGAGGACTTTTCCCACAGTTACATCCTTAAATGCTGAAAGTGGTCCAAGGTTTGTAAAGTCCTCTTACCCACTGATCACCATGGGGAACTTTATTGCTAGTATCCCAACCCAATATCTGCCTGCAAGGGGAAGGTCTCTATTTTCTTGGTCGTTTTCTGAAACAGGGGAATATTTTCTTAGGCTGATGCCAATAGATAATGTCATCCAGCACGAATGCATGTATCATGTGAAAAGGATGGGGGCACTTGTGGATGTGAGGGGTCAGAGCTCAACGTGGTCCCTGGGAGCCAGTTTTACTCTGTACCTGTATCACCACCGGCAAATGCACAGCGCATCTCATGTGTGCGCTCTGTGCATTAGGGTCTCATGTTTGCTGTTGCTAGATCCTTGTAAAAGGTATGGAATGAAACTGGATGGATTCGCCTTCTTAAAATATTATGTAGCGCAGTGTGTAAACAAAGTGTCTAGCTTCTGATTAGCAGCCCTGCTCCCAGAAAGTGGGATTACTCCTGTTTGCCAGAAGTAAAAGCAAAACCCTTTCAGAGGAAGCTTTAGGGCTCATTTGCACTCACAGCCCAATGACTTTGCATTACAGTCTGAGGAAATTTGGCTTCCAAAAATGGCCCGGTGTGTTTATTGCTCTGTGCAGGCTGCAGCGGTGGACCAGGAGTAGGGAAGTTCTTGTCTTTCTCTTCCTGCAATCGATCTGTTTATATATAGCCCAAATGTACCTTTACATGTGTTTGGGGGGATATGACTTTATTGGTATCAATAGCCAGAAAATACAAACTTCCTCAAAGACTTTCCTCCCTGGGAGGATCTATTTTGGAGCTTTCTTTTTGAGGCTCCCTTGCACCAGACCTTATTTTTCTCAATCCCAAGGCACCCTTCCAAGACCCACTCGTATTGATTTTTGTAGCTACAGAAAAAGCCATCTGCCTGTGCACACTTTTCATTCCTGTGTCTCTTTACACACCTGAGATGAGACTGATTTGTTTAAACAAGGCTTCTGTATTTTATTGTGAGGGCTTAAATCCCCATGCCTCATTACAGAGCTCCTGATGTGCTCCCCTTCCCCACATCCTCAGAGCTCCTCCCCATGCCAAAACGAGACTCTTTGTGCCCTTCAGGCTTTCCTTTGGTAGCTTGGGCTCATATTGCACTGGAGGTCCCAAGGCTTTGCACAAAATGAAAAAAAAAAATCATCTCTGAACCTATTGTTAGCAATAGTGAACGCAGGTGATAAGGGACAGAGTGACTTAATGCTCTTCCTAGCAGAAGGATTTTGCCAAAGCCACGTGTCTGCAACAAAACGCTTGACTTGCCTTCCCTTAAATATATTGGCTACAAGCAGAGATGTGTGGATTTAGTCCAGCTCTGTCGCTCCCATGCCAGAGAGCAGGGGCTGACTGCAACCCTCAGCTGTTACTGCCTGCCTGGGAGGGAGGCAAGGGACTCTTGCACAGTGGGCAGGGAAGGGAAAACAAACCAGGATAGCAATGAAGACTCTTTGGAAAGACATTTTTGTCTCCTGACTGATGTGTCATGCCCAGAGCACGGAGGATCAAATTGCCCAGGAATTTCCCAGGTGGTACATAGGAGTCTATTTGCTTTTTCTTTTGGATGCAGCTAGAAAGTGCGAGTTATTACATAGCCTGCCTGGAAAGATAATGGCCATCGTTCAGCTCCGGGGAAAAGGAGGGAATTTTTTGGAAGTCACCTTCTTATGTGCCTTAGATGTTATAATGTTGCTCTGCCCAGGGAGAAACGTCTTTAATACCATTACTCCATTTGATGACTTTTTAAAGGATTTTAGAGCAGAGCTGGAGGACTTTACAACTACTGTTTAGGTTTCTCTACCATCTAGTTGCTTCATGGATTTTCTGCGGTTCCTATATTTTTTATCCCTAAGAAAATGATGTTTACACTATTGTACTGCACAGGTGTGCTTGCCTGCCCGTGCATGTGTGTTTTCCATACCATCAGCTTGAACCCTCTGCTCAACTTCAGCCAGATTTATGGGAGGGATGGGAGCGATCTTACCAAGTTCCCACTACTCTTCACCAGCATGGTTTCTGCCTGGTCCATTGGACACCCGCAGGCCACTGGCTGTGGTGCTGGTTGGCATCCTGGATGGGGACCTGTTAGCCCAGGTGCCATACAACCCTCTGGGCAGCAGCCTGGACCCACCACATTACAGCTGAATAGAGAAGGCAAATACATGGTCCAGGCCAGGCAGTGCAAATGATCTTGTGTGTTATGTGCCTGAGGCTGTAAAACCAGGATCAACCCCTGGGCATCATTTTTTGCTGCACGTAGGAAGGGGTAGGAAAGAGGTTAGCAAGAAATCTTTTCCAAATTGGTAACTACCAAGGGACATCCAGGATCGATATAAATTGATCCCGATTCCGTCTCGTTCACTGATGCTTAAGCTAAACCTTCCAGTTTGATAGCTGTGTAGTTTTTCAATTGGGTCTGAAAGCCTTTTTAAAAAACATATCACAAGAGCTGGGGAAGAATGCAAACTAGAGCGAGAGTAGACATGTGAGCATCGTGTAACTGCCTTTTTTTTTCTGATGGCAAATTGCTTACGAACATCTTATAAATTTCACAAATGTGGTTGTGCTGAAAGGAAAGGCTGGCAGTGCTGCTGCCGGGCGTTACGGGGGATGTAACCTGCTGGTGAGCTTGGCGCAGAGACTGAAACCTTGGCAAGGTACCATGGTAACATTTCCATACACATGTTTATGGGTTCTTTGAGTTTTTTTGGTTAAATGTCAGTGTTTTCATGATATTATTCAAGGAGATTTTGTTGCTTTGAAATCCCACTATGCCTTTGAAACTGCTTTCAGTTTGCAACATGCTCAGTGGAAAATGTGTCTGTTGGAGATGGGGAGCAAACAATGCTGCTTACCTGCCTACTTGAGGGCTTGTACAGCTCTGTAAAATGGAACAAGAGCCAGGGCACCTTCCCTGCACCTGTCCAGAGGATGTGGGTGCACATTGCTGCAAATTTAACACACTGAAGTGGGAGAAAGCACTCGGCACCCTGAGCTTTGGTGTCACTGCTGGCCAGGTACCTGCGGTGGGCATCACTGCAGTGCAGGGCAGACCCCATCAGCACCAGTTCCTTTATGGTTTGAATTTGCCCAGGGTCTCAGTTGGCATTGGAAGGAGCAGCTGCAGGCAAGCTTAAGGTTCCTATGTTTCTAACACAGACCTTTTGGCTAAATCCAAAATTAATTTGGACTAAACAGGCTGTGCTAGGACAGACCTTTTGTTCCCAGACAGACATTGGGCACCTACATATTTCCATTAAGCTTTTTACATGTTTCAACACATGATGCTTTGCTTTATGAGCTCTCCCATGACCCACACCTTACAATACCCCTTTCTGCCATTTTCTGCCCCCGTGCAAGCTCCGTGTTGACAGCAGGGTCCCATCCGCAGGAACCTGTGTGCTCCTGAAGAGCAGCTGCATGTCCTCTTGTGGATTTCTGGCTCTGGAGATGCTGCTGGTCTGGCTTTGAGCGTCTCTTCTTAAAGCTGGAGGCAGGCTGAGAGCTGCTGAATTCCAGCAGCTCTGCAGGGTTTCTGTTGAATAACGTTGGAGCTTTTAAAAAATAATATACCTAGGTGGTGGAATTAAATCCAGGATTTCTCACTCTGGGATATCATGGGTCCCTCCTGGTATTAAAATGCATTACTGGATCCCAGGTGGGGGCTGATTTTAAGCACTTCAGCCCTCAGGGGAGATGCATCGTCATGTTTTTTTTGTTTTGTTTTGTTTTTTGTTTTTTGTTTTTTTTTTTTTAATGCTTGTAGTGCACTGTAACTCACGCCGTGCCGTTCCTCTAACCATGGGTGAGCCCCGTGCGGGTGCCGGTGCTGCCGCTGCATCCCAGCTGGCCCCAGCCCATGGGTTTCTTGCATGCAGCTCCACCTGGTCTGCCGCAGGTGACAGATTTAAATCTCTCTTTAATTCGCTGGGTTTTGAAAAGCAGTGTAATTGCTTTTACATCGGGCTTGTGATTATGGAGAGAAAGCACGGATCGATTTCTGTCTGAATGCTTTATGGTGGGGTTGGAAGGTAATGAGGGTGGTGCAAAGTGCTGGAAGTGTCTCTCCAGCCCTGCTTGTCAGGATCCAGACCAGCACCAAAGCTGACATCGGCCGTGTGTCGTTCTGTGGGAAGGTAAAATCCCTGTCTTAGTGCAGAGCAATATGTCAGAGGGAGCAAACTATCAGAATGAAATACATTAATTGGCAAGTGCTGGGAAATTACAGATATGCTTAATGAAAAAGAAAACCTTGTTTACGGTTTCTAATGTGCTGCTGAAGAAACTGGCTCCCAAATAAAAATACTTAAAATTACGATTAGGATTTATTTACATAATTACTGCGAGAGAGATTCTAGGGACGTGCTAAGCAGTGTGAAAGAAACCTCACGGCTTTTCTTCACTTTCCTCTGTCTCGAGGTTAGTTTGCTCTTGGTGAGTCTATTAAAGCTTTTACTAACTCAGTGAAGCAACAAGTCATTTGTTACAGAAGTAGTACACAGATATGTGTGTATATATATATTTGTTTTATTGACTGTGGTGGGAACATATGGCTGTGGAAGAGCCAGATCATCTTTGTAATTGTAGTGCTGGCTGGGGAATGCTGTAGTAGGTGGCACTTACCTCTTTACGGCCAAGAAGCCTGGAGTCCTGGCATCGCCGGAGTGAGGATGTCCTTGGAGCTTGTTTCTAAAGGGGCCACATCCCCCACTGGTGTGAATGAGTGTGGTGTGCCAAAGCTGCCATGTAAACGTATATTCGTGGTCTGCTCCAAAGCGTGCAGCCCAGCGTGGCCTGGCCACGCTCCAGCCTCAGTGGAGACCCTGAGCCAGATCCTTGGTGGCTCTGTTGACTTTTCTGATTTAGATCTGCTGGAACCCTACGATAGAAAATGCAGTAGGCCCATGATGGGGCTGCGCTGATTGAAACCAGCCAAGGGTATGACAAATCTTCCTCTTAATATTTCAATTGACTTTGGCAAACTTGCCTCTTTCTTGTGTATCCTAAATCAATGTGTAAGTGCTGCTGACAGTAATTTCCACTTTTGTCTGTGCAGATGGCTGCCCTTCACTAGGCTGCGGTGTTTATACCTGCTAAGTTTGCAAACACTTTCCTGCTACAGTCTCCCAAAGAGCAGTATTTTTTCTTAGCTGTCATATTTGTGAGATTAAAATGTTCTTTGTTAGGCCCTGCTCGAATGTGAATTTTCTTCTTTCAGCAAGGGCCACTGAAGTCTGGATCAGAGGCACTGGTGTGACACGTGTCTCGCTCAGGGGCTGAACCACCCAAGGGGTCTGGGTGCTCCAGAGTGGGGTCGGGATGTTGGTGTCCAGACCCTTGCATGGCTCTGAAAGTTGTGCTGCTGGAGCCTGTGGCTTTTTAATTGCATGTCAGTGTAGACCCCTATGCACTATATAATTATTATCAAATACTAAATCTCTATGCTGAAAGCTGCAATATGAGTGTTAGAGACTCCTGTTTTCCTAAGGTACCACTGCTCTGTCTCTGCTAACTCTTGCCCTGCATAAAGAAGCTGCTGTTTTTTTTTTTTTTTTTTTCTCCTGTTTAGCTTCTGTTTCAGACCCAAATAAAATCTGCAATCCATCAGTCATGCACTCGACTTCAGTGCACGTTCCCCGGTGTAGGATGCAGAAGACTTTGGTCCGGCTGATCTTTCAAGGCAGGCTATTGCACTGTTCAGAGAAAGCAATGAGAAATAATTAAAATAAGCCTTTCTCTTCCCTTTTCTCTTGTGCCCAGGGAGAAGATGCCATTCCACCATGTAACAGCTGGCTTGTTGTACAAAGGCAACTACCTGAACCGATCGCTCTCCGCTGGCAGTGACAGCGAACAGCTAGCGAATATCTCCGTGGAGGAGCTGGATGGTGAGCAATGTTCCTTGCAGTTTTCCAAGGGGGCTCGGAACTGGAAAGGCTCATTTTCACCTTCTCAGTAGCACTGTCATGCAATAACCTGAAAGGTGCTCTCCCCTGGAAGCAAGGAGCAAAGGCAGGTTGGAAGTGAGATGGCTGAGCAGATCTGGGACAAAGAAAAGGTCCCCGACCAAAGTTATGTTCAGAGCTGGGGTCTGATTTTAACCTCTGATTTTGTCCTTCTGCCTGGAAATAAGGCAGCTTTTGAAAGAGTAAGACTGCTTTTCATGAGCAAAACTTTGCAAGAGAAAAAGTTGGACTAATATTTTTCTATTAAGATGTCTTCAGCCTTTCCCCAGGAACCTGCAGAGCTGAATCTGTCTTCCTGGGCAAGTCTTCTCGTTTGCTCTGTGGTCTTTCAAAAGGAAAGCTTCTCTTTGTTTCTCAGTGTAGCAAGACGTGCAGAGGTGGCTTGTGGTTTAGGAGGCTGGAAAGAGCTTTAAAATTCCCTTTTCTGGGTCAGTGATTTGGAATGGAGACCGGCATCAGACTGGCAAAGGCTATCAGGAAAGTCATCCACATCTGATGCCTGTAGGATCTCCACAATTTCCCCTCTAGAAGCTGGCTGTTGCTTGTCCCTTCTGCCCTGCAGATGGGATGTGAGGCCAGGTAGACTCCCAGTCTGGTTTGTGGCAGGAGGGTCTCTTTTCTAGACAATTTGTGGCTCACCCGGGTCATTTCTAAGCAAAAGTTAATGTTGTTGACAGCTGGTCTTTGAGGGCTGTGGAACAAATTGATGCTCTTGGTTTGCTTCCCAGTGGACATTTGGTAGAAGCCGTGATCATAACCATGGTCTCTGTGGAGAATTTGATGAGTAAATGAGCAAGGGAATGGTGCAAGGTGGAAACAGTCCTTCCAGGACAGGTTGGAGGCATTTTGGTGAAACAGAAAGCCAACATTTCTGCCCTCCCTCCCCCATTTCACCTGCACTTTGATGAATTGGACTTCAGTTTTCAAGTTTTTTCAACTTGGAAACTTTGGCTTTGGTTTGGCAAGCTTTGTATTAACTTATCTGATGTAGTAACAGAATGGTTTCTGAGTATTTGTCACTGCCTCTCTTCTTCCCAATGTATATGTGCAGAAGGCAGTTCAGGTGAGATGAACAACATGAGAAACCACTTTCAGTGCAGCTTAGCTGGGACCCCAGGAACACAAGGACTGCAAAGGCATCTTCTGGGCACTTCTGGGTTACTGGAGCTTTGCCTGAAGGTTTGAGTTGGCTAACAGAAGTGAACTGGCTCTGCTTCTGTGCATCCTATAGATAACAAGTTGTGTTGCAAGGTGAAGCTTATCTGTTGTCCCTCTTCAGGATGAGAGGGGTTAGCTGCACACAGGAGGACATTGGATGAGGTCTTGCACTTTATTTTAAATGCAAAGGACAAAGGTTTCTCTGCTATGCCTACCTTGGTTAGAGCACATCTGCTGTAAAAGCCTTTGAGATTTGTAGACAGCTGTCAAGAACTAATTCAAGTGGCATCAGGGCTGTAGCCCATGTTTGTTGTGATCCTGTTGCGCAAGGGAAACTCTTCCTTGATTTTTTCTGTTTGCATGGAAATGGTCTGTGGCTGGATGTGGGAAGGCAGGTCATACGCAGAAACTCAGTCCCATTTGCATCCTTCCCATGTCTCCGGGCTGTCAGCCCAAGCCACGCTGGGTGGTTTGCAAGCTTCGCCAGCCCACTCAGCATCACTATCCCACTGGCAGCTCTGGGGCAGGAACAGTGGTGCGGGAACCTGCCTTCCCCGAGGAGAAACAAGCACTCGAGACACCATGGGTCATCTCCGTTAATTAACGGCAAATGAAGTGAATTAGGCGTAGAGGAGCTGTCTTTTGAGAAGGCAGTGACCAAGTCACTGCTAATGCGAGTGCTGCATCCATTTAATTTGGTCTGTGCCCTATTATAACTGTGCTATTGAATTGGAGAGCAGCAGATTTCATTCATCTCTGTTCACAAAGAGTATCCCCCTCGTTCTTCAGGAGAATGGTTAGAGCTCTTTAACTAATCATCCATTTATTCTCTGGCTGTTAAGCACAGGCTCCTTGTTAGAATTTAGTTATATTTTTTTCTGACAGCCTTTTGCTTTACAAACACACGTTTTCAAGGGCTTTATATCTTTGCCGTGAAGATATGCTCCAGTTCTTGGCTTAGCAGAGAAGAGCTCAACCTCAGGCCATTTTTTTCCACCTGCGAATGCAGAAGTGGCACTGAATTGATTCACATCCACTAAAGCCAGAGCAGCATAAGATGCTGGAGATGCTTTTCTGTGTGTTAGCTAGCAGAGCACAGCCTACCCACTGGAAATCATATGTAACATTAGGTCGGTGGTCGCTATCTTACTGCGATTTGTCACTGGTACTAGATTAGCGCCCGGCTGTGCTGGTAATGGGTGAAGGTACCACTGCTCACTGTCCAAACCCAAAACAGAAATAGCTTTCCTGCCTTCCAGCATGAATTATCTCAGGGTGAGTAACAAAATGTTCTTCCTTGAGAAGTTAATGTCAGTGTATGGGAGCTTTGTGGATATATTAAGCTGTGATAGCTCTATGCCAATAACATATTTGCATTTAATCACATAGGCTGGAAAAGAGGTGCTAAATTCCCTGTGGTTTCTTTTTCAATGAGATTTTGATCCCAAGGGAGTCTCAGCCTATTGACAAATTCCAGGCACACATATTAACGCATTAAAGGTTTGACTCTCTTTCTGGGGAAGTCAGCAGGAATTTTCTACAATGCTCCTGTGCACTCGAGGCTCCAACAAGTGTTGGGTTTTTTCCAGCCTGCTTTTTTCTCATCTAGCACTGCACATCTCAATGCCGTTTGCTTTGTGAAGGATTTCTGCAAGTGCGAGCTCTGGGATGCTGCAGGGCGAAGGCGCTGCGCAGCCTGGCTGGGACACAGTGCTGCTGCTGCTGCGCGTCCCTGCAATGCATACCGACACATGCCACGTGTTTGCAGCCTGCGGGCAATGTATGAAGGATAACGTGGAGATCAGGAAATAAAAAATATTTCTGACCTCAAGCAACATAAGGAGGAAGGAGCCTGTTTTTTTTGGATGAACGCATGCAGTTCAGAGCAGTGTGCCTAGGGTGCTGCTCTGCCTCTTCTCCCACTGGTTATTTTCCTCCTATGAAAACTTTCCCAACTTGCATCAGCCATCTGTCGGCTTCAACTCTGCTCTGTTTTTTTCCATCCTGCTTTAAATACTATGCTGGCAGCAAGGAAAGAAGCTGGAGAGATAGCAGGTCACTCTGCTGATGGCTTGTCTATTCCTAGCAGCGGTGTTTGCTATTTGCGGTTCTGTAGTAGCGTGAGGGTTTTTAGAAGCTGTCACCGTCACAAAGGGAATTAACTCGCAGAAAGCTATATTAGGCGATACTTAACTTTGTAACACCAAGTAAGTGATGAAGTTGAAAGTGGCAGGCCATCCATAACCTGTCTCTCAGGGACCATGGAGTGTGGTGGGATCTCAGATGAATATTATTGCCATATGCTTAGTGATTTCTAGGCACAAGATTATGAATTAGGGCCGGGAAGAACTATTTTACGTATAGATTTTCTGGCAGTTGTTACTTGGCATAAAATTGTGGCACAGTTTGTGCATACTCTGTGGTTTCCACATACCTTTTAAGTCCAGCTTCTGTCTTCACGTTGCAAACTGCTAGGAGTATTTTTAATAAAAAATGGTGGATGGAAATCATCATGTCAAGCTTGAGTCATCCACCTCCATAGGCACTATCTAAAGGGTATTGTCAGGAGGTAAAAACATTTCCATAGTAGGAATCTGACAAATATCACCTGAAGGGAGGCACATGCATTATAAGTAGGCTTTGCAGAAATTGTGAAACGCATTATAGTCAGAGTGCTGTGCAGAGAAAACCCAAATGTAGACCACAGCAGCAGCTATTTGTCCAGAAAGACATCATGATAAATCCTTACATGACCCAGATTTCTCTGAAATCAGCAGTGCCCATGAGGAGGGGAACATTTCTGTGCGGCAGCAGGGTAATTATTGGCATCTGGTGGCTTAGACCATGTAGCAACTGCCCCAGGTGGGGTCTGTGGCACCTACAAGGCTTTTTCTAGGTTGGGAGATTTTTTTTTTCTGGTAGCAGACATCAGCCTGACCAGCCTGATGCAGTCCTTAAGGTTGACAGCCCAAGTGGAAATGCCAGTGCATGGCTTTGCCTGCCTAAACTGGAGGTGTCAGCTGAGCATCCCATGAGGTGGAGACAAAACTGCTGGCTGCAGGAGCTTGGGGTGCAGTAGGCTTCAAGGCAAGAATCTGGGGACTTCCTTATCATTATAGTTTATACACCACATTGCAGGATCTGCTTTACCTGGTTTCTGCCTCTTTCCAGCACCCCCCCTTTTGCCACCTGCAGAAACTCTCAACTGGGTCGCTGTTTTCTGGGCTTCTGCGTAGAATTCAGCACTGAGTGGCTGTAGGGTACATTGGAAAACAGCTCTTGAAATAATTAAAGGGCATGGCTAAATGATGCCCATATGGATTTTAAATTAGCAGTTGGCTCCCGTATGCCAATAATGCAGGCAATGACAAGTGGCTGAAGGTGTGCTGGGGCTGCAGATGTTTCTGGAGTCCCAGCAGCACAGCGAGGTGGTCAGTCACGGGGCTGGTGGCACACTGGGGAGGGGGACCAGGCAAAATAGTCACACGTTGCCAGTGCAGCCATGCCGTTCTAGCCCTGTCTCTGAAAATAAGGCCCAAACTGGGGGTGTTAACCCTCTTGTGATGTCTGATATAATGGTCCTTGGATGATGCAAGTCCTGGAAAGAGAAGGACAGTGATGCTGTAGAGCACTGTTACCTTCCAGTTTCATCTGGGGGTTCTTTAGTAGAAACCCTATAAGCCATGATGTCTGTGGCTGATCCAGATCCTCATTCACTCCTGTGTTATCAGGAAGGCTCAACAAACAGTCTTGTGCCTGCTGGAGAGTCAGGGCTGCCATGCAACTGCTCTTATCTCTCTCCAGGTGTTGATTTTCTCTGGGGCCGCCTGTTTGTGAGCAGGGATTTTAATCCCACTGCTGGGCGCAGGAGGTGGAGGGGCAGCCAGGTCCCCTCCAGCCCCGGCAGCCAGCTGGCTGTGCCGTGGTGGCAGAGGAGGCTGAGTAGCTTTGGTGTCCCAGGTGAGATCAAGCGGTGGTTTGGAGCAGCAGCGTGCTCGAGGAGGGAAACCCAAAGGGAGAGGCATTAGTCACTTGACTGACTCATGTAGCAGCAACAAGGCTGCGTCTGCTCCGCTCGGCTTTTTGCCCATGGAAAAAAAAAAAAAAAAAACACTGGGGAAAGTGGAAAGAGAGAAATAAGGGGGGGAGAGGATCCTGTTGGTGAGGCCAGGGACACAAGGACTTCCCTGGCATAGGGGAAATGGTGAAGGGGAGCCATGCCAGGATGCGCTGTCAGCCGTGGATTTGCACATGGGTACAGCTTCTCCAAAGATCCCGCTTCAGTGTAAGCTCTGCGAGCAGCCTGTTAATTAAGTGGATGAAACTGTATAAAGCTCATTTTCTCTTTCGCAGAGTTCTGTTTTAAAAGAGAGGCTTATCCACAGTGTCTCCGTTGTGAGTGATCATGGCTGGAAATGGAATAATTTATGTTTTATATTGGGCTTTAATAGTGTTTCATGTCTCTGAATATAAAACTGCAGCATCACTATGCAGATTCTTCTGTGGACAGAAGCAGCTGTATCTCTGACTTCTGCTGAGCTCCTTCTGCTGGTTTTCCAGTTATGTATTTTAATTACAATGTGGGTTTCTTTGGGATTTGGTAGTTTCAGGTATGAAGCTGCCTCCATTAAGAAAAAATACAAAAACTGGTGCAGTATTAATATTGTGAATAGTATTATTTTATTGCAAGGTGCATATATGCTCCAGACAGTACGTGTCCAGAGGAAGAGCAGAGCTGCTGATGGAGCAAATGTCCCAGGCTGTGTGCTGGCTTACCCCTTACGAGCTTCAAGGGAGTTCACAAAAGGAGAGATTTATACTCATAGTTCACTGTGGTTTGCCCCAGTCTCATCAGTAGCCTGCAGATTTTGGGGTGGGTGGTGGACAAGAGTTCCCCTGTGCAGCCTTTGTGAAGTTTTCCCCCACTTTGCACAGCGTGGCAGCGTGTCCTGCATGTCCCAAGCAGACGAATGCCTGTCCATCCAGCCCTAGTATCACCAACCTCTCCTACCCGGCCTCCAGGAAAGTTTCTTCTGCTAAAATGAGTGGCAGTTCCCATCCCAAGCAGCCAACAGGATGCTTGGACACCCAAAGTGGCTGAGCCCAGGGAGGTCTGGCTCTGGGTTTCACAGAAGACCCTCTCTTGTGGGTTTCAACTTCTGCATTGCCTTAGGGACCATCAGGGCTTGAAGGCCGGCGCTGGGTTTTCTCCAACACTACAAATCCTCAGCAGGGAGATGGCAGAAGGCTCTGGGTTAGGGCGAACCTCCAGATAAGCGAGTATTTCTTCCCTCCAACGCTTTACAGCCCAAGCCCTACCTGAGGCATCAGTACCTTGGCAGGTGGATTACCCAGTGGGACAAACGTGTTTTGGGTACCCCTTTGGGAGGGGCTCGCAGAGGCTCTGTTGTCCCCATCCCAAGTCCCCTCAGCCCAGGGCACCAGGGCCATGTGGCCAAAAGGGGAGATGTTCCACCTGGACTCCCTGCCCCCAAAATACAGGACCAGGCATCAGCATCATCTCTGAGGGAAGAGTCCTTACAGCAAGGGGGTATAAATAAAATGAGATTGACTGCCAACAAATTAGAATTACAGGGACGCCATCTGGACAACAATTAAAGAGATTGTTTGAACTCCAACTATGCTGACATAGTTATAGGAACCGGCTGGTGAGCAAGTTATTAGTGGTAGAGATTCAGATATCCTTGGTTTGGACTAGAGGGTTTCTGCTTTATTGTAGCAGAGAAGGAGTCTCTGTAAGCTGGATGAAGATGGCTTTGGGAAGAGGGCTGCAGGCTGCATCTTCATCCATCTCCTTCCAAATCTGCTGGTTTGGCCTCATGGTGCTCCCCGTGGCTCGTGCCGGGCCAGCGCTCCTTGAGCTGCTTCAGACGTTTCTGTTCATGTGCACACGGGCCCCTCAATGGAGTGAGATGATAATTCACTGCCTGCGTCGCCCCGGGCCATGGAAAGGGAGCAGATTCAGATCCAGAGCTAAGCATGCTTTAAAAGGCATTTAAATCTTGCTCTGACACGTTTATACAAATTTTAATATGGATTTTTTAATTTTTTATGCAAGCTTCTCAGCCGGATCATTAATTTTTCAGGTTCCTTCACTCCTTTGCCTTAACCCCCTGTCTTTGGCAAGTCGCTTTTATACTAGTAAGTGTTGCTTTGTGGACTCAGATATCTCATCCTTACCTGTTACCTTATTGCTCCCTAGGCAGTGGCTTTTAGCTGTCAATGGGAGGACAGGGACCAGGGTAGGGTCCCAGACCCCTAAGAGGGTGGCACATACCTGGGACTGGGAAGAAAAGGAAACCAAATGTCACTTTCTCCCCTGTTTCCCAGCTGAAGGCACACCCTGTCTGCACACCCCATCAGGCACCCACCTCTCCTTGCTGGGCCATCTTTTATTTCTGGGCCAGCTTTGTGGCTTTGGAGGCTGAATGGGACTGGCAGTGCTATGGGAGCAGAGATTTCTGGTTGAAGCTGTCTGGGAATGGCTTCTCCATCACGGAAATGGAAGTGATGGTGCTTCTTTATTGAACTGGGTGGGAAACATCTTGACTGTCTGGTTTCCTTCCTGAGCACTGGGAAACTTCAGTTCTGCGTAAGCCACAGAAGCTCTGGAGAGTCAAAGCAATTGGTCTACAACTGCAAATTACTTTTATAAGCCATTTCTTCCCATTTAACTCCACAGAGGCGCAAACCCAGCCTCTGTCCTGGCTTTATGCTGCATTAAACATCCCATCTGTGGCTCGGTATTTATTTCATTTCCCGGGGCTTCCTTATCAGTGCTGGGCTCAGGGGCTGATGCATGGCTCTACGAGGGACCAGACAAGGTGCCGGGAGGGTGATTTGGAAGATGAATAGCTCAGCATGCCGGTGAATCCCCGCAGCACCAACCTGAGCAAGAGGATCCGAGAGCTGGTGCTGATGGTGTAAAGTGCAGGAGCAGGATGGAGTCACGGGAAATGCTGGACCTGAGGATCTGGTGAGCACTGCTGGGTCTCTGCTCACACAGACCATGTCTTATAGAGAGACTTCACATGTTCCTCCTTTAATTACCATGATACTTAAGGATTTGGAGGTTAATGTGATGCTCTGCACGTGGTCCATGTGCCCTTTTTGTGGCATGAGGCTGTAGTGTGTCAGGTGCCCCTCTGAGTTGCAGAGATCGGTATTTCAGCCTGACTGTGTTAGTTCACTGTGTCTTTCAGCATGTTACATTTAATCAAGTTGTAGCAAACTGCAAGCAAACCTTGAATCAATTCCCTTGCCTCTGTCGGGGCGGCCATCTCACCAAACTACGAGCATCTGCAAAAAGCCTCTATTCTGCACTGCACGCAAGTGCTTTCTGTAGAGGAACATTCAAAAATAGGTTTGCCCACTAAATAACGAGTTTTAGGAGTTAGATGTCTGCCAGTCCAGGTATCTATTTCTAGCTCTTCACTGGGATGTTTTGGCCATCACTGATGTTTTTGTGCCTCAGTTTACCTAGCAGCAGTGATACTCGTGAAGGGAGAGGAGAGCAATACATCTGCCGCTGTTGGGGTGCTGCAAGACCTCTGGTGAAACACCATCCATGGATCTTGCTCCCTGTGAGCAATGGCTTTGCTTTGACCTCCGTTCCCTGTGTCCCTGTGCCTGTGGTCACAGCCGGGAAAATTGGTGACGCACAGGGGGACTGGCACAAGGGAACGCTGACTTGGCAAAACAGTAAGAACAGCAGGGAGAAAAACTCAATGATCCAAAGAGTACTTCACCTGGCTCTTTTGCACATGCTGGCTTGAAATAAACAGGTAGAGATGTATTTATTTCAAATGCAGCTCAAAGCAACATGATGTCAAGGTGAGTGGTCCCAGCCTTGGTTTGGCTGCCGGGGCGCCTGCTCAGTGGTACCCAGCAGCATCCCTGCCCTGCTGCGGTCCTGCCGACAGCCCTCGCCTGCTGCAGCCCCTGTCCTCTTGCTCCGCTTATAGGAAAGTGCATTTATCTTCCTGAGGAGCAGGCCAGTGGCTTGTCAGAGTGAGAAGTCACTTAGTGACATGCAAGTCCAGATGAGAGGCAGATGGCACTAGCACCAGGAATTAAACAGACAGNTTTGCACTCGGCAGTTTCCTGAAAATTCAGAGCAGGGGAAGGCAGGAGGGGCAGGTGATGGGGGGGCTGCATCCAGAGCTGGCAGCCAGCACCCTGTGCAGCTGCTGTGGGCTTTTGCAGGACCCAGCGCTGCAGCCACCGGCCAGACGGGTTCTGGGAGAAGGAGCAGGAGCTCCAGGGGGAGCATGGCTTTCTCAGGCTTGACCGGATTTGGCAACATCAAAGAGGATCAGCACAAACCCTTTGAAGTTAGACTTAGCTCCTGCCTCTGTGGGAAAATGAGGGTGCCAATCTTGCAGGGTGACCATGATGCTTGGAGAAGGTGGGTGCAGGACCCCACTGAGCTTTAATAGCGAAGTCCGGGCAGGTAGAGCGAGAACTCAGCCACCTTCACTTCTCTGCTCTGACACTGGATGCCAGGGATGTTTCCAGGAGCACAGGGTGTGCAGCAAAGCACTCCAGAGCCAAGCAGAGAGGAGTTCATAAAATGCTTTGTGAGCCTTCAGTGCCAGAGCAGCCACTGCAGTGGTGGATGCATGGGCTGAAATCACTGCAGTTCCTAAGGCTGATGCCAATCTGGCTCAGATTATTCACTATCTGAAGGAAATGAGTTAAAATTGTGAGGGTTCTGCAGACTAAGGTCAGCCAAAGGTCCTGCATCTTCCTCGTGACTGGGTGATGCTGCTACATGTGGGTTCCGCGCTGCCAGAGCAGCAGCACGGGCTGAACTGGGGGCACCGTGGTCCTTGCACCATGCGCGTTTGTAGAGGATGGGCTGAGCGAGTAGCCAGGGCTGCTGGCTGCTGTGGTCTCCAATTCATATTCATTCTGAATGACTGACAAGCACTGGGGCTGGGCAAGAGAACCAAAAGAGAGGGGTTGGGCAGTGCTGTTAGGACCAGCAGGATCTATGTGATCATCTCATGAAGTAGGCTACACTCAAAAGGAGTTGTGGCAAAAGATCGCAGACCACAATGTCCATGGGACCTGGTATGCAAAGTCCTGACACCATTGAACAGAGGGAAAAGTAGATAGGATCAAAGATCTGTCTGGAGTTTGGATGGCTTTGACAGGTAGGGACTTGCTCAGCCCCACGCCGCATCCTGCCTGGA
The DNA here is from genome assembly GCA_013399115.1 of Anseranas semipalmata. NCBI lineage: Eukaryota > Metazoa > Chordata > Aves > Anseriformes > Anseranatidae > Anseranas > Anseranas semipalmata. Next base: position 92,915 of record VXAA01003015.1, read on the forward strand.
GCTCAGGCACTGCAGCAGCACTGCAACCCTCTGCAGGAACAACCATGAGACAAGCTAGAGCAAGAAATACAACTTTCAGAGATGCTGGCATTTAGTATTTCCAGTTTTCGGTTACTGCAGAATAGCACAAAATCTTTGTCAAATGTTTCTTTTATTTTTATAGGAATTCTGTAAGAAAAATGAAAAAAAAAAGAAAAACAAAACCAAAGCCTTGGTAGTAAAAAGATACTTGTGTGTTCTTGAATGCACATCATTACGATGTCATTTAAGAAAAGTCCCTCTTTCTAAATAAGCCATCAGAGCACAAGCCTATTAGCAACATGTGGGATGAGGCAGTATTTTGTATTTTAGGATTACTCTGTTGGGCAATTCCTATTTAATTTGCTAGGAAACACAAATCTCATTACTTTTCTTTCAACTAAATCTAATCCAGGGCATGAGATTTTGTGAATAGGTTTGATGGGGAGGGGAAAGAAATATGGCTGCGTAACTGATGGTAATTGCTATTATTCCCGAAGGTAAAAAAAGATTTGAAGCATTTTTTTCTCACCAATTCTTCATGTTTGCACATAAGGAGTAAATTGGTCTTTGCAGGGACACAGTCATTTCTGCCTCTGAAATATGAAACTGTGTTTGCCAGTGTGTCTGGTGGATGAAATGTCCATCACCAGTACTGAAATGTTGCTTGTCATTGCTTTGTAAATTTGATTTCAGTGTTGCAGAAGGAAAAGTGAGAAAATAGAGAAAGTTGGAGGATATTGCTGAAGCGACGTTGTCTCCTGCTTCTCCCCTTGGGAAGGTGGATGTGTGATGGGCTCAGGTTTCCCCTGTGCAAGCACCAGAGGTAGCGCTGTCCCTGGCTGCGTGGGCTGTAGGGATCGAGTCCATACCCGTGGGGCTGACAATGAGAGTTAGGATATGCGGTGCCACCCAAACTCACCTGTCCAAATATAGGATTTTTTGTTCACCAGCAGTTACAATAATAATAATAAATGTAGGGGGGATCCATTTCAGTTTAAGCCAAATCAGCATTTTTATTTCTTCATTTTTATTTGCCATGAATAGGAAGCTGGGAAAAATCTGCTCCGTTCCAAAGCAAAGTGTTTCATTAGAGTTTGAGCTTTTTAACTTACTTCTGTTCTGAAGGTGTGGTGAATTCATAAATTTTGGCTCACCAAGTCACGTGGTTCCAGTAGAGAACCAGTGTGTTTTATGTTGGTGGGAGCCTGGATGTGCAGCCCGCACAGCCGCTGTGAGCTGATGAAGTGTTTCAGAGAGGCTGAATCCGTGTTTTTGGTGCAAGCACTTCAGGAGAGCAATTGCCTTGTGATGTTTTGGTCTTCCCCAGCCAAGGTAAGGTGCTGTGGTGGGACGAGAAGGGAGGCCTGGGCAGGGACCTGCTGTGATTCCTCCTGTCCAGCTGAGTTGCAGGGCATCCCCAAAACTGGTGGCATCATTGCTCTGTTTGAGATCCCTTGGGATGCACGATGGGTCTCACCTGCAAGTGCCAGATGCTGTCACACTGCACACATGTGTTTGCCCCATGCCCCTGTCAATGCAGCCGGGGCTGCATCTGCAGGGTCTCGCTTCACTGCTGCGTCCATCCAGCAAATGACCCCTCAAGAGCTTAAATTGCTTCATTGACAAGCCCCCACAAGCCCAGCCTGGTCTGCTGGCAATGGCCAGCAGTGCTTCTGAGCAGTAAAATTATACAAGCTTTGGGTTGGATTAAGTTGCAAAAAGAAAACACTCTTTCCACCACCATTTTGGGGCTATTTAAAGGGTTAGGTAGCTGATGACTTCAGAGTTCATTCCAGTTACCTTCCAGGCTTGTTTCTCAATAGCTTATTTTGCCATATTCCTCATCTTCTTTTTTTCTCTCTCTCATTTTTCATAATAAAGGCTGGAATATATGAACAGAGGAAATGGAAGCAAAGCAAATAAAGAGCCCAGTTAAATGCAGGGCTCCAGAGAGAGGTTTTGGCTGGCTGGAGGCTTTCTGCTGTCCTCCACTGGGGTCTGGCATTTTCTGCCTGCCCTTGTTTTGCTGTGATGATAGCAAAGAGGACATGTGGTTTGGTTTCTGCAAGCTGTATCGATAAGGGTAAAGCTTATTTGTCCCATTTAGGGGGAGAAGATCACATAATAAAAATGCAGAAGGATATTGGATTAGACAAGCATCCTCACACTTAAGAAGCTCTTTATCACCAGCTCTTCTGGGTTTTTGGAGGTTTTTTTTTTCTGAGCATGTGATTGGAGGAATTTTTCGGCAGGTTAACTTTATTGTCTTCTGTGTAACAGTGCAGAGAGTCAAGGCTTTTGGCTGGATTATACGTGCCCAATGGACACCTCGTGCGTGTTGCTATGGCACAAAAGGAGTTTTGCTGTGGGAAAGTGCTGACTCGGTAATGCACAGGGTGATGTCTCCGGTGGTGTTTATTTGCAATAACAGAAGCCTGAAGCTGCTGTTTGCTGGTAATTTGCGCAGTTACTGGGTTTTCTAACACTTTCCAGGCCACTTTGCAGCACCGAACAAATTCAGGTTTGGAATCACAGTGTTAAGTCCCAGCGAATAAAAAGCTCTTCTGATAACTCGTTCACCCTGGCACTATGTGTTTCTCTATCAGAACAATGTTTAAACCTAAATGTTGCACATCCCTGCATTTCCTAACCTGCTCGGCCACATGGGAGAAGCCTCCCATGACGTGTTTCTCAAGAGGCAGAAGGCTCAATGTCCTCCTCCTTGCCCAGCCAACGGGAGAGCTGCATTTGGCTTGGGAAGGGACTTGTCTTCAAAGTGAAACGTGCTTATTTTGCAAATGAGAAATTCTGATCCTGTTGATATGAGGAGCAAAATTACCATTGACAGAGCTGGGCTTTCACTCTGTGTAGTTGAAGAAATCGGATAACTAGTTAATCTCCTTAGTGTCTCTTTCTCTTTGTAATGGAAAGCTTTTTAGTACTGGTTCCTAGAGAAAGTTTCATCCCCACAGCCTGAGTTTCAGCATCCCTAACTTAGTGGTGAAAGTCTGAACATCACACCGGGTTGGGGGGTGCTTTTGGGGTGTAGCTGCCTGCATCCATGAGCTATGTGTGCAAGAACACAGGTAATGTTGAGGTCTCTCTCCACCAGCTGGTTAGGATATGCCAGTTGGGATGGCAGGAAGCCAGTTCTATCCCTGTTTGTGATGCACCTCAGCAAGCCTGCCTGTGTGAACAGGCCGGCCCAAGGCTGGTGGGGGTATTTAGACAGAATTGATGATGGAGAAGAAACAGGCTCTTTTGAACCTTAGCCCTTTGGGTAATTACCAGTATGATAATTTATGTGGTTCATTAGTAATCAACCAACTTTCTCCAGTCCCGCTTGCCTCTTCCAGCACTTGTTCATGAGGCCTCTGAGGCTTTGATGGGATGGGAGCAAAATGAATTAAAAGAATGGACTAAAAAGAAATTCTGGAGCAAGATGGCTATGGATCTGTCTGGTTTTACTCCAAAAGGGATTAAACAATTTGCTTTGGTGCCAGCTTTGATGTTTTCACTCTGCCCATGTGGAGAGGCACTGTCTGTGCCTCCATCTTGGCCTCCGCTCTGCTGCAGTTGACGGTGATTGCAGAGTCCCCACGACCTCGGTGGGAGCAGGACTGGGTCTGGCCACCCAGGGGTCAAACACAGAGCTTATCTTAAAGGGAGGGAGAAACCCTGGTGTCATCTACAGAGGTGGGCATGGGCCACGATTCATCCCCTTACCTGTAGAGCTCAGTAAGTCATCTCTAACCTCTGATCTTCTGCCATCCATGGTGAGAGAAAGGCATTTCCAATGGATGATGTTTGGGAGCTACCAAGCAGTGAATCAGCTTCCATAGCTTTTTCCAGTGGCTATTGAAGGACACTGAGCTTCAAACCAAGTTTGAAGTTATGTGGGAAAATGCTGGACAGCTGTGACAATCTTTTATGGGTGCCGGCTCAGGGATATGTGTAGGAATCGTCAAGCCATAAATACTTGATGAGTGCTGTAGTGACTTTTTAATTTTAGTAGGAAAACCAGAATGTGGCAGCCGGAAAAAAAAAAAAAATGATACAAGAATAGTAGTAGCCCTTTTGGGAAGAGGAAATCATATTCCACTAAGAACAGCAACCCCAATTAAATGGGAGCCTTTAAAGACGCAAGTAGCTAATTACCTAGATAAAGATGAGGCAGACTCTCGCACATAGAAAACAGATTTACTGGGGAACTTTTATCTATGTACATATGTCCAAGATGATTTATTTTCTTGCCACAAACCCAAAATTCTCTGTGCTTTGTAAATATTGTGGTTGATGGCTGTAAAGATTTCCAATGAGATCAAGTTGGAAGGAGTCATATGGTCAACCACAGTTACGAGAATCGGAGAACTGGAGAACAGTTCAAGCAGTTGAGGAGGCTCTGGGGACACAGCCACGCACTCGCTGCCCTGGTTTTAAGGAACCACTGGCATGTGAAGGCGAGAGAGCCCTCTCTCCTGCAAGCCCCAGTTGTGCTTGGTGGCCTGGCACAACCCTTCTGGAGCAAAATATTTTTAAAAGCAAGTCTGTGGTACAACTTGACACAGTTTACCACAGGAGGCACCATATATTAATTTTCTGACTGGGATGCAGGATATGGCTCACGGCTTCTCTGTTCTCACACGGTGAGAACACAATCATGTCTTCTAATATGAACTTTAGTCACTTTGCATGTCTCCAAATCACTTAAGTTTTGACATTAATAAAAATACTGAAGAGTGTGGAGAAAGTAGTTTTGGCACCTACTGCATTTCATTTACAAAAACTTTCATGTGGAGTTTAATTTAGACTAATGAGAGAGGCAGTTTTATGAGTATAAAACTCCATTAATTACAGATCCTGTCTTAATTATAAATGGCTTTATTTTAAAGTGAGTTTTACAACCAAAATTAAGACTTGGAGCAGTTCAATCAATACAAACATCAATTAGACCTGACTTTGTACTCCAATTAATTTATAAAGCTTCCCAATGAAGTGTAAAAAGTGTGCCACTTTGTACTCCTCTTTCCGCCATTCCCGAGCATCAGGAGGTCTCCGTGGATTCATTAGCAGACTCCTAACGATAAGCATGGATGGAATAACAAAGCTCCCAATGGTCTGCTTTTTCCCAAATTAGCCAACAGAGTTAACTGTTAAAGTGGCCAAACCTGGCACAAGCATAGGGGCAAATTGACACTCATACAAGTGCTCAAATTACAGTGTTTTGTTCATTTGACTGTGGTCCCATGAAGTCTGTGGTCCCACCATGGAAAGTGCTGTTCCATCAGACCATGGCTGCCCCAAGGAGCTCTGGGAGGCTGTAGACTGTGACACGGTCACGTGTCACAACTGTGAATCTATTTAAAGCCGTTTTGGGGTTCAGTATTACCTTGATTTTATGAGAGAGGCAGAGACATGGCACAGTTCATTTCCCTACACCTTCTTTTCAGCATCTTTGCCTCCTTGGAGTATCTGGCATTATAGCTGCTGACTCTCGGGACAAGTGACCCTTATAACCCTTGTCAGGAGCTGAGGATTCAGCCCAACCGCAGAGTCGGGATCCACTCCTGGTGACGTGGCACCAGTTAGTTGAATCCTTGCTGGCACCTTCAGTCCTCCCTGCAGGTGGTGGTGAGCACACCTAGAATGAAACATGAAACAAGAAATGAAAGAATGAAACATGAAACACGCATGAAACAAGCTTCTTTTCAACACCAGATGGTGAGACGAAAGAACCTGAGGAATCCAATGGGGAGAGCCAGGAGCATTAACAGATGAAGTAGAACCTCTTTTTGCTTCTCAGCTGAGGGCAGGTGATCTGCAAGCTGCTGGAAAGCAGCAAACCTTGGTTCCTGGAGGGTCGTCTTGGCATCCTCCTCCCTTGAGCAGAAGGGTGCCATTTGCCTGGGTGCAGATGCCACATGCAAGGTCTTAGGAAGAGTTAGATCTTTAATGCAGGACTTAGGAAGCCGTGGATCTCTCTGTGAGCTTTCTCTGGACTGGTCCTAAGTGTCTTCTTCTCTCACAGCTCCTCAGGGCAAGGAGTTTGCCTTCCCACCTGGTGGTACAGCTTCTACCAGGTGGGACATCCCCTGGTTCTCTTGGACCTGTAGTAAAATAAATGAGCAACTATGATTTGTCCATGTGTAAGCTCTCATAGAAAGTGTGGAAGGGAGGGTGCTAGGTGTTAGCGGAGTTTTTATTTTGTTTCTGGTGAAACAGGGTGTTTTAGTAAAGCCAGGCTCTGGGCTGTGAAACTGTTTGAAGCTAGGAACAGAACAGCAAGCGACAGGCAGGCAAACAAAGTGAAAACCTGCTCTGAATTATCATAAGCTTTTTTGTTGTTTTAAACCCTTTCAAGCAGAGCCATTTGTACTGGAGCAAATTCTCCCAAGATATTTTTAGACGATATGAGCAGAAAAATATTACTCCATAGCAAGCTGTTTACAAATCTGCTAACCTTGTTTAGTGCTAGTAAAACTCTCGGCTTGGTGTGCTGTGGAGCACGCTAATTACTTGACAGAAATTACGCAACGATGTCTTTTCGAAGTGATATACATTGGCTCAGCCCTGCAGCTGGACCCATGTACGGCATTTTGTATAATGAACTGTGAATGTTTCTGCAGCTTTTCCATTAAAACAGAGCAAGGCAGGAAAGAGGCAGACCCTGCCAATTACCGTCCGCTCTCCATCCTTTCCTCGCACGCTCGTTTCTGTAATGGGGCCACTCTGCAAATGTCCCCGTTATCGGCTGATTTGAGCAGCACTGGAGGCACCGCAGACCAAGCTGCTGCTTCCACCTCCATGGGAGGTTGGTGGAAATGGCCTTGGTGGGTTCCCACTGGAGATGGCCGAGGTGGATGGCTGCCGGCGGCCCCGTCATGTGTGCCTAGTTAAGGAGGCCAAGGGTTGCTCTCTGTCAGATGGGGGTGAAAGACAAGTATTGGACTTTTATCCTTCCCCTGTGTCCCTGGCTGCACTGTGTGGATGCAAGGCTGCCCTGTGGCCAGAGAACACAGATCCTGTGCCCAGGATCCCGCCGTGCGCTCGTGCTGGGGCACGGTCCCCCTCCGCAGGCAGCTGGCACGCGGGACACGGCCAATAGAAGGAGCACAGCTGGGATTTCCCTCCTCCTTGTTTTCCTTGGCCACTGTGAAATCCCCTGGAGCAACTGGCAACCTGCATAACTTGCAGCAGCTTTCCTAATAGCTCTGGAGATGTTGTTTTAGTGTAGTAACGTCTCCAAGATAACCGGCAGATTTTGTCCAGCACAGCGGGCTCAGCTGGAGAGGCAAGCGGAGAGTGTCTGTGAGCAGAAGTTGCATCACGGCTCGGGACACAAACCAGCAGTGTGCTTTACGTTTTGAGACAGGAGCTGCTTTCATGGGAGAGGGGTGGGAGTGTAACAGCCATCCCACCTGGCGCTGGGTCGATGTTCAGAAGTGGCTGGGGAGATGCTGGGAGAGGAGGGGGCAGCAGGGCAGAGGGGTGCACAGGGTCTGGCCTTGTTGTATGTGCTGGTGGCAGCGCAGGGTGGACCGGCACCCTGGGGTGGAAGGAGCACCCATGGCAATGGCAAGTCATTTTCCTGGGTGTTTTTTGTTCTCTTTATGTGTCTGAGCAAACTGGATGGCAAAACTCTAACACTTCTGCAGCATCTTTATTTTCCCCATAACTTTTAAAAACTTCATTTTCATTGAATTGACTTAGAAAAATTGCTCCCTTACATTTTCACCAGTTTCTTAGCAAGATGCTCTTCTGGCCATCTTTCTCCTAAGGTGGTTTCATGCAAACTTCTGAACTACGCTGTGCAGATGCTGCAGTGGGATTCTTAAGCTGTCCCCTCCCATGGGAGAGAAATGCACTCCTCTGGAAAAGCCCAGAATGGGCAACTTGCAGGTCACATTGCTGAGCCTGTCCCCTTGCTTGGTTTAGGAACTTGTGCTGTTGTTGCCTAAGGAAAGGGGGGGTGGTACTGGAACCTTTTTCTTCCTGTAGTTGGTTTCTTCGTGCTGGGATTTAGACTAGGGACTAGCTTTACTTTGAATTTAATTATGTATTTAATGGCAAAGCTGCCAAGAACTGTCAGGAGGTTTTTTTTTTCTTTGCTTTTCTTTTCTTTATTATATTTCTTATGAATCTAAATAGATTAATATTTGCAAGAAATACTTCCAGAGTAATTTTATCAAAAAACTTCATTTCTGCCATGGGAAATTCAATGTAATTTTAATCTGGGACCAGTTCTGCTTTGCAGTCTAGCTAGACTACAAATTTTAGAGGTAGACACTGTGTGGGTACCATGTCTGTGGCATATATTGCACATGTATAATGTATATTGTACATGTATAAAGTATGTTGTATATGTATATGGTAATGCTATATTGAGCTTGCTGCTGCGGCTGTGCATATTACCCAGCTGTCTACGCTGATGTCTTGTATTTGCTGTTAATTAGTTAATAGTTAGTGATAATGAATAAAATTCTCTCTTCACTGTGTTACGCTGTTAAAAGTGAGACAGGCGGTACCCACAGGTGAGCAATGTAATGACAGCAGCTGGTAAGGATGAGCAACGTGAGAGCTGCAGATACGTCAGTGGCTGCTTTATTAAAACTTTAGCTGCGGTATTTATTTCAGAAGTGAGATTTCCCCTCCCCAGCAGCCTGAGACAGCAGATGAAGTATGCACAGTGCGGACCTGCGTGGCACTCCTCGAAGCCCACTGTCAGATTGATTGCTTAAAGTGCATTTGAAATCAAGTGCTGTACAGTCAGCTCTAGATCATTTCGCAATCATTTTTCATGTGCCAGTAAGCAAAACCATGGTGAATAATACAGCTGGTTGAGAATGGTGAAGCTACTCAGTCTTGTAAATCTGAGCCGACCTCACCATCTCTTCCCTTTGCCCTTGAGTGCAATGTAATCATCATGACATAAATAACAAGCACAGCGATATAATGGAATTATACGAGCGCTGCTATTGTGAGCGCTGTAAAAATAAGGCTGGCAATACTTGGAGAAGCCGAGATCAGCGCTGAAATAGAGTAGAGGTTGAATTGATTTCCTTTTCCTTTTATCTGTCAGGAGAGGAGGAAAAGAAAAGTCCCGCTATGTTTGTTAAAGCTTCAAGGAGTTTTCTGTGCCCGTTTTCGTGGTGGTGGAGCGGCAGGCACCCGCATGTTGGCTGCTTCTGATGCCTTTGCTTCCACCCTTTCCTTCCATCTTCCTCTTCCATCTACTCTCAGTCCCTGGAAAAGTTATGGAGAAGATTATCCTGGGGGTTATTGAAAGTCAGTTGAAGAACAAAGCAGTTATCTGGCATAGGCATAGGTATATCAGCATGGGGTCATGAAGGGAAAGTCCTGCCTTACTAATTTGATCTAATTCTATGATAAGGTCACCTGCTTGGTGGATGAAGGGAAGGCAACAGATGTAATCTTCCTGGATTTTTGTAAGGCCTTTGATACTGTCCCTCACAGCATCCTTCGGGACAAATTGTCCAACTGCGAGATGAACAGGTTCACGCTACACTGGGTGAAAAACTGGCTCAATGGCAGAGCTCAAAGGGTTGTAGTGAACAGGGCTACCTCTGGCTGGTGGACGGTCACCAGCGGTGTTCCCCAGGGCTCAATTCTAGGGCCAGTCCTGTTAAACATTTTTATCAATGATCTGGATGCAGGACTGGAGTGCATCATCAGCAAGTTTGCCAATGACAGGTGACACAGCTCAGCAGGAGCCAGCACATGCCCTGGCAGCCAAGGGGGCAAACCATGTTGTGGGTGCGTGAAGCACAGCACGGCCAGCCGGTCCTAGAGGTGTCTCCTGCTGAGCTGAGTGTTGGTGCGGCCTCGCCTTGAGCACTGTGTGTGGTTCTGGGCTCCACAACACAGAAAGGATGTCAGGGGCCTTGCAAGCGTCCAGAGGAGGGCAAGGAAGCTGGTGCAAGGGCGGGAGGGCATGCCCGTGGGGAGAGGCTGGGGACGCCTGGGCTGCCCGGGCTGCAGAAGAGGAGCCAAGGGGTGACCTCGCTGCTCCCTGCAGCCCCCTGGGGAGGGAAGCGCAGGGGCAGCGCTGGGCTCTGCTCCCCGGGAACCGAGGGCAGGACACGCGGGCACGGCCCGGAGCTGCCAGGGGAGGGTCCAGCCGGACATAAACTTTTCCTCTTCGTGAGGGTGGTCAGAGGCTGGTACGGGCTTCCTAGAGAGGGGCTGGTGCCCCGTGCCCGGCAGCGCTCAAGAGACATTTGGACAATGCCCTCATTAACATGCTTCAACTTTTGGCTACCCCTGAAGTGGTTGGGCAGTTGGACTGGATGATCTCTGAAGGTCCCTTCCAACCGAACTATTCTACTCTACTCTCCTCTATTCCACTCTATTCTCGCGATCCTCATCTCAAGAGCCCATGGCAGAGGGATGTACCTGGTGCTTAAGCTCCCAAACTGGTCTTGTTTCCTGGTCCTCATATGTGCAAACCCTATGGCTCTGGTCCTGCTCATGTTGCGGTCAGGGAGGATAGGGATTTCAGTGCCGTAAAACCACCTTCAAGCTCAGCCCTAGAGGGCAGAGCGTGAAGGCACAACTTGGTCTACAGGTGGAATTGGAGCCCTGCAGGGATGCAGGGAGATAAGAAACCAACTTTAGACTAAACTACTGTGTCAGGAGACATGTTTCCGTTTTGTTTGCTGGAGTTTTCTGTATGTTTGTGACAGAAAATGCCCAGAATCCCTGTAAAGGTGGCACACAAGCTCCACAAGGACAGGGGACCCAGAGACAGATGTGGTTTTGTGTGACCCCCTCTACATTCAGAAGTGTTTCACAGACTTCTGTAACACCGTATCTTCCTGCACAGGACCTTGAAGTGTTATTTACCCAAGGAAAGCTTACCAGGAGTATGAGCTTCTGTGCAGGGCTGGAAGAAGCAGACGTGAATGTGGGAGTGGAAAGCCCTTTCCAGAACTCTTGTAGGCTTGGAGAAAGGCATCAAATGGCTCTTCCAGTGCTGGGCTGGAAGCATAGCAGACAAGAAAAGGGAGGCTTTCTTTTATCTCATCCCTGCCCACTACCTAAAGGCAACCTCTTGAATCAGACCCAGGTGGAAGAAAAAGTTCTTTTCAGGATTTCTTTTTTCTTTTTTTTTTAATCAGCTCTGGCTACACCTTTTGTTACATTCAGCTTCTCGTTTTTTATCTATTTCATTGTGTGAATAAGATATGCCACATATTTCCCTGACATGTCTACCTACTATAAATACTCTATCCTTCTGTGGAAAGAAAATACGGGATATGTGTGTATATATACATAAGTTCTGTATGCATCTAGAATCCTAAATGCCATTTTTCCAATATTGTGTGTTTAATGGGAATTCACTGATTAGGTGCATAAAAGGCTGCAGAAGATGACAGTTTCACTGTGCTCAGTTTTAATACAAAGAGTACTACGGTTGCTAAGAGACTGATACTTCAAGTTTGGAAATCTTCATCCACACTAGATATATTATCTTGGCAAATTGGACTTTTTGAGTTGGCAGCAAATGGAAAAGAGTAACTTTTAAAAATAGAGATAATTTGGATGACGTCAAAGACATCTGGTGTCCTTTTCTAGAAATGTGAGACTGATCTATTTTGCTTATGTGTATAAATCGCTCTGCACCCAGTGTGAGGTTTTACTTATGCCTACATTCAAGTCTGATTTATTAACAAATTTTCTTTATGCTTAAACTATTTAGCCAGGTACACTTTAATTATACAGGCTTTATGTTTAGAGCAGATAGTACCTGTCCACCCTGTGCATCTTGGAGCATCTTGGTTTTATGCCTCTCTGCAGAGCAGGATCTTGTAGTGCCCAGAAGCACCCTCAGGCTCCACATTGGCTCAGGGAATGTCACTTATTTACCTTCTTGGTACATTTGCTCCCTCATCCACATAGGGACCCTGGCATTGCACACTCAGACCAGTATGGCTGCAGGCTATATTACCACCTCACTAATGGGCTGTGTCTCTCATCCTAATTCCCACCCTGAAGTGGTGGGTGCAGAGAAAGGGGGGAGGTGTGTCTGCTCTTAATCATGCCTTATCATCCCTAATGTGTTTTGGTCTCGAGAAGTGTCAGAGCTCCTGAATGGCAAGGAGTGGCTTTGAATGGCAGCTAGAAATCAGCTAGGCGCTCTCTCCTGCCGTGCATAAGAGGCAGTTAAGAAGAAAAGAAGGAGCTGGAGAAAGAGCTGAAATGGGCAGCACAAGGCTGATGTGAGAGAAAGGGAATAAATTAGAAATGATTCAAAGACTGAGGGTGGGAGGAGATGGCACCAGGTCGTTGGGGAGAAGGATTACACTTGCATAGTGAGCGCGAGGGGAAGGAGAGGAGGGGAGCGATGCAGCCCAGTGAAGGAAGAGCAGGCCAGGAGCGCAGCCAGGATGCGCGTGAGGACAGTGATCTAGGGAGGATGGGCAAGAGGAGGCTCAGACCTCTGCCTGAGGATTTTCCAGCCATAACCCATATTCTGATAGTGTCTTTCCTAGGGATTCATCAGGGTGCCAGCACCTTAAATCACATAGATAAGGTATAGCTGCCTTTGCACTCTGGCTTGCAGTGCTGGGGAAGGCTGTTCCCCCATTTCAGGTGCTGTTCTGTATCCCAGACAGAGATGGATGGCCGGGCATAAATTATTTCCTCCCAAGTAGAACTTAAGCTGGACCTATGCGTGGTTGGAAGAAACACATTTGAATTTTAATATCATCTCTGAAAGGCAATTGCAGCCTATGCACTTGATTATGTGTTCAGGTTATGAGACTTTGTTATTTTTAGAAATATTAATTTGCTCCAAGGACCAGGAGATATAGAAATGGCCACTGAAATGTGAACATGTGATAGATTTTTAAAGTATCAAGTGAACATAGATTGAAATGATGACAAAGGCAGGTTACACCTTTTTTTTCGAGCTTAAACAATGCATTGTAATTGTATGTCAGAAGTCATTCAGGTTTGATATCGCGCCAGCTAATTAAACCATCCTCTCTGAAGAGACTTACTGTACTTTCAGCTTTGCTTTTTCGTTCTCAGGAACAAAAAACTCTGAAGGCAGCTCTCATGTTTAGCTCTCACGTTGGCATTAATTTGGATGGGAACCAGCACATGGGAAATGGGAGCTATGGCCAAATCCTTGTCTTGTTTGACTGGTGTAAGCCAGGTTCATTTCCACCAAAGGTGGTGGAAGGAAGAGGAGGGCCATATGCCATCTCATATACTGCATGCTTCTGCTGTCAGTCATCTTTTGTGGCTTCTCTCCATCCAAATTTTCATTGATCCATGAGACATGAATCCCTCTGTAGTTTTTGTTTCTCCCGAGTAATCTCTTTCGGTGTTTAATTGTTGTGTTCCTTGCATGTATGCCACAGTTCACAATTCATAGGTCGGTGAAGGTGGGCTCTGCTGGACAGGAGACGGTGCAAGTGGCTACTTAGTGATGTGGGGCCATGTCACAGGTTGAAGGAGCTTTATCTTGGACAGTGAGCTCACCCTGGCAGGTAAGAGAGTGGCTCTTGTAGATGAGGGAAGGAAGATCTCTTCTCTCTCTAGGTCGAGGTCAATGATGGTGCCGCATAGGCTGTTGGTGGCTGAAGGCCACTGGAGGAAGAACCATGGCCAAGAGGAGATGAAGAGGTCTCCAAGTTTCCAGGCCTTTCTTTCTCAGATGTGCGGTTTTAGTGTTCGGTGCATAGACTGTTTGCCCTAAAGAAGAGTGGGGCAAGACTGAAACACAGGGGTGTGAAGTACTGAGTTTACTCCTAAAGTTGGAAAACACAGGCTGTTTCTCATCTAAATCAGACTTTTCTGGGTGAATGTCCCTTTGGTGTGTATGGTGGGTACAGCCTAACAGCTGTTGGAAGAGATGGATTTTTGGACTTGGGTACCAAAGTGTCAGCCAAGAGGAGAAGGCTGACCACAATACAAACATGCTCTCCAGTGAGCACTGGCTGGAAAAAGTGTGGCGTATTTTCATGAAAGCAGGGAGGAGATATCCACTGGGAGTCCTTGTAGCCTCTTCTGTAGTGAAGAGAGCCTGCCTGATTGGGTGATTGCAGTGGCCAGGAAAATTTGGATCCCCTGCAGAAAATCCATCCTCCTGCACCAGGCACTGAGCCTGCTCTGCAATGTAAAATGGATGTTTCAGCCTTAAAAAATACAGGTTTTTAATATGTTTCAGTGCTGCAGCCCACAGGAGGCAAACAATTACTGGGGCTTTATCACCTGTTGGCACTGGCTTCTTCAGAGCTTAAATACTTCAAGGCTTAGAGCAGGTGCTATGGAAGGAGCATTCTGCTAACTCCACCATCATATGGGTACCACTGTCAGAGGCGAGGTGGGGAGGTGAGTAGACCTGGGTATGCCCTGGGAGCATTGTTCTTGGGTCTGATGTGTGATCTTCATTCAGTGTGTTTTCCCCAGAGCTCATCCCTGTGAAGAGAGAACCAGCTTCATTTTGAACCAGAGGTGGAAACCTTCAGGTTCTCCTCATCTTACATTTTATGTACCACAGAGGGTCTGGTTGGGCTGCTCCCAGGATTTGGTTAGTAAAGAAACGTGTCCTGGCGAGCGTTTAACATTCATCTACCCCCATGGAAATGGGTTCAGAGTGTTAAACCTTGGAGAGCCAGAGCGAGGTTACTCTGCTAGCCAGTGTCCTCACCTGAACAGATCTGATGATCCACAAGGAGTGAGGTCATTAGTTGTCTTCTTCTGTGTCCCAGTCCAAGCAGTTGCTACTAGCAAAGGGCCCACATCTCGTGTCCCTTCTGTTGTGCCAGCAGTGTTTCTCTTCATTTCACCAGAGAAAGAGCTGCCAAACTCATTCCTGGTTTTGGGACAGGAAAGGAAGGAAAGAATGTTACTGAAAAATAGAAAATGAAAGGGAAAAAAAAAAAAAAACTTCAACATTATTTAAGCTGTCTTTAAAGCTTAAAGAAAAGACATCCCTTTCCAGTTTTTCAGCTGTATTGACCATGCCCGCCTCCAACACATATTTTACAATCGAATTCTCAAGGCGTGCTTTCAGGTACACAACACAGAAAAAGTACAGAGATTTGTTCTTAAGAATGCTTTATTGTTATGTGCTTTTGGTATGTAGAAAGCGCAGTTTCTTTCAAATAACCAAAACAGGAACAAATATTTCAGTCACTCTGCTGGAAATGTTTGGAAGATGCAAGTTTTCAATACAGTTTTTTTCCTGTTTTCTGCAAAAGAGAAACATAGTAAAAAGAAAACCTGAAAAGTTTCTCCTACACCTACTATTAAGCACTTTATAAGGAAAAGCTGTCTCTGGATATGCAGGTGAAGTCTTTTGCATTGTGAGTGTCCATATCTCAGTGACCTGATATGCTTGACTTAAACTCCTTCAAAATGCAAATATCCAGATCATTGTAATAAATTGTTTGTATCTGGGAACAGCTTTCAATTATCTATTTACATTTCCAGCTGTGGATGTTTTAAATGGATTTTATAGCATCCCTGTGTGATTTCTCTGGCTAGAAATCTGGCTGGGCAATGCTTGGTTCAGGAAAACCCTGGGACTGGGGGTGGCCTTTTCCTTAGCCAGCAAGTCCAGGGATAGGTTTGTGTGGATGCAAACCAGGCCTTTTGAGGTTAACTTAGCAATAAATATTCTGAAAATCCCTTCTCTTTTCCTCCCAGCTGCAGCCTCTCAGTCCATAACCCACCCCAGCAGAGTGCAACCTGAGGAACACCTCTGGGATTTAGGACAGGATTTAGGAAAGGATTTATTGAGTCCCACCCTTACCCCTGCAGCAACTCCCCTGACTTTGCACAGGGTTGCAGACCTGCTTAGGAGCAAATTTTCCACTGCTTGAGCAGCATCTTTGGGCAACCTGAATAGGCAGATCTCCCCTCATGGTTTGTGTATAGCAGCCTGGGAGCCCTGGTCTAGCACAATGCCATATCAGTGAGACAACAGGTTGGAGTTAGCAAATGCAGAACGATAGAATACGCCCCATATGCCAGGACATGTGGCTGGATGCTGCCCAGAGATAAAGACCACAGCAATTTCCATTCCCCTCCAATAGCTCTTAATACTGTATACGAACAACTTCTGCTGTTATAGATGCACCTTCAGCCAGACAGAACAAAAATCTCAGGTAGCAGAGCTCAGAGCAAAATTCAGATTTTGTAGTGATTTGCGATGAGTTTGCTGCTATCCACATAAAGGGATGCTATGGAACGGCTAAAAAATGCTGAAGCTTTATCAGTTTTGCATATGGGCTAGAAGCGTTGCTGTGGTGTGTTTTGGTGCTTCCTGTCCCTAAATGTGTGTGTGGCAGCAATGCTTTGCAGTTGGGGTAGGAAAAGCTTTCTCAAATTGCTTTATAGTTTGTAAAGCAGTAAACTTGGACCAAAGAGTATAGAGGGAGCTGGGGAGCTCAAGTTGATTGTAATTCTTCCAGTGAAAACATTTTCCATCAGAAAAATGCAGATGTGATTGCATTCCCTGTTGACAATGGCCTTTTCAACTGAAAATAATAGAAGAGCTTCACTTTCAGTAGTGCTGCAATATTTCATTTTGAATTTACAATTTCACTTTTTAAAATATTAAATAACATAGCCATGAAACATTGGGACTTCACTGCAGTGACGCCTTTTCTGGAAACAGCTCCTGAATTGGAGTGATGGATGAGCTTTGGTTTTGTTACACTGTAAAGCCACCTGAAGAAAGCAAACAGACGGGCAGATCATTGCAATATTTCAGCTGAAATATTTGAAATTAACCCTTTTCATCCATCGTGGCTTGATCATTGCTGCTGCACAGCTGGGGAAGAGGCAGTGCAGACCTGAGCTGCCCAAAACTCAGCCAAGCGCAAGATTGCAATTTCCCAGCCGGCAGAGCTACTGTTTCGGGCAGTGCCTCTGCCGTGTCCAGAGCTGCTCCATCTCCATCCTCCTTCTCCCTGCTTCTGCAATGAGTTCTCACATCTGTCTGCATTACTGAGCTTGCAACCTTTGGTTTTATCTGGTCTTCACAGGGCATCCTTCTTTATCTGGGTATTACTGGCAATTCTGAAGCTGTTTGGGTAATTAAGGGAATTTCTAGTGTAATTAATAGGTGTCAACAAAGGTGATGGAGCACCAGTGGTGTGGGTGATGAGGGGCGAGGTGTGTGGCCCAGCTTTGCTGACAGTTTTTTTTGAGTTTCTCAGGGATCCGTGCACATATGAAGACCATCTTGATGCAGGAGCGCTCACGGAGTTTGGAGGCTGTAGTGATCATCAGCCAGAAAAGGTCCAGAAGTGCCCATTTTTGACTGTGCAATTAGAAGTGAAAATAAGGAAAAAAATTTGGCCCAAAGCAGGGGAATCATAGAATGGTTTCAGTTGGAAGGGATCGTAAAGATAGGGAAAAAATAGAAATTAAATCCCCTACTTTAGAATTTGTTTTTATATGAATACATAGCAGAAATTCCAATTCGTCTCTGGCACTCTGACCAAGGCAGCATTTCTGGTGTTATTGAATACTTCACAGAAAGTTTCCCTGCAAAACAGAGCTCCTCTGCATTTTTCCTCTGTTTGAGCTGGGCTTGTTTGTTCATAGGCAGAAGCTCATATTCCTCAGACTCGAAACAGTAAAGAGGGAGAGCTGGAGAGGATGCATTAAAGTCAGATTTGGTTTGCCAAGCTCCTGTTCACAAGATACGCTCCTAGTAAAGCAATTTATGTGTTATAATCACTTTGGCTTTTAAGAAGAAAAACTGTCTTTTTACAGGATGGAGTAGATTGTGGGACTTGGGGAGCAGAATATTCGCAGGAACAGGCAACTTTGAACTGAGAACCATTAAATCAGAGATGTAGTGTGGTCCTTCCGAGAGACAGTCTCTCACTTTAGGTGGTAATACTGGAGAAGCAAGTAGTGGAAATAAATCCAAGGTCCTGGGAATAAATGTGATGACGGGAAAGGGAATAGGGTGGCTGAAGCTGTGTCTCCAGTTCCACCTGGAGGAGTCGGTGGAAGTGCAATGAGTAATATTTCACCATGGTGAATATTACAGGTGTGTGGATCCATCTCATACATCCAGAGCAGCCACTGCCAGGGACCGAGATGCTTCCCTGGTCCTTAGTATAACTGTAGTAAGTCCATATTAAGTTGGGTTTAATGTGTCGCTGGGTAGCCATGTGGAAGTTAATTAAAGGCAGAGTGACTGAGAAAGCAATTGAACTCCAGTAAAATTTGCCCGAGGTATTGCCTGTCCTGACGGTGAGGGTCGTTTGAGGAAAGACAGAAGGATGTCAACCTATCATCATTGTCAGAGCCAACTCTCTGGGTGTTTGAGCTGCTCGTAACAAATGGGTCTCTGCATAGCTGTTCTGAGGACATTATTCTAAATGGCAGGTACCTACATTTGAATATTGGGCAGTAAATTTCCAACAGAGAGTGCTCAAGCTCTAATTAAGCCTCCTTTGCAAAGACTAGGGAAAGAGCTGCAAGTGATGTCAGAGGTTGTATTTCCTAAGCAGTTATTGCCATCCAAGACTGCAGAATGAAACTCTCATTTTGGTTAGAAATGTACGAAGACTGTTCTAGCAGTGCGTCAGTACAGGATGCAAATTATATATATTAAAAACTACATATATATGGGCAGCTATTATCTCTTCAACATTAATGTGAGCTGTCCATAAGCAATATTGAATCAAATCACTCTCATTCTCTGAGATGCTGCAGAGTAGGATGTTAAGCTCATTACCTATCTATGTCCAGCAAATATTTCATTTCTGATGATGAACTGAATATTGATGTCAATGAACTAAATCTGCAGCTCGCAGATATTACAGGTTTACTTCTAGCCAGCTTAAAAAAAAAAATGCTTTGAAGTTGAACAATTCCTTACATGGCTCAACTGTTCCCAGGAGAATACGTACTGTGCATGAGGTTCCCTGAAGCAGGGCAATGACATGGGAGGGAAAATGTGTTGTTCTGCTGTGTATGAAGGATGAGGGGAGTATAGAGATTGTTTCTTAATAAGAAGAGGTAGTGAAAGAGAAGATTGAGATTTCTTTGAAAAACAGTGGAAATGAGTTCTCTCCTTATTCACCTATTTAATAGTAGGTTCATTAATTGTAAACAGAAGTTGTACAATGCATCTTAAATTCATTTGCTTTCATACTGGTAATCTTTCATTGTTTGGGTTTGTTGTTGTTTTTAAATTAAGAATGGGTAATACATTTTTACCCTACTTAGAACATACTGGGTTACAACACTTGCAAAAAGCCTCACAAAAGCTCTGACTGCCCACTTTGTAAACAGTCTCATCCCAGCGACTCAAGCTGGAAATGACCTTAAGCCCAGCCAGGGTCCAAGCACGGGCAGAAGTGGCTTTCACCAACAGTGCACAGTGGCTGAGTTATTCCTGCCTGGAGACAAGCAGATCTGGGCCTCTGAAGCTGAATGCATGGCATTTTCCAGGGCTCAACAATCCATGAAAGAACAAAGAAAGAACAAGAGGAGAATGTGAAGGTCTTGTAGAACTCCCTGGATTTACATATTTTGCCCCAGTCTGTGTGTTTGGAGGTATACAGCCCTCTCCTCCCCATCAGCTGCAGACTTTTATGTGTGGAACCATCAGAAGAAGGATATCTCCTGATGGTTGCACTGAACGCCCCAACCAGTGTGCCTGTGGGTGCACAGGGTCCCATGGGCTGTGCCAGGAGACCGAAATGCCCTTCTGCAAAAGGCATTATGTGCAGTGCTGGCTGCACATCCATCTCCCGCAGAGTGACAGTGATACGTGGTAGAGTCTTGCATAAAATGCTGAGACCTTTAAAAAGATGCTCTTCATCCAACGGATAGAAACAAGACATTTGCTTATGCAGCCAACATCCATCCCAATGCTGCTATTTATAGTGACTTGTTTGATTGTGGATGCTCAAAAGAAAGACCTACATTATGAGCTGTTTGGTTGAGAGAGTGGAGCCACAGAGCCAAGGATGCAGCAATACATCAGGAGCACTGGAGATCTGAGCAAAGTTTTCTAACACTGATTGACAGATGATACATCTCAGCACTTTAACATGTGAAGAATTGACCTGAAATCACCTTGATTTTTTGGTGACCACTGCTGTGTGCACTGATATACTTGAAGCAAACATTTATAGTTTAAAATACTTTTCTTAGTATGCTGAGAAGTAGGGGCATGGGCTGGAAGAGGTGAAGCTGGTTCCTTCTGCTGGAGGTGACTCCGTCAGAGAAACCAAAGATGCCCAGAAAGGATGAAGCCACGTTTTGAAATGCTGCAGTCACTCCTGTGTGCATCTGCTCCCTGCATTCTGAAACTTTTTTTTCTAATTGCCAGGCTAAATTTGTGCATATCCATTTGTTCTTGGACTAATATTGCTCTTCACCTCAAATAGCTTTTCTCTGTCCTCAGGATGTCTCCTTCCCCTCCTCAGTGCATTGCAGATGGAAATCAAAGTGCCTCCACAAGCTGCGCCCTGCTCTTCTCTTGCCATCTCCATCATCTCCAACCTCTTTTGCATTTCTTTCACTCTGAGTTCATCCCTCCGTGCTCAGAACTAGCCTGTGCCTTTCCTAGGCACTGGAAACTCGATTATGCTGCATCATTTAATGGTCAAGGGCCAGAGCACGGTCTCTCCAATGCTATACATCCTTCTGGGGTGCAACTGAACAAGAGCCCTGTTTGTCTCTGACCACATTGGGGAAATTTATAAGGAAGAGTGGAAGCTGCTATTTTGCCAAGTTCTTCTGACAGCTGGCTTTCAGCACAGCACTTCCCCGCCGGCTCCGTGCAACACTGCAGGACTTGGGCAATTACAAACCGCTCAGCATACGCCATCTGCAGAAGGGATGCAGCCACATTTGCGGAGCATCCTTGTGTGAAGGAGTGTGACTGCTGCTGTCCACGCTAGCCTGTCCTCAGAGTAAATATCTTCAAGTATTCCCAGTCCAGCTCCTATTGCCTGCACTAAAAGCTTCCAGTATCTAGTAGCAGTAGATAGCATTTATGTTGTGCATTTATATGGTAATGGGGTGTTCCTGCAGGTTACTTGGCAAGTGTTAAATGTGTTTGGGAACATAACCACAGGAAATGTCATTTCCACAAATCATACTTTGCCATGAAAGGAAAAAAAAAAAAAAGTCCTGCCAAATTATCTATGAAAAAGCCCAGTCTCCCTAAGGAGAAACAAGACAGGGCACTTAGTTTTGAGGCAGACTTTTATGAGCTGAGATATTTCATCAAGTTGATTAACATCAGTTTGCTTTGCTTGTTTGACATAACTGCATCTATCCGAGCTGCCGTAGCGCTGGGGCCACTATTAAAACCACTATTAAAGGCCCATTTCCAGCTGCAGTCTTGGTCTGTGCGTGTTTTTGGTGATGCTGAGCAGACCCGCACCGACAGCACTTGGAGCCTGAGCCTCGGCAAGACACTGCAGTGGTTCAGGTAGATGTAGCCACAGGTTGCAGTGAAACAGTTTGATTTGGGGATGCTGAACTGTTTTGCTGAGATTGGAGATAACCAAGTAAAATATTTTGACACTTTCAATTGGAATGGTTTTTTTTGGCGGGGGGGGTGGGGTGGGGGGAACAGGACACATTTTCATTGGATGAAAAATGTAGTTATTTTGACGCTTTGTTGCAATTTGCGGCCAAATACAAATGTAAGAATAGGAGGTGGAGGGATGGAAATTTCCACTTTTTTTTAACAGGCATAGTAGTTACAAGGTTCACTTAGTACTTCACTCAAGGATGTGCTATTTGCAGCTTTTAGATCATTCAGTTTGTACTTTGGTGCCCAAACCTGCAATTAAGCGAATGAGATGACTCGCAAGATTTAGGGTGATGGTATTTCTTCTCTTATCATACTAATGAAAATAACCATATAGGACTCTGATTGTAATTACTGTGCACTTAGGGTGTGGTAGTTACAGTGTAATTACAAAATTTATTAGGGTGGTATTTATACCCAGTGAAGTAAACTGAAACCATCTGCAGCGCCTAAGGGTGGTTGGTGGACACCAATGGCTCAGGCTGAATTTATCTCCTGGAGCATCATGATTCATTCTCATTCAGGAAGCAAAACAAGAAATAATGATGGTTGCCTCTAGTTACCAGTCATAGGGAAATCATCAGTAAATAAACCTGCTGCTGAGCTTCAAGAAGGGATGAGCTCAGGAGGTTGGAAGAAGAGTGCAAGGTCACCTCCCGCACACCCGAAGTTGCTGTGATTGCAGAAAGCTTTTTTGAAGGGCAGCGTGCTGGAAAGAGTGGGTGGATGAGGATGTTGTCTTTGGGTCTTTCTGGATGCAGGTGAAGAGAGTTAACGACTTGCTAGGCTGGGTGTCAGGTCCAACTCCAATGGTGGTCTTCCTTCATGCCCTTGGACAGGTAATTAGAAAAAATACTTCCTTTCCCCCGATTCTTCCCTTCTTTCATTCCAGAGGAGTGTGGGGGTAACTGAGTTCCCCATAATAAGGAAGCTTGAAGGTGCAGCTGTTAAATGGGATGAAAGAAGAGGTATTAGTTAAAAGCAACCCCCCCACACAGCTTTTTTTTTTTTTCTTTTCTCTCTTCTTTTTTTTTTTCAGATAGTTCTGTGTCAGCTTGCTATATTCAGGAGTAAAAGGAGATATTGCATAGTGGAGTAGGGAATAAGTACTTGCTAATGCCCCAGGGGAGGTGTAATCCAGGTGTATGTGCTCAGGTCAGTGCAGGGCTGCTGCCATCCAGGCTGGGTTGCTGGGGCAGCATTGCTGTGACACCCAGTATCCCCCTCCCAGCTTACCTTTACTTTTTGTTTAAAAGACAAACCCGGGCTTTATTTTTCTTGATCAGGGTAAAGCATCCCCATGCAGAGCAGCTTGCAGCAGAGGTGGAAGAGGTCTCAAACTTTCTCCCAAGCCCAGGCAGCATCTTTGCTGAGAGATTTACTCCACGGACCACATCCGCTCCCAGTTCTGAGCCAAGAGTATCAGTTGTCATGGCAACTTATTTGGAAAAGTCGTATGGGGAAAGTGCTGATGTATTTTTAGCTTTGGGTAATGAAATTTAACAGCTGGAAATAAAGGTGAGGGCCAGCCAGGGTGCCGCAGGTTCATGGACCACAGTTTGGGACGGCTTTTCAGCAGCACTGGCAAGGCTGTGTTTGGGGAGGATGCTCAGCCCCGCGGCTCATGTGCTAGATGCTGTTCAGGGCAGTGCCTGCAAGTATGTTGGAGGAGAAGGAATCACTATAAAGAAAAGCTGATAAGGAGGTGGTGGTACATGTAAAGATAAAGAGGAGGCACTGACTGAGGTTGTAGCTGCTTCGTGTACAGTGTGTTCAACCTATAAATAGTTCTTCAAATATACCTCTGCACAAGTGGTATTTATAGACTGTGTGGGAAAAAAAAAAAAGCTCCATTTGGGGTCAGGAGTTGGTGTGTGAAGGATGTTTCAGGCTTGGTCAAGAGTTCAGGTTTTTGGAAAGTGGAACAGAGCTAGAACTCAAATGTGGGATTTTTTTTTCCTCCAAACAAGGTTCAAATGTTGTTGTGCTGTTAAATGCACCTTCTGAAATTGGTGTATCTGGAGAGAATGCTCACTAGACTGGCACTCAGATATTCTACTGCAAAGCCCCGGTACAGATGTAATTTATTCATATAATTTGGATCAGTCTAACTCGTGTGTAAACTTTTCTGAAGGTAGATTCATATTTTATTTCCTAAAACACTTTCTCAGCTCCCTGCAGTATTTTTAGTTTTCGTCTTCAGCTGTCAGAAGTTTATTTTAAAATTAATTGATTTCAATGTAATATTTACTGCACTTTAGCTTTCAGCACATCATATGAAAATAGATTTCACTACAGCTGGCAGTGTCTAATGGGATTTGTTCCTACTCCAAAGGCTCTCTGCATTATGTACCGATACTTCCAGCCGAGCCTGCTTTGAGCAGCCTCACCACATTTTCATTTCACTGAGCTTACACTGCTTGGACTGGCAGGGAGACAAGGGGGATCCAGGGAAGTGTTTGAGTTTAAGGAAGCCACAGTTGATGCATACCTGCACCAAAGTGTAGATATTACAGATCTGGCACAATATTCATTGAAATTAATAGGATCTACCCTTTGTGCATCAGTGGGCTCTTTGGCTGGATTAAAAATTGATCATATCTCATCCTGATAACCACAGCTGTGGTAAAGATTGAGCAGGAGGTCACAGAGGTGCCCTGGCTGTGGCACATCACCAGGGCATTGCATGGAATGGAGAGCAGCTCATGTAAATTGGCATAGACTTCGCTAATGCACTGGAGCCATGAAGGGAGGTGGTGAAATTTGCTGGGAGGTGATTTAGAAGCAGCCTTTGAACTGTAAAGCTTTAAATAAGGTGTTAGCAAAGACATCACTGAAACAGTTTCATGGTGTGTTAGGATGCTTCCAGCTTTTTCCCAGGAAGACCAAGGAGCATCCCTCCCTTATCCCTGGGGAGCAGAGGACAGAGGGAGGTGAAGTGGTGGAGTCCATGGTAGGACCAAGAATTTTTCCTTGTCTCTGAGGCTTAATTTCTGACCTACCCAGAGCTGGTCAGACGTTTTTCATCCAATTTTTTTTCCATACATCCTCATTCTCCCTGCCTCTTGACCACCCTTCATCTCTCCCAGTACTCTCTCCAGCAGTGGGATTTCCACATTCTCTGTCTTCTTAGCATGGGACAGGGGCTGCATGTCCCACCTGGGAGGCACAGTCTGCGGAGGGGGTGAGGACATCTCCAGGTGATAATTTGTCCCAACATCCATGAAACTTGACTCACGTTTGCCCCAGGGCTCTGTAGGTTTTAGTGCTGGAGGGAGTCATGGTGGTGGCTGCTCTGCATTGATGAGCCACTCTTTTTTGCAGGCAGCACCCATGATAGGTAAACGAACAATATCTTAAATAAGTAACATGAATATATTGCAGCAAAGGTCATGAAGGGGTGACTGATGTGGTTACCAAACCAATTAATTGTTGATTTTCTTCTCAAAAGATGCAATAATAAGGCATCTTGTGTTTTCCTCTCCACAGCATGATGCAGAGACCATTTAACCAAAACTAATGAATCAGTGCCTCTTTCTCTCCCCACCTCCAGCCAAATCCTCTCAAGTAAACATGCTCCCAGCTGGACAAAATGTTAAAATTGCTCTGCTTGGCATTTGCAAGTCAAAGCCACTTTATATGGGGAGCTTGGTGGTAGTCTTCAAGCTGAGAGACCTGTGAGGAGTGGGAAACGTGTGGAGCTGTTGAGGTGGCAGACTCATGGGGTCCTTCACTGGGGTGTGCGAGGGGAGAGCAGGTATTAAATGCTGGAGGGGGAATACGCCGGAATTAAAAAGCAAAACAAAGTCAGATGTGAGAAGCTGAACCAGGCTGTGGAAGAATGATGGAAGTGATTCCTTTGATGTTGTTGGCATTTTTATTGATCTGAGGCTGTTTATTGCTGTAAAACAGTTGTAAATTAGAGAGGAGCTACGAAGAGGAGGGAGAGATGGAAAATGTCCGGATACAGTTTAAAAGATGTACACCCACATTTACTGGGCAAGGGAGGACTCTAGCTGCAAAGCCCTGCACCCCACAGGGGAGGCAGTCGGCAGCCAACTGCTGCTGTTCACGTAGTTTTGTAGGAAAAAGTCAGGGCTTGCTGTGACATAAAGTAATTCTGCCTTGCAGACATGCTGAGGGGCTTGGAGAAAGGCTGCTGGAGAAGCCCCTGGAGCTGGGGTTTGCAGGGGGGCTTTCCTGCAGAGCAGGATGGCTTTTGAGGCAGATGCTGCAGAAAGGAAAGGAGATCAATGTGGAATGAATATATAATTCTGCAATGACACTTAGCACAGAAAATAGGTAGTGTGAGTGTTGATGCTGTTGTATATATCTATCTGCATACAGACATGTGAGTGTATGCATCCATGAACATATCGTGATTACATTAACTTGAAATTATCACATATGGCACATTAACATTAGAAAAGGCAATATATGCTGCTTCTTTGTCCCATATGCACAGACGCATTGACCAGGAAGTCCTCCACCATAATAACTCTTCTCTTCTTCCCTCTCCATTGCAGAAATCCGTGAAGCTTTCCGGGTGCTGGACAGGGATGGGAATGGCTTTATATCCAAGCAGGAGCTGGGCATGGCGATGCGCTCATTGGGATATATGCCCAGTGAGGTGGAGCTGGCGATTATCATGCAGCGCCTCGACATGGACGGTGAGTCCTCACTGTTGGTTCTTCTCTGCTACCAGCGTAGGGTAGCTTTCCCAGTGCATTGCAGCCCATGTGTGGGGCTCAAAGTGTTTATGGTCACCAAGGAAGGTCCTGGGGGGACACCGTAAGATGGTGCCTTTCAGCATAGCAATTAAAGGACAGATGACCGTGAGCTGTCCACCTCCCATACATAAACCTGTCTCTCAGGCAACCCATGCAAGGGAGATGGAGCATCTTCTCACTGACCATCTGATATAGTTGGATGAAGACAAAGCAGCTTTGGCAACCTTCCTCTGCAAAGCTGCAAGTGTTCATTTGCAAGGCTGTTGCAACCTTTCTCTGCTCATTTCTGGGCAGTATCTGGCCCAGTGCTGCTTCCTGGGACATGACCTGGGCACCCAACCAAGCAGCACGGTCCTGTGGCCTCACTGTTTCTTGCAAGTAAAGGACGCTCAACCATTCTGTGATTCTGTGATGCTGTGGATGGGAGCTGTGCTGTGTCGTAATGAAGTGTTGCTGGGTTTTGAAGGAGAAGTTTAGAAGGGTGGAATAATTTTGAACAAAGTCCTGCTGTGAGAGCTCCTCAAACGATTACTAAGAGGTAATAAAAGAAACAGAACCCACCATTAACGGGAACAGAGAAATGCAGCATCAGGACACTGGAGCCGGGGGGTACTTTTTAACTGCTGCAAAGCTACAATCAGAGCTGATCGCAGTGAGCGGGCTGTCTTTAAAATGTCCTTGGTCAGAGCAGGAAGGGAGGCTTTCCTGGTGCAAGGAAGCTGGGATGCGGATCCAGCCTTCTCCCTCCCTTCTACAGGCAGATGTGGCAGGGTGGAAACACTGAGCAAAGGTAGATGAAATAATGCCAAACCGGAGCATGCTGCATGCAGACCTGGTCTGAAGGGGGATGCTCGGCATGCTGATGCGACACTGGCATCCTCGGAAGACAACTGAGAGCAGAGCCCATGGGAGATGGTGGCAGCTCCAACCTCCCTGGGGACATCCGAGTTGAATACCCCTGTGAGATGCAGGGTACAACTGTATCCATCAGGCAGAGGAAGGGTGACAACCTCCTCGAGGGTGTTTAGAGTCTCTCCTAGACAGGGAGAGCAAGTAATGCAAAACCTGGTGGATGAAGATGATCAGTTGTTGAAGTGATCTCACTCCTAAAAGAAAAGAAAAAAAAATCCATCACTTTTAAAAGCATTTTCTCCAGAAATTATTGTTTGTACCTTGTTATGTTCTGGCCTTTCCTAGCAGACCAGGTGATTTCTCTTTAGACTTTGCAAAGGCCAGACTTAGTTTGGTGCCAATTCATGGGATCTTTTACTGAAGCTCTGTGCTTTTTTGGAAAAAGAGTGCTGTGGACTTGGCTGCCAGTTCTGATTCATCTCCAGTTATTCCCCGAGTCTCGGTCTCACAGACTTGAGACTTTGGCATTCTTCCTTCTGCACTCCTAGTGTGCAGGGACCTGTAAGACGAGAGGTGGAGTTAAAATGTAGAGTAATGGTCTGCAGATGGAAGGTGTTAAATTCCGGTTGGAGGTCTTTCAGAAAGCTTGGTGTGTTTTCTGCCAAGATGGGGAGCGATCCTCCTTCTCTTCCAGTCAACAGTTCCTACAGCTCCAAAGATACAGTCCAGGGGTGCTGAGTGCTGTTCTTGGTCCCGTGTCTCAGCTGCCTGCTGTTGCAGTGTTTTGGGAAGGAGATTTGGGGATGGGACCAAGTCTGTGAAATGTGGAGGTCAAATGGGCCAGACATTAAAACAAGACTGGGTAATGGGAAATTCCTTAGGCACTGAGTGAATAGGGGAATATTATGTGAAAGATATACCTTGCCTGTAAATTGAATTAATACTATACATCTTGAATTAATATTACATACCTTATGGCTACTTTTTCTCCAGTGGATTGTCTCAGATTTTTGTCTTGTCTTGTCTGGATTTTTTTTCCGTGTTTTAGCTTGAAATACACAGTGAGAACCAGCAATAGCTTCCTCCTTCTTCTCCCACTGTGTGTGAACATCATTCAGTAGCAGGGCTTGAACCCAGTGAGCTCCTGGGGGTGTCACGCATGCCCTGCACTCCCAGGGACAGCCTTATCCTGCCTCCCGTATACTCCTCTTGTGGGCTGCTGAATTTTTCCAGGGCTTTGGCACAGCATCTGATGGGTGGGGAGCTCAGCTGGATGAAAGGCCCTGTTCAAGTAGGAGTCCTCGCAGTCAGGAAAGCCAGGGTAGAGGCGGTAATCCTCCTGCACATCCCCAGGCACCTGACATAAATGATGATGTTATGGCAGGTAGCGTAGCCAGACGGCCGCTTCTCCACAGAAGGCTGCTGCCAGTGTCTGCTAATAATGAGGTAATACAATTGGCAGTGGTTTGTATTTAATCTGAACCAGCCTGAACAGACCTAGTGCAAACATATGGTTTTCATCAGAAACTACCTTGGGAGTACATTCGTGTTGCAGGATGGCAGAGTATCTGCCGTGGCTTATTTATCTGATGGGCTTCTAATAATGAGCAATTGGAGCTGGTCTGAATTTGGTTTTCATTGCACACTGTTTTCTATGGGGACAAGGAGGGAGGCTCAACCCCATCTGGGTCGGGCTGCGGGGTGGCGAGACGATTGAGGCGTGGGAGCTGGATGGCTTCTCTGAGCTGGACCAAACGTGTTGCAGTGTATGCTAGAGTGCTTTTGTGGATGTGCATAAGCTAATATGACAAGAGCGTTTGACACCTATATGTCACCTCCAGCCAGAAATGATCTCACCAAGCTCGGTAAATAGTGCAGGGCTCAGCTCCAGAACTACCCAAGAACAGTGGCTTCTGGGGCTGTAGCGTGCAGGTGTTCAGTAATGCACAGTGAAGCTCAAGATCAGAGCAGAAATGGAAATAATTCATTGTATTTGAAGGCAAAATTTAGTTTGTTAGAAAATGCTGCTTGAACCTAAGTGAAACAGCAATTGCTCAGCTTGGATCTTGCTGAGAACGCCTTCAGAGATGTCGCAGGGCTTTTAATGCCTCCATGCTCCAGAGCGCTACCGTCACCTTCCCGTCACAGACGTTGCTCCAGCAGCAGCCTCCCTGCCTCTCACCAGGGCACCGCTGTGTTACTGCCATGGAGGGATCGCCTTCATGGGATGCTTTGATGCCAAGCACTTTCCTTCAGCCTGTTATTCTCCCTAGAAGTTTCTTGTTTTATGTCCTGACCAAGCCGGATCCGTATTTCCTCCTCGGGGTGAATCCTGCTTTTGGTGCAGAGATGCTTGCAGCAAAGCACAAACGAGCCTGTGTTCCCCCAGAAGCCTCCTGACAGCAGCTGAAACCAAAACGGAAGTTTGTCAGGCATCTGATTACCTGCCCTTTGTCTTTGTGTCATGAATTATTCACTTTGGCCACCACTTAAGATTTTTTTTAAATTGTGGTTTGTTTTATTATGGTTGGCTACGTCCCTACTATACCCACTGCTTTCTCCAGATGGAAAATAAGCCTTTCTTTTCCTTTTTCTTCTGCTCCTCCTTTTCCTTCTCAGCTTTGATTGCAGGGGAGACAGGTGGAAGTATCCTCTGTTTCCACAGGAAAATTTTAAGAGCCACATCAAAATCTCAAAGGATAATTTAGTTTCAAATATTACAGGTTCCATAAAACACAGATGTGGTGATGTTGCAAATGTGCCGGACTGTGTCCCAGCCCTGGCAGAGACAGGGTGGAAATGAGAGTAATGAGTGAGTTTGCCCATGGGAAATGTCAGCGGGGTGATGCTAATGATGCTCAAGAGCTTCCAAATGTCCTCTGGGGTCCAGAGCAGCAGGAGGGGACTCCTGCCCATCGGGATTATGAGGATGTGGGTTGGCCCAGGCCATGAAGCCTATGGCACATGGAGAGGCTTGGGCTACTCATCTGCTGGGATTCAGTGCCATGGCACAGCAAGGCTGCCATAGGGCTGGGGAAGAGGGAGACAAGTTCAGCTGAGAAACCGTAAGATGGGATTCAGGGTGGGTTGGGGCTGGCAAACAGAACAAGATGCATTTTCCCATGTGTGTACAATTGCAAACTCACAGCAAATCCTATGGTACGAAACATCAGAGATGGCGATTGAATATTCCCAAGGGGCTGACTGCATGGATGCACATCAGCTTGGCTTTTTTACCCCAATAGCTGGGGTGAGTTTGGGCCACTGGGACAGGAGATGTTTTGCCCCCGCGCTGCAGCAGGGAATGAGCAGCATGTGGCAAGCCCTCAGCCTGTGAAGGCTCAGCCTCCCAGCTATGTTTGCCCTCCTGGCACGGCTTCCCTACTGCTACTGAATATCTAATTCTCGCCAGGCCTCACTGGAGGAAGGCGGGCATCAGAGGCCAGAGTATCCAGAGCATTTCCTAAAAATGCCTTCTCCACCTTTTTTTCCAACTCCCCTTGCTGTTCTTCAAGGTGTGCTTCAGCCAGCTGGAGAAGACTGCAGCTGCCACAGTGGGCAATAGTATATAATATATGAATTAGGGAGGAAAATGAGAATATACTTGGAATATTTCAAGGTCTCTGGAGAAAGCTTATAAATCATCAGAAATACCCTTTCATGAACCACTGGAAGATGCTGTGGCATTGGTGTGATGGGAGAGATGTAAGTACCAAAATAGAACAGAAGGCAAAGGGTTTTTTAATGCAAAAATGCCTCTGTTTGGGAAGGACGGGGAGGAATAGTGTTTCCATCACTCCAAGCATGATTCATATTAGACCAAA
Organism: Anseranas semipalmata; assembly: GCA_013399115.1. NCBI lineage: Eukaryota > Metazoa > Chordata > Aves > Anseriformes > Anseranatidae > Anseranas > Anseranas semipalmata. The sequence goes on from VXAA01003015.1 coordinate 123,898, forward strand.
GCTTTGCTTACATCTTAGTAGAGGTGGTGCATGACTATTTGCCAGCAGAAGGTTGTTCAGTATAGGTGGGCACCTCTCCAGCGTGTTGTGCCTTATGGGGACATATTGTTTGCTTTTTTGTCTGGAAATAGAGGCCAGATTTTACCTTAGTTTATACCCTTGATTTGCTTCATCCTTAGACATAATTAGGTATTACATGAATGTAAACATTGCAGACTATGAGAGGTGCATACATTTCTGTCTGCAATCTGGAGAATGACCTGAAATGATCTGTCAGTTTGTGGAAACTAAAATATTTTATATATTTATTTGCTGGCAAAAGAATTTTTTGTAAATTCTTCCAATTGGCAGTAATGCTAATAAAAATGCAGAGAAATGGCACATTAAATGTGTTGCCTTATCCGGGATGCCTACACTTTAAGCAGACTTTAGCAATAAAATAGATGAATGTGTGACTTAAGTGTCAAACTGTTTCGTTACAACATCAGACACTTTTATCTGAGGAATAAAATAAGCACTCAATGTACTAATTAGAGGAGCAGCTGTTTTTCAGTACCCTGGAAAAATAACTTCAGGCTAACACAAGAGTGAAAAAAAAATATCCAGTGTGTCAAATTGTTTGTTATTGTACAAACAGGAAATACTTTGATCAAGCAAAAGATGAGCTGGCTCCATCAGTGTACAAGCAAGCTACCTGTTACTTTTTCATCACATTTTGTGACACATCAGCAGTAACAGTGACAATGCAACCCTTCCTGTGGCATCCTACTGAGCAACTAAAATGAAAAAAATCCCAAATTAAAATTCTGAATATTCCCAAGCTGCTTTGGGAAGGCTCTTTGTGGAGCAAGAAATTTCAGAGGAAAAAAAAAAAAAAAAAAAGCTATACATGGTGACCTCGGCAAAACAATTCCTGAAGGTATGCAGCTCTCCTGGATGGCAGGTCTGAGTTTCAGCCACCTTCGGGCAGCCCCGTGGCCGCAGCGGGGTTTGCAGTTTTGTTGCTCTCCTGTGCTTTGCCTGCTGCTCCGGTGCATGCTCACACTTGCTGTCATCCCCTTTGGGAAGGGAATAAACTACACCAGCCTCACTGGGTGGCATCAGGGGATGGTGCCAGTGTGCTAGTAGTCTCCCTAAAAGTTCTCCGAGTTGTTGTATTGCTGTTGGGCTTGGGTTTGAACATAGGAGTTGCTCTGGTTTGGTTGCCCTCACTTCTCTGTGCCAGGGAGGGGACAACAGGACTGGGTGCTCCACCAGCTCCCCGGGCTGGGCGTGCATACAATACCACAGGGATGGGGAGGACTGAAGGGCCTGAACTGGGAGGACTGGAGAGAAAATAAATCTCTCTTCATTTTTAAATGGATGCTGAACTTTCCCCTGCAGCCTGCAGAGGTGAGATGATTTGCTCTTTGATGTTGTATGGCCAAATGTTTGTTTGTCCAGAAGATCAGCTTGCACTGCCCTGTGTGGGACAGTGATGACATGCACAAGCTGCAAAAACTAAAAACATTCTATCTCTTTCTTTTGTGTCTTCCTCTCTTTCTTTTTATTTTTCCCCGTTTTCTTGCCATGGATAATTCATTGTGTTTAAACATTTCAATGTGAAACTGTAAAATAGCCTAGGCTGGTGGTGGTAAACCAGAAATAATTTCCATGTTTAAAATGCAAAGTTAATAGAGAAAGAATGGACAGGTTGTTGCAGACTTTGGGCTTGTCCTCTGTACTCAGAGGTCTCCGATGTTTGTATATGAGAAACAATCCAGCAACATTTCACTGTGCTTGTCCTTTAACGTGTGCTGCTGAGCTGGGAGACTTGGTGGGTGAGATGGATTTGATGAGACTTGTCTTTATTTATAGAGACCACTTTCTCCATGTATGCTCTGATTTGTAAAATGGAGATTATCATATTATGTGTTCTCGCTGCAAAGAATGAAGAGAAATTATTGTTGCTGGTGAAGCTAGTCAGATCTGCAGCTCAGTACCGGGGAGAGGTTTGTAAGTAATGTCAAATTCTGTCTTGGACGCAGTGCATGCGTATGCTACAGGGAGCACACGCATTCCTCAGTTTTAACGAGCCTATGACTCGCTGCCGGCCGTCTCGAAGTTGTGCAGAGCTGTCTGATAGCTGCCGTGATGCACGCAGAGATCACCTGGTGAGCAAAACTAATTGAAGTTGTAGTCAGGTGTAGTCAGGAAATGATTTTGCTCCTCTTGATCCATTTGGTAAAGGGATCAACTGGTTACAGTTGCAGGAGCATCTGCAGTTCTGCAAAGACCTGAGAAGGGAGCCCTCGCGGCTTTACTTCTGGGTGCCTGTGCAGGGGACAAGGTCCCAGAGGAGGCGAGCGCAGGGTGGACGGGACAGCAGGGCAAGCCACCCGCAGCAGCTCCGTACCACGTTTCCCTGCAGGGCAGCTAGCACAGGGTCAGTAACTGGGTCAGCCTGTGGCTTCCTAGGGTCACATGAAGCTGGTACTCTACTCACGTGGTGCCTGACGGATTGTTGTTTTTGTTTTGTTTTGTTTTGTTTTACTGCAGTCAAAGTCACTGGTTTTGTTGGACTTTACTTCCAGCCAAGCACCAAGAATCCTGTTTGTTCTAGTGCTTGCGGTGGAGCAGGGGCACGGCACACCTCAATCCTCCTCGGTCACTGTCTCTCCTGGACAGGCCCTCCTTGGGCAAACATGGGCACTAATAGATTTTTTGTTTGTAATGGGGAAGCAAATAAGCTCTCTGCTGCTGTTTCCTCTTCCCTGCCAGAGAAGCCAAGGGGCTGTCCCACTGAGCAACTCTCAAGGTCCTTTTCTCAGTGCAGTGAGGGAAGCACCCCCAGCTCCATCTTCCTGGGCTCTGTTCAAGCCTTTGAGACCCTATGGAAGTTTCCTCCTCCAGGAAACTGTGCCTGGATAGTTTGCTAATCCTCCATGTGTAGTCATCATTGAACCACGCAGCCAGCTCTGCACAGCTGCTCCTAATACAGTGGGACTTGGAGGTGCCCTTAAGAGATAGAGTGGACCTCAGTAGAGATGTTTCACCCCTTCCTTCAGCTCCAGCTAGGTTTTTCCCCAAAAAACAACTCAATAAAGCCAGAGGGATGAGGGCAGAGCTGGTGAACAGTAAGAGTGGCCAGTCAATATGCCCCCACTGTCCCCAGGGAGCAAGAGAAACTAGAAATGGTAGTTTTTATGTGTGCCTTGTTAGGGGATATCAGAGACCCTCTGCAGGTGGCTCTGGAGGAAAAACCTCCCAGGGGAATGCAAACAGGACTCCTTGGAAATAGGAGATGCTCCTCATCATCCTTCTCTGTTGTGGGGACTGGTGTCATGTTCCATGCCCGTGGATCGCTGCGTTGGCAGGTGAGGGAGGCCAAGCACCTAGCTCTGCCAGAGCCTCCTTTCTGGTAACATTTAGGCAGGTCATGCTCCGTGCCTCAGTTTCCCCATTGCAAAACAGCCATATGGTCACTGGAGTGCAGCTTTATCTGTTCTTCTCAGCCAAGTTCACGGACATCTTTTATTAAAACTGTTTTCAAAGTCAAAAGTTTTATGAAGGACCTTCCCCAGCTTTGGTTGAAGTTATGGATTGAGGCGGTAATTATGGAGGAAGTCTCTGGGTCATGCTGGTGGTCAAGCTGTTCTCCTCTGACCTTAACATCTCTGAAAACAAAATATTCATCTGAGAAATATCCTGTGGCTGGAGCTAGCCTGTGCACGTCTCTGCATCAGTTCAAGACACAGCAGCGACAGCCTCCACCAGCCTGTGTTATCATTGCCCAGGTTACTTTATGGATGCACACAATGACACAGAGCGGGACAGAGAGTCACTGCAGCTAGCTATTATGAGAATAAAAATAAACAGGAGTGTTGTGTGCGCCTGGGACCCGAGCTGCAAGCAACTAGCTCATTAACTTTAAATATATCACCTAGCTGCACTCTGGAGGTCAAACTCAAGAAAAAAAAGTGTGAATACTTATCAGTCTACACACAGCGGATCCTCATCTCCATTTAAATGTGTGCATCACTTCAGTGCCATGGCAGGAAACTTTTCAGGAGGAGGAAGAACCAGATTATCCTGAGACCGGTCAGGGAAAAGACTTATTTAGGAAGCAGTCAGGCAGGATCGTGCAAGGTCCCAGTTTAATGCAGAAGGCTCTGAAAGCTGGTGCAAGTTTCTGTTCTGCCCTTGGGTATGGGCACTGCAATCCATGCACGTTTTTGCTCTCTCTTTTTCTTCCCCTCTCCCACTCTGTCATTCTCCCAGCCTGATGAATATTTAATTACATCCTCCAAGGGAGCCGCTCCAACTGGAGACTTTTGGACAGACAGCGGTCGACTGAAGGCTGAGGGTTGGGGCTCTCCCAGGGGACGGAGGGTGCATGGGTTCATGCTGCTGCTCCACTCAGCATTTAATTATGTCTTCAAAGCAAGAGAGCTCTGGCAGGACAGTTTGCAAGAGCCCATGTGCAGCCTGCTGCTACCGGGGATGTGACGATTTGCTCAGCCTGATCCCCCTCTCCTCTTCCAGATCCAGACTGAGATCATTGCTGGTGGCAGATCCTGTAAGATCCAGGACAAATGCAACAGGAGAAACACAGGATGGGGCTCAGGCTATAAGGGTGTAGTTTGGCTTGGTGAAGGTTGCAGCTGGGGGTGATTTGTGCTGTGGTTGCCCTCCTTGGTGGACTGGCTGCAAGGCTCTGCCTGCCTGCAAACATCTGCATGTTTTCTGCTAAACCTCCTCCAACAAATATAACCTTCCATTCTCCCCTTCGTTCAAGTGAAGGGGGCTGAGGGAAGATGAAATCATTGGGCTGGAGCTGAAAACCCATCAGCTTAGAGCAAGAGGGCTGTGATTTTCTGTGCTCAGCTCTGATATACCAGTGAAGCTCAGCATCTCCAGTAAGAGCAAATGATAGTGCCTTGAACTCTCCTTGGCCTGGGGATCTGAAAGCATCACACCAATATGAATGAATTGGGGTTGAAGGCAAGTTTAGAAGAGCTAATGCCCGTTTCTCAGAGGTGCGGACACCACTTTCTTGGGGCAGTCAGGTCCAAAGCAACTTCCCTTGGATCTAGGAGAGCTGGAAAAGAGCTGGGTTTCCCAGCTCCACACTGCTCTTAGCTGCCACTCCATGGTTGTGCTTGGTGAAGTGTGGATGTTGGACCTCAGGATGCCCCCTAGATGTCAGGACACTTCTGACAGAAGTTATCCCCAAGGTTTTTCTACACCCAGTGAGCCAACAATATGCATTGCAGCTTTGGTCCAAGTGATGAGCAGGCAGCAGGTCCAGGGCCCCATGCTGTCCTTGCATGGTCATGGGGTGATCAAAAGGGTCAGAGAGGACCCAAAGATGTTGCTGTGTACCTTCAGGCATCCCAGGGAGCAATTAGCTCACATGATCGCTCCCAGGGCTGTTGGCAGTGCATTTAGTTGCTATTCCTTTCTATTATCACATTTGCCTGTTTTTTGTCAGAACTGAGACAGTGCCTCACAGGGAGTAAACCTTTGTGGGTATCTGGAAACACTTAGTGCCCAGCCAACGTTAACAGACTAGTAATGATAAGCAGATTTAATTCATCTCTGACGATGTGGCCAGCGATGTTCTGAGTCATATTTTTAGTCATGCAAGGTTCATCCACATGATTGCTAACCCCCTTCTTGCACTGTGACATTAATGCCAGGATTAGGAGGAATCACTATGCAGAAGAAAAATGTTAGGGCATAACTGTAAGTAAATAAAGAAATGGTTTAGATGGCTTAAAAAGGAGGGTGAAGCTAAGCTCTGGTGTTTTTCTAAGATCAACCATGCAATGACCGTCAGTCAGCTGATGGGTGGTAATTTGGGGATGGGGTGGCACCTGCACGGAGGATTTGGGACTGTGGGATCACCAGTGATGGCAGTGTTGCTTGGAGCTTGCCAGTTAAGTCATGGAAAGGAGCGAGGAAAGGTGAGAGCGGTGTTAGAGCACAGACACTGCAGCCTGGCATCTTTCTCCCTTCTTCTCATCCCTTAAACCCGACTGAAAGTTCATTCTGAACAAACTGCACACCACCCTCTCTGAGTATAAAGCACATCTGTAGCCACAGCGAAGCCAAACGTGGGGACGTGTGTGGTGTTTGATTTGCCTCCAATGCAGATTTTGGAACAGATGCTCTATGCGTGCATCGCACATCAGCATGTAGCATGCTGCGTACGTGACTATGGCACGGAGGAGGAGAAAAACATCTATTGACTGTACGCCATCACAAACTTCAAGCTGCATGCACCCAGGAGCTGGTGGGTGGTCTGGATGCCTGTAGATCCTACAAGAGTTACAGGTATTGGGCAATACCTGGTTATGCCATGATTGTGGAGAGCAACCCATTCATTTTCCCCTTGCAGTGGTGCAGAGTTGGAGCCTATGGGCTGGTTTTTACTATATCTTTTTACTGGCTGTTGAATATTGTAAAAGGAATTTTCAGCCAAAATTGTGAGTTCTCTTTCTTGATATTCTGATGCTGTGGTCTCCTGAGATCCTGATGACAGGAAGGTTTGCTTTCTGCAGCTTAAAATGAATGTTAAAGGGATATTTCTACCATGCAAAATGTTTGGGGTCTGGTTTTCTTGCTAGTTAACAGTTTTAATTGAAAAAGCAGTCAGTAAACGGATAATGCATTTGTAATGGCATCTTTCTTCTGAGGTTATGGAAAGTGCTATAATTAAGCTGATAATTAAACCCCATGAAGTTAGTTATGATCCCTGGAGAAGGCATGGGGAAGTCATGAGCAAGGGTTTGCCCAGAGTCTTGTTCTGAGTCAGATGCAGAGCCCAGGAGCCCTGGCACCTGCTTTCTCATGAGTCATGCATAGGACTAAGTCCTTCCTTTCCTCTGTGGACGAAATGACATTGTAGAGAACTCAAACAGAATAACTCAATATTTTGGGGTCAGATATGGATAGACCAAATATATGCACGAGCAGGTACTAGAATCTCTTTAAAATGCAAATTGTTTTCTTGCTAATATGGCTAATTTCTTTAACCCAATTTGCATCATAGTGTATGTTTTTTTTACTGCCTTTTCCTTGAAGTGATGTACTGCAATGCAAATTGCCCCAAACTCACTGTCACCTTGCATTACCTTCCTCAACGTGATCCAACACGCTGTGACTGATACAATCCGACTTGATGTCATAAAATGATGTCTCCCATGGGGAAGCAGAAGGAACACATTTTCTCGTAGCACATAAGTATTTTAAAGAACGGCCACCCCTTTCCTATTCTGCTTAATAACCCGTCCCAGAAATGAGCTCCATCCTGCAAGTGCTCAGCCCACTCCAGCCCTGCAAAGCCCTTCAGCGCATGCTGAGCCCTGAAGGTCTGAGCAGCTTTAGCAGTTGGATGGGGTCTTCTTGCATGTTAAAGGATGAAAGCTATTATGAATCCCTGCTGGGTTTTCTTTTCAGAGCCCCCATTGCTGGCTCACCCCCAGGATATTCACTCTTGTCTTCACGAAATTACGGGCAGAGTCCTTCAGTGAGCAGATATCACTATTCTGGCAAAGGAGCGCTTTGACTCTGCTTATTTTCACATTGTGTTTCTGCGAAGATAAGGACACAGAGAGATTTCAATCAGTGGTGCATATGCTCAGATCAAGCATGTGAAATATAATAAGAAGGACAGATAGCAGCAGCATGCAGTGCACGTGGTAAAGCTGTCACACGGGGTTGCTGCAGGTACTGCAGTCAATAGTGACATTTTAATAGTAGCCCTTGCATTGATCTGCTTTGGTCTGGTGGTTTTAGACACTTTTCACACCTGATAATTTAGAACAGCAACTACACAGAGAGGTGGATCCAGTCACTTCCAGCTGAATTTAAATAATAATAAAAAAACAGCCTGAAAAATCACATGGTTGGTGATTCTGTTTCCAGACTTGAAAGAGGGCTAATATATTCACCCATATCAACTGGTCTAATAGTATGTGGGAGGATATGTCTATGGACAGATAGAGAAAGGAGAGGTATACAAGCATTGAACTACCTTGTTCAGAGAAGCAGGTATTTTTAAGATCCTTCAACAGGCATGAATTTCCTTTTTTGCCATTTTCATTAAGCATCACAGAAGTTCTCCAAGGGAAGAGTTATATTTGATATAATGCTTGGATATACTTCAAACAGCCACATGCCTCATTTACAAAACATACAATATACTGCAGGGGCTTGGGACTGCATAGGCTCAGTTCATTAATGGTAGGAGCAGTCTCCTTTTCCTGCTAATGGCACTGAAGCTGTGTCTACACCGCCTGCTCTGCATGCTGAGCACACAGGGCTTTTAAGAGACGGATGCTGATGGAAAGCTGAAATGAAATGCCTGGTGGATTCGTAATAGTCTGGCTCTTCCCTCTGCGTGTACTCCCTTCCTCTGGAGGATGGGGTTGGCCTTGTAAAAGCTTTGCAGAGACCTGACTCTTTAGCATCTCTTTATAGGGGAAGAGTGCTGGCAGTGCTAATGGCAGCTGTCCTCCTGCTGAAATTGTTTTTTTGAGAAGTGACTTGCTTATAAACTCTCCAGGGCTGGGGAACAGTCAGTTCATCTCTATTTGTGCATCACCTGGTCCTGTCTTCAAGTGTGGGTATGCTACAATGTGGGCCATTCATCAGGATAATAGCAAATTTGGGTCTGTACATACCGTGAAGTTGATGTAGCAGGTACCTTCATGTGTGTATGGGTTCACAATGTGCTGCAGATGCAGGGTGGCCTATTGGACATTGGCACTAAGTGGTACTTCAGTGAAAACATTGATCATTTTCTTTCATTCCAGGGGATGGCCAGGTTGATTTTGATGAATTTATGACTATTCTGGGGCCTAAGCTGGTATCGTCGGAAGGCAGAGATGGCTTTCTGGGAAATACAATAGACAGCATATTCTGGCAGGTAAGTGCTAATCTTTTAAAATGCAACTTTAGCCAACTATCAGTAGCTTCCAGAACTGATTTATTGGGGAGCACAGGATATTTTGCTAAGGGTGAATGCTTGTGTAAAGGCTGTTTGGGTCCCTCTCACCGTCTGCTGTGTATCACCAGCCCATGTTGCTGGAGTGACCCGCTCTCATCTGAACCCAGCAGAGGAGGAAGAGTGAGCACATACTGCAAATGAGCTGTGGTTGAACACAACAAAACACCAAGTTATTTGTGCAACACATCCGGGGACATTCTGGAATTCATTTTTGGAAGACAAAAACATTTTTCTCCGTGTGCCTTTTGAGTTAGGAACCTTGAACCTGTCCTCTGCTCGCAGAAATATGCTGCTGTTCACCATCTTGGTTGTGGTGGAGAGAAGGTCCAAGCAGAGTGAAGTTTTCTGTGCAGGTCATGTCTGATCGGTGCTTCTGCAGTGAATTCAGGTCGAAGGCTGAGGATTCAGGTCTGAGGCTGATGACGAGGCTATTTTGTGCCAGTGCAAGATCTACCCAGGCCGCTGCTCTGGGGTGATTTGGTCCTGGTGGTTTCACGCGTCAGAGGGGGAGGCAGGTTGGCAGTGGAAGCTGTGTTGCATCTGTTGTGCATTGTGATTTTTAAACAGGATTAGACCTTTCTGGAAAAGGAAGGACAGTCCAGGTTGTTATGGCAAGTATTAAAAATCTCCCTAACCACAATGCTGTGCATTTCTTGCCAATGGAGTGAATGTGTGGTTTCCTGTGAGATTACTGCTCATTTCATTGATCACCCAACAGCCTTTGCTTGCTAATAAACTTGGGCTGTTACCAAGTTTATGTGAGTCAAAAGAGTCAAACCTGAATATGAGCATTTCTGTTTTCTGTTACTGCCCTCCAGCACTGTCCAGGCTGAATTGGGTGGAGTTTTGTAAAAGTCTTTTAAAGTCCTTTAAAATTTGTTCCTGGTCTCCCAGCGTTTGATATAAATAACCCTGGAAATCTGGGTCTGGATTCCAGTGTTCAGTCGTCAAAGCAAGAGTTTGGCATTGGTGAAGCTGCAGTGGTTTGTAATATATCTGGGGGGATGTGAGGGCTAAATTCACACTATGAAGGGCAGATCTGGGGCAGTCATGGGTGTTTTGTTGCCTCCATTTCATCCTGTGAGCTCCATCCCACCACATGAACAACACAGAGAGGAGGAAGCACTAACTAGTTCCACCAAACCAATGGTGCAAGGGGGGGCGATGGTAAGACTGGCAGAACTGGAGCCACCCATGAAGCACAGACACCCCTTGAGAAAACCATGTTCATGAGCTGAGCTCTTTGCTGGGGAAGCAGAGAGATTGGGAGTCCTCCCTAAAATTCAGTTCCCAGGTTAACCGTGCCAATCCTGCAGCCCATGGAAATGCTTGCAGTGGCTTTGCTTAGAGGTCTGTGAGGAATAGAAGATGTGCGGTCTCATTTTTGAGCAGCTGGACTCCTGGGCTCAGATTTCTCTTGCTCTTTCATGCAGCAGCGAGCACGGCCCTTGTGCCCCCCCAGCCTGTGGTGGGATGAGCGAAGAGTGTGGATACTCCACGTAACCAGCCCCATGGCAGGGGATAGCCCTGGGGTTGTCTGCAGGCAACGAAGCTTTGACTGAATTGCACAAGTGCTCCAAGGCCTCCGAAAAGATATTTATCGTCTTTTACTTGTAAGGGTAAAAATACATCTCTTTTCATAGCACATTCCTGGAATTCAAAGCCCTTGAAGAGGAGCCTTCATCTCACATTTTGTTTCTCCTGGGGTAGGAGAACTCATGGAGAATACAGCAATTTTTCTGTTTATTCCACCCCAAAAAAAACACATAGGGAAGTACCATTCAAGGAACAAATTTCCTTTGCTCCTTCCTACCTGGCTTTACCCAAGCCATCTGTGGGGTTTCACCTTGTCTTTAAGCAAAGCATTGACTCATCTTAAGCAAAGCATTGCATCATCTCCAGTGGGATATGTCTGATTTGAAACAAAGCCCTTTTCAGAGCTAGGGCCTGGCTATGTTCCCCATACTCCCTCCATGTGCGTTTTTCACATTTGCTGGAAAAGGAACGGTTTGGAGAGGGGATGAGTTCAGGTTGATGCTAGAGTATTTCATCCCTGCAGTCAACCCCAAAGAGTGATTTCGAGGAGGGGATGGTGCTCACAGGCCTGTGGCTGTAAGTGGCCCTGGGTGACAAAGGCATCAGGGGTGGGGCAAGAAGGGACATCTCCACCTTGGTGCCAGCTGGCCAGGTGGTGCTGCCGAGAAACCTCACCCCAAAGCTGCAGGCAGCAAAAGACATCTTCAAGATCAGCCCCAGGGGGAGAAAATCCATGTTGGCATCCAGAAAGTCCCTTCCCCTCTTCCATCCAAAGAGTTCCTCTCCAACTGTCAGGATTTGGGCTCCCAGGGTATTTTTGCTGAGGGTCCAGCTTCCTGTACAGTGTCACTTCTGTGCAGACTCTATTCCAAGCATGATTTAATAATGTTTCAAATAATGTACTGACAGAGTTAAATACTAAACAGCAGCAGAAGGAGAGAGGGATTCAAAGGAACAGGCGAGGGCCTGGCAGTGCATCTGCAGACGAAGCTGGTAGCGAGTTGGTGGGACACAGGAAGGCGGTTCCAGATGGCAGAAGCCGCAGAGGGGAAGGATCTTACAACAACAGCAGTGGGGCTGCAGGAGACAAGGAGGGGATAGAAAAGGTGGAAGAATAGGAAGGAGAAACAGAGATCATGCATGGAAGAGGCTGGCTTGAAATAATAGGGGATTGGTTCATCCATCCTATTGCATGTGTTGCCCAAAGAGTGATGGTTGGTCCAGGAGAAGCAGGATTAAGCTGAGACCTGTATGTTGGCAGGTGTTAGAGACATGGGGGGTCTCTTAGATATATTTTCCCTCCTTGATTTCCCATGTGGGCTCTAAATTGAGTCGTATCAGTGTGTGTTAAAGGCAGCTGACTCTTGCTTTCTCAGGTAGCAGCGATCAGTTCTGCTCCAGTTAGAATGGCTCTCCCAGGCCCCTCGGCCTGGCTGAGAGCTATTTAAGGGGAGGGAGGGAAAAATCATCCCTGCAAATACTATTTCAAGCCAAGTCAATATAGACCAATGATATCAGGATTGCTGAGGAAACATTGACTTTCCCCTATCTCTGAACGTCTGTCTTTCCTGAGTGAGATGAAGCGCGCACAAAGCACTGTTTCACAGAGAACTTCCCCAGGTGCCTCCGGCTCTATTTCAAAATGGTTTTCTTATCCTCATACTGAATGTTTGCAAATGGAAGTAAGACGTACCCGTGCACAAACTTCTTTAATTGTCATTGGAAGTATTTTTTCCTAAATGCAGAGCTGCCCTGTAACTGGCAGCCACTCCTTGGCATGCGGGACCATGGGCAGGAGGAGTCTGAAGGCTGGAAGCAAACAGCAAAGCCCTGTTCTCCCTGGTGTAATGGTTTTACCCTGCTGGGCAGCTGAACTCCACCACAGCTGCTCTTTCACTCCCCCTCCTCAAAAGAAGGGGAGGAGAAGAAAGTATGATGGAAAGAAAAAAAAAGGCTCCTGGGTTGAGATAAGGATAATTTAATTAAAGGAAAAA
>VXAA01003015.1:137202-212572 GCA_013399115.1 Anseranas semipalmata
CAGAGGGACCTGGCCAGGCTGGAGAGATGGGTGACAGGAACCTCCTGCAGTTCAGCAAGGAGAAGAGCAAAGTCCTGCCCCTGGGGAGGAACAGCCCCAGGCCCCAGGACATGCTGGGGCACCCAGCTGGAAAGCAGCCTGGCGGAGAAGGCCCTGGGGGTCCTGGTGGGCACCGAGTTGACCATGAGCCAGCAATGTGCCCTTGGGCAAAGAAGGCTGATGGTGTCCTGGGCTGCATTAGGCAAAGTGTTGCCTGCAGGTCAAGGGAGGTGATCCTTCCCCTCCACCCAGCGTTGGTGGGGCCGCATCTGGAGACCTGCATCCAGTGCTGGGCTCCCCAGTACGAGAGAGACCTGGAGCTACTGGAGAGAGTCCTGAGAAGGGCCACAGAGATGCTGAAGGGCCTGGAGCATCTCTGCTATGAGGAAAGTCTGAGAGAGCTGGGACTGCTCAGCCTGGAGAAGAGCAGGCTCAGGGGGGCTCTTAGCAGTGCCTGTATAAATACCTGAAGGGGGAGTGCAAAGAGGACACAGCCAGACTCTTTTCAGTGGTGCCCAAGACAAGGGACAAAGGGCACAAAGTGGAGCACAGGAGGTTCCCTCTGAACACCAGGAAGCACTTCTGTGCTGGGCGGGTGGCTGCTGGAGGTCACTCTTAGCGCCTCGAAGCTGGTTGTCTTTAATGCTTCAGGCAGTGATTTACAGTGATTTGGTTGCCATTGCATGATCAGACAAATGCTATTTGATTAATTTTCAGGCATGAGAATTTGTTTTTCCAGAGCTCGGGGAATACGAGTGCAGTTCCAGCTGGGCGCTCAGAGGGCTGTGTTTTGTACAAACAGGTTTAGAGGCCTTTCCGGTGCATGGCCATTCAGGTCTGCAAAGCACTTTAGATCAAGAGCATTACAGAAAAGGCAAACATCGCTACTGGTAAATATTAGCTCCTTATTTTGGCAAACAAAATCCAAATCTGTCCACTGTGCCCTGCCATTCTCAGAGAGGGAGAGGGATAAAAAGGGAGAGGAGGAACTGGGCATTCATATTCATTTGCAATTTTTGCCCAGATTTTTTCTAAGTGCAAAGACCTCTGGGACCAAGTGTTAAATAGTTTGCACAGGACATAGTGTAAAGGATCTCCAGTCTTTGGGGGTAAGCAACAAGAACAGGAGCAATAATACTCTTGAATTATAGGCTTTTAATTAAAATAAACCTCTCTGTATTGGCTAAGATGCTTCTTGAAGTCAGAACAAGTTTGAACAGTTAAACAACAGGGTTGCATCTGCACTGGATGCAGAATAAATTCTGTACCCAGCTGCACTGATGAGATTACTTTATAAAGTCAATATTTTGCATGGGGATCATTTGAGAGGCAAACTGCTGCCTGCTATTTTTTCCCTCTCTCTTTACTGCGTGCTCATGGAAGCTACAGGGAACATCATTTCAGCCAGCACTAATGTATTGCCCGAGCAAGGATATCCAGAAGCTTTGTCTTGCAAGAGGGGACGGCACTGTATCATCCGCTCAGACATGGTGCCCGCTCGTCGCATTCGATATCGCCCAGTATAATTTACTGGCTTTCAGGAAGAGGCTGGTTGTTTTTGGATAAATAAGGCTGTTTTTCAGGAGCAGGAAGACCAGAATACCGACATGGTGCTTCTGGCTGGGAGCTGCTGCTTGGGGATCTGCTCATTTTTCCAGCATAGCGATGTGTCTGCAGCTCTGGGGGCACAGCTGGAGGAGCGGGGAGGCAGGTCCTGCAGAAAGAGCAGGTCTGCAGCTCCTTGTCTCTTCTGGGCTTGGGAAAACCTTTCATTTCTCCAGGCCTCCCCATACATTTGTTCAGGGAGAGGAATACCTTGTTTTTTATAAACTTTGATGGATGAGTGGGGTCAGCCAAAGCTAGATCCCCCCATGCAAGGAAAGACAGATAGACAGGGGCAGCCCAGAGATAGCAGAGTGCTTGCTCCAGCAAGCATTTTATTCCCTGAATGCAACAAAAGGAGAGTAAGCACCACATCCAGCAGTGCACTGGCTGGGGAGGGGGTGCGGGGTTTGGAGGGGGGCTCAGAGCCGGCTGTGAACACAGTAGAGCAGAACGACGTGCTGGGATGGGACATGGAGATCTCGTCCTCCCGGCACAGCTGCTGATGCTTTAATGACTTGCTGTGCAAAACTGCCCATCCATAATCTGTTTTCAGTTGTCACTGCAAATGCAACAGCATCCCGGGGGAGAGATCTGGGCTCTCGTGATCTGGTCAATCAATTAGTGCTTTAATAGAGTGAAATGAAGGAGAAAATGTGTGGGAACCTCGGTGGCACAGGGCAGGGTATGGAGATGCTTGGCGGGCGATGGTGTGGGAGGGAAGGCAGGGGACGAGGCTGTGTCGGAGTGAGTGGAGCGTGCCTCTGGCTGTTGCTTGGCTCTCTACAAAGGTGGTTTTACTTAGAGAAAGATTTTTTCATATGAAGTACAGTAGATAAATCTAACACAATTTCTCCCTATACATCAGGTTTCTCCACTTCTCTCCACAAAGGAGTTAATTTGATGTTGGCAAATCAGCCTTGCCAGAGTTGCAGAGAAAGTGTTTGTATCTCTGTGTGCAACCTCACATGATAACAGGTCCAACTGTCCTCCCTCAGCACAGACCACAGCACTGCCAAAATATCATTCCTTGGGCACAGCAAGTGCATGGCCTCCCCTCCTTGCCCTCCTCTTCCTCCTCAGCCAGTTCAGCCCCTCTGCACGCGTTTGGGATACTGTTAAACCAGGGTGGATTTTACATCTTGCACTGATATTGTTTGCTGGTCATGAGCTGCCTTGCTGCAAATACCCCTGGATTTCAGGATTTTGGTTGCTGCTGTTTCAGCCTTTCAAAGAACCATCTCAAACTGATTTATTTGGAGTCCAACCAGACTTTGCTCTGCCTCTGAGTAGGGGTTAAAACTGCAGAGATAGTTTTTGCAGTTCAGGGTACCAGGAGATGCTCAGGGTCAGTGGTAGCTCTGGCAGGGCAAGCATCACAGCTGTGTAGTTTAAGCTCAGAAAGAAAGATGAGATTTGGGGAGGAAAGACAGCTTGATGGTATATGCAAACCTACTGCCCGTGCAAGTGGCCTCCCTCTTGTTGATCACTTTGAGATTTGAATCAGGAAACTCTGCAGCTGAAAGTTTGGGTGCCAAAGCATGGTGGGTGGGGGCCAATGATGGTTAACTGGGGCTGCACCATTGCACCATGCATGTATGCTCACCCCAAAGAGCCCACACCCCAAAAGAGTCCTCTTCCAGCAAACAAAAGCCTCCACTCCCCACCAGTATTATTAATGTTAGCAGCAATGTGGGTGCCTGCTTTTTGGTTGTTGAACCTGCAATATCTTAAAGAAGATTCATTTCCACAGAAAAGAAATTCTGAACTTCTTAAAGATCAACCCTTTCTCGGGTTTCCCAAGCTGGATACCACCAAAGTGAAGGACTGGTTGAAAACTTTGGCATTGCCTCTTCCACAGGAACCACTGCAATTTTTCTTGGAAGCCAAGCATCCCCAGGCATGAAGCTGCCACCTTTCCCATGACAGCTAATCCTGGGTCCTGCTCAGCTGGAGTCATTAAGCTAACCCGGTGTGCTGTTAGCTCCAGCATCCTGTCCGTGTTTACAGTTTCAGAAATTAAATGTGTCCTGTAATATCTGATCCTGCATTTTAGATTTGATATGTGGTTTTCTTATATCCAGTCTTAAAATGTTGTGAAATTTCCCTTTGCGAGGATGCAGACAGCTGCATCACAGCAATGAGCAGGGTGAACTCTGGCCACATAGCTGGTACGGACAGTGCGCAATGCATCTCAGCTAACCTGGGACATGTGCATTGTTTAGACTCCCTTTAAAGTTAACAGAGAGAAATAGACACTTCTAGGGTGCAATTCAAGGATCTGCTTCAGACATCCACCGAAGGAAAAGATCCATCACACTTCAGAAGTGCCAATTTTTCTCCATTTGGTATAAAGTCTAAAAAGTGGCTCAGATGGAGATGTGTGTACTGGGGACAGCTAAATGAGCCCTGCCAAAGGTTTCAAGTGCCTTTTTTTGATTAATGTACAGGAAGCCAGCTCTGTCAGTGCTGAGGCTGTTATCAGTAGAAGGAGACCAGTTCTGGTTGCCTTATTAACTCTCCTTTTGTTGACAAAGATGTTCCTGCTGAGTACATTGCACTCAATGGTTGTTGTCACAATACAGTGAAAGCTGACTGCTTGCAGGTGATGAATTCATCAACAAGAGACTTCTCTTTGTTCTTAGTCTGGGGATCAAGCACAGAAGTGCCATGACAGCTGCTGCTGTGGACATGAATATTGGAGATGTTCATGGCCTGCATCGTGGTGGTGGTGCTGTCCTCAGGCAGTGAGAGCGTCACATCCTTCTAACCATCTGCAGTGTATGAAGTTGCCAGAGAGCATGAATGAGAGATGATGTTTGGGTAGCCCCATTTTTATCTATTTCTATGACAGGGCCTTGTTTTCACTAATACATATTTTTCCCTGTAATAAAATCAGGTTCTCTCAAGTCATCAGGATTAAATGTAGACCTCAAAACTGGAGGCACTGGAAATGGCAAAGTTCTGAAAGCACTCGTGAACCGAAGCAGGATTGGTACCAATAGCAGGAGAAAAGCAAGTCTTCATTGTCAATGTTTTGTAGCTTCAACCAGCTACATACACATTTTGCCTTCTGAAAGACGCTACAGCTTTCATTGAAAATATATTTAAAGTAGGCAGTTTACATCAAGAGACCTCCTGCCTACTGGATGACAGCGTACAACTGTCCTGGCAGGTGGTGGCTTGGGTTTGTGCACACCCTGAAGTATTCACGTACATGTACACCAACCAGCTCTCACGGTACAGAGGTTGTTTTCTTACTGTGTCAGCTTATATATAAACCCAGTCTGCGTCTCTGTGTGTCACTGGGATGTTTTTGTTCCTGCCTGATGCATAAAATAGGAACTGCACTGTGATTTTCTCAGTGATTTGCTTAGAAATGTAGGCAGCAATGTGTAGGAAAGGTAAATGCGTATGATTATCGGCTGATGAGTATGTGGGTATCCAAATGATGGAGTGGGGAGAGAGTTTCTGGCTTTTTGTCGTTTCCTTGCTGAGGGGGATCGGGCTCCCCAGCATCTCTGAGTGCTTGTTGCTTGGCCCCTTGAAAGCATGGTACTGGTTTTGTTGGAGTGGTTGTCTTTTCTTTGAATCCACTTTGGTGCCTTTGAAAGGCACCAATGGGTGTTGGAGCAAAGGAGGTTTGTTTCATGTGGGGGAGTTTTCCTTCCCTAAATCCTAAACCAGCTGCAGTTCTCAGCATCTGTCCTTCCTGTTTGGACAGAGAAAAGGACAGCTAAGGGTCTGCAATCCAGGTGTCACCAGAGGACACTACATCTGGTTACTTTGTGTTCTTGTAAGAAAATCATCTGTTTCACTGCTATTGTAATGTTGAGGGGAATTTTAATTGAGGATAAGGAAAGTGAAGTCTGATATTCATGGAAATCAGAGTTTGGGAATTGTTTAAAATAGACCTCATGGTGGTGGTCTATTTCTATTTCTATTTCTATTTCTATTTCTATTTCTATTTCTATTTCTTTTTTTGTAAAGAATCCCCACTTTGGGATGGAAATCCATATAGTGACCTGCCTCCAAGTCCTGGCTTTCAGTGGATTAAAAATATTGTGAATACTTTGCTGAGGTTTTCAAGAGAAGAATGAGAGGGAAAAACAGGAAAAAAAAAAAAAAAGACATTCCATCACTCACAAACAAACAACAACAAGAACAAAAAAGTGAAAGTGTTGGCAAGTGTTAACAACAAACAAATGTGTTTGGAAAGAAAAATGGCCTTTTATGCAAAAGAAAAGCGAAAAAACACTCCTAAAAATAAAATTGAAAGAAAGGAAGAGAGGAAAAGAGACAGAGAGGGAGGGTGGGGGGAGAGAGAGAGAGAAGGAGAGAAAGAAAGGTCTCTGAAAAAATGCAAATAGAGAGCTGCAAAGGGCCACTGCAGGGGTGCCCAGTTGTCCCATCAGCTGCGACAGGGTGACCCCAGAGTGACCCAGCTGACCACCCCTGATTTCCATGGCACTGCAGGGCCACGGGGTGATGGATTGCTCAGGCAACGGCTGAGGTTTGTTAGTGCGAGCCGGATGAGCAGTGGATGCTGTGGCATTGAGGAAAGACCTCCAGGTCCTGGCTGCCTGACAATTTCTACAGCATAGTGTATAACTCTGATTGTCCCAGGATACATCCAAGACTTTCAGCACAGTTTGCTGAAGGGTGACAGCTGAAGCCAACGAAAAACTATCTGGTACTATTGAGCCCTAAGTGGCACACGGGTCAAACATTATGCTTCTCAGTTGCATCAGCAAAATCCCATGTGTTAAAGCCCTGAAGCAGCTGGCAGCCGGGGCCAGCAGCAGCTGTTTGAGCATCTCAGTGCCTCCTTTGGGTTGCAGCAGCAAGGTGTCAAGGCACAGGGAGCAGCTCACGATGGGGCTGAGCACGCTGGGAACTGCCTGTGGAGGAGAAGGACATCCGCCAGCTGTCCGTGTCTTACAGCGGTGGCCATCTCTGCATTGCCCAAACCGCCTTCACCTCTGTGGTGTCCCCTTCCCAGCACAGGGCACAGCCTCACTGTCCCACATTAGTGTTTCTGAGGAGCCCACACCTTCATGGTAGTGGGCACATTGGTTGGGATTTGGGGTCTTACTTTTTCCTATGCTTCTGAAGGTCTCAGCCTTGGCCCTCTGCTGACTGTGGCCTTGCACAGGTCTCCCCCCAAGGCAGGGGACACAGAATAGTGAGGGTTTTCTGGCCCTCTCAGGCAGTACCCCAGGCACCATCCATCTTGAGCTGCCCAAGCCATCAGGATGGAGGTGTTTCCCTGGCCACCAGCGTGGAGGAGTTTCCTTGGCCAACAGGATGGAGACGTTCTGGCCATGCTGCAGACACAGCCAGCTCTGTTCTGCTCCTGCCTCCTGTCCTCCACCAGTACAGAGGACAGAGGAAAATGAGAACATGGTGGTCTAACAGCCACTCATGGCCTTGAGACCCCTGTTTCCCTCCATGCTGTTTTGCCAACCTATGTGCATAGTAAGAGGTGGGACGCACCTTCTTCCCCTCATCGCTGTGGTCTGCACAAGCTCCTTTCTTGGTTTCTCCAAGACCTTGTGACATGACTGCTGCAAACAGGCCTGCTGCACTTTTGTTTGTTCTTTTTTTACTGTTTGGCAAGAATGTCATGGGCTGCTGGGTGGTGCACAAGGAATGAGTGCATGCTCCTGGTGCTGTGAATGTCGCCTCTCACTGCAAACAGAGTGCCACCACGCTGTTTGAACAAGGCAGGCTCTGGTAGCCCCATCCCCTTCCCCAAAGTCTGACTTTATTAATAGAGCTTTCCAGCAGAGGCATAGTGTAGTTTTACCAAGTGGGTGGAAAGATGCTGATCTTCAGGAGAAATTCCTTAAGGTCTTTCTTAAAACAAATTTGATGTTTTGTTGAGAAATTGTTTCTTTGTCTGTGCGCTTTTGTTCCCCTTCATTTTGCCATCGTGGAGGTTTGAATATATTTCTGTGCTGGCAAAGAAAGAAATGTTACTCTGAGATGCATGGGGTCTGTAGAGCTAGTAGTCTTGAGGTAATCTTTAGTTCCACAGAGAAATTTGTTTTCATTGTTACTGTTTAGTAACACACAACACTGTAAAGTGGCAATTAAAATAAATAATTAAGTAACCAGTACATTTGCTCACAGTTAAGAAGATGTATCAGGGTGCAGATGTTGGCCAAGTTTATGGCAGAAGTCCAGAGCAATGCAAGAAAGCCAATGAACGTATTTAATGTATGTGTGAACTTAGTGGAAAGTGTTCAAAACTGATTTTGAGCCCTTTTTCATGGAAATAAGCAGGTCTAGTTTATAAGGAAAAGATCTCTGTTCAAAATGAACCAGGGTGATGTTAGTGTTCCTTCCAGAGATGTCTTCAAATGTCCAACTTCCCTATGCAGAGCAGTGAGAGACAAACCTTGGGCAATAACCTGGCAAGATGCACAGGTTCAGGGAGCTCATAGAAATGCCCAAATTTTTGGAGCAGCTTGTAGAAAAGAGATGGGAAAAAAAGTAATCATATGACAATGATTTACATGTTTTTTAATCTCTTTCTACTATTGCCGAGTGTGTTAGTTTAGATGTTTTTCCCCTGGAGGCTGCTTTCCCAGGGGATGATTAATGCAAGACGTCGCTGTCAATCCATCAGTTCCCCCTGTGTGCAGCGGGCTTCAATTCCTTCCAACTTTTAGAAGTGACAGAGCAATGAAAAGACAAATGAAATAAATTGATGCTTTTTAGGGGAGCAGAATCTGAAAAGAGCTGTCACAAAGGCAGACAGGCTGTATGTAGGTGCCAGATTTCAGGGCTTTCAGGAACTGTGGTACTCCATGAAGATAAACCCATGCACCTCAGCTTCCAGTGCATGGGAGCGCTTGTACCCAATGTATCAGGAAACAACTGAGTTATGATTAGTATTTATTTTATAGCTAGCTGGTATGCAGCTATATCCTCTCACAGTATTGGCCACTGTGTTAGGTTAAAATATATCCTCTCCCCTGTACTAGCTTCCTCTGCTACCTATCAGCCACATCCTTGCTTTTTTTTAATGCCACATCTTTATTACAGACTATATGTAAAACTGTGCTGAAGTCAGAAATACTCCTGTAGTTATTCAAATAGCCTTCAATAGACTGTGTCTCTTCTTCCTACTGACATTCAAAAGTGCTTGAGTCCCAAGGGTAGTTTCAGAGCAAAAGTGGAATATATTATATTCGTAGAATCAAGTGATGATGAAATCCTCCAGGAATTGCTGGGTTTGTTCAGAAGGGCAAGCACTGGAGTTCTGCAGAAAGAGAACACCTTTTCCCCAGGATTTTTGTTGTCTTGTTAACTTTGTAAAATGTTTAAGAGAACAACAAGAAACCACTATGACAAGTATATGTCCAGGGAGGTGAAGTGTGGTCTTAGCTCTGCTCCTGAGGCTTTGCCTTCCTCTGCGTCATCTGTAGGCGTTCTCGGCATCATATTTCCTCCTGTGTAGGACAGGGCCCTCTTTAGTCCCATTTAATCATGCAATTTAGGAAAAAGCACCATCTTGGTGCTGCACATACCTCAGAGACTCTAGGTGTATAGAGAGCAAGCAAACATGTGGGAGAGGACAGGAGAGTGGGTTAGTCCCAAATATCAACTCAGAGCAGCCTTGTGGGCTGGAAGTGGGTGTCCGTGGCCTATCCTGAACCAAGCTTTTGGGGCTTGCTCTCAGTTTGCAGAGATTATTTAAATGTGTGTTTGAGTGTGAATCTTCTTGCTACATGCTGGACGTAAAAGCACATGCAGAGAAATGCCAACATTAAACTTTCAAGACTGGGATCTTAGGAGCTAAGGCAAGAGCTGGGTCTTGCCTATTGGTACTGCACTGCTTTGTCACCCATTGAAATTGGTGTTTGTATTTAGGGTAGCTGGATAATGCCTTAGAGAATAAATAACACTGATGATTTGAAACAATCAAAATGTTTTCATGAATCCAATTTTATTGAAAAATGACACTTTTGTATTTCCCAAGTGAAACTTTCATCAAAAACTCTTTGAAATTGCCATTATTCCTAGAATCTCTGCATTGTTTTTACTGAATATGTGCCTATTTTTTGTCAACATGTTTTTAAATGTTTTCTGAAGGTTTGCTTATTTGCAAATAACGCAACATTCTTATTTGTCTACAGCATGTTCTTCAGCAAGCAAATCAAATGGATTTTTTTATATCATATATAAGAGAAAATGGTTCCATTTAGAACCTGGCAAAATGACAATGACTTTAACATATTGGAAGTGTGTTTTTCCATTTTTTTAAACTCAGAGTAATTTGTTGAGTGTAACTGTTGGGCATAGCTTTTTGGTCGTCACACATAGCCTGGCTTGCTTCCAAGCCAGTAGAAATGCACCTGATTTAGGGCAGGTATCTCTGTGAGTGGTGGCAGATACTTGCAGATCTTGCTGCACTACTATTTTTTGAGTGCAGTTTTCTCTATTGTAGCAGTGAATTGTTCTCTCTGCAGCCTTCCTACAGATCTCTCTGGTTTCCCATGGGGCAAAGATGATCATGATCCATATATTGAAGAATAATCTCTGGCAGCCTGCATCTTACTTTTCTGACAGCCCCTCTCTCCATGACAAGTGTCACCGATGTTATTTCTGTCCACGGCCAAGGACGAGGAGGGCTGTGAGATGGCAGGGTCCAGGCAAGGAGCAGTGCCAGTCCTGAGAGCAGGGGCAGGGAGGGGTGGGGAGAGACCCCAGCCCTGCCAAACTCTTCTCGTCTCCCATACGGGCCGGTCTGATTGCCGCGGAGAGAGCTAACTGCTGATTGCTGTACAGGAATTAAATTAGGTGAGTTAAAAACCCGTATCAATCACCGTCATGCATACTTGCATATGAAACATAGACGCGAAAGGTTTATGGTAATCAACATAGAGTGGCTGATTAAAGTCCATTAAAATGCACTAGAAAAAAAATCTAATCCTCTCTCCACTTCCACCCCGGCTCTTTTCCGCCTGTTTGATAATCGCTGCTGACTTCACTTATCATCCCTGACGAAGTGCCCCATCATCGGACACGTTACTGCTGGCACTACAAAACCCAAACATGCTGCTCTACCCACGCTCATTCCTGGAGCACACACAGCCATAGAAGCAGATAGGAAGTGAAGGTAGGAATAATTTGGTTTATAGCAGACAAACCATCAAATCTGAAACACTCTGAAAGTGGTCTGTCACCCTCGTGCATCCTAGGATGCAGAAGAAATACAGATGGTGTTAAAATTCAAATTGCAATGGGAATTGATGATTTCAGAAATCCTGTGTTGTGTGGTTTATTGCAGCTTGGAAAGTTCTGGCAAATGTGGCATCTTGCTTATATATGTACTCCTTTTCTGAACATGAAGCAAGTATAGTCTCCATTGAGGACAGCTCCTCTACTTTCCTTCTCTTCCACAACGTGCTGAAACATCCCAGCTGTTATTCATACAAGGTCATGATGAAACTTACTGGGCAATGGTGCCTGCAACAAAACCTCCATAGGGTTGGTTGTGTTACCATCGTGGGCTCTGGCTGTTTTCAAAACCTCCAGGCCTGTCTTGCAAGTGCCGCTTGATAGACATTTAAATTGCTCCTGGAATTAAATCTCCATCCAGTTAATTTAGCACCTACAAAATTAAATCCTGGGCTTAGAGTCTTTGATAAACATGGGTCTCAACTGTTAGGGGCTGCCTTTGGGTGGACACTCAGGCTCTGATTTCTCGGGGATGCCACCATCTGGCCAATGACTCTTGGCTTTTCTGGTCAGCCCCCAAGTGCATGATTGCTCTTATTTTTCCTGTTACTGATCTGTAGATGATTAAGGTTACTGTCCATGGGTCGGTCCTACAAAACATGGCTAATTTGTACAGCATTCCTGCTGACTTCAGCAAGATCTGCCTTGGTAAGCACCACTCCCGCTTCTTGCTTTGTAGGATGATATTTAGAAATTATTGAGTTGTTGGAGTCTCTGTCCTTGGTGATATTCAAAGCCTGAGTGGACACAGTCCTGAGCAACCTGTTCAAGCTGCCCTGCTTTGAGCATGTCATGGGATGTGCAGTGGACGGAGTCCTGCAGGAAAGCCAGCAGTGGGAGGTAGTGTCCAAGGCCAGGCACGAGCAGAGGTTTCCAGGGGGCTGTACAGGCTCCCTGCAAAGGTTCTGCAAGCCTTTCTAGCACTGCATTGGCAGTGGAGCAACCTGGAGTAACTGCTGCTTGCAATGCTGCCATCTACCCACGCTGAAATTCCAGTGATGCTTGACACTTCCTGATGCTTGTTCAGAAGTAAATTAGAGCTTTTGTGTCTCTTTGGGGTTAGAGCAATACTAAAATTATCATTTGTGGCAAATCTGACCACGATTCAGGTCTGGACTTGTATTTACATTGGTAAATACTGCTGGTACATGCCAGTCAACAGCCATCGGCCTTGCAGGTGGGAGCTGAAAGTACCTGCCCCACCAAAGCACCAGCAATAGACTCCGTGGTGGGGCTGGGATTTGGTTGCTTTGCTTTTTCTTTTGTTCTCATTTTGCACATAGCCAGTTCCCCTCAGCTGGGATGCAGCAACTGGTTTTTGTCTGCAGATGCCACATGAGCCCAGCTGGCAGAGAGCCGTAAGGCAGGCAGGGGAGGAGGTACATGGCTGCAGCCCCCGCTAGGAGCACTGCTAAAGGTGCTGACCAAATAGACCTGAGGGTTATATTCTCCTCTTGAAATTAAGATGTAAATTCCTGACATTAAACTGCAAAACTCACGGGGTGATTTGACTTGCTGGATGCTGTGTGCAAACATTTCCTCAAGTTTCGCAAGGCGCATAGATGCGCAAGAGCCTCTTTGGTGTCTCCTAACTCTAGCACTTTGGCCATATTCACCCTGGGCTAGTCACAGGCAGGAGATGCATCTCTTACCTCCAAGGGCATTTGGAGCAACATGATTTATAACTCCCCAGGTAGTCAGTGTTAAAAGGTGCTCTCTGATAGCACATCCAGAGGAAGCAGGACACAGCTCCGGATAGTCCCTGTGTGTCAGCAGGTCCTGCTGTGGTCACAGTGGATGTGCAGAGAGCTCATTTAAAATAACGTGATGCTCCGGTGAAGTAGAAAACCCAAGCAAGTGTAATAATCACATCCAAACCAATACCAAAGAATCTGTGATAAGAAAGTCAGTTGACAAGACTTTTGAGTCACTGGGGATAAATAAAATATTTGATTATGAGAACTTTAATTCTTCATGTTGCAGAGGGGCTGTAATCTGAAAATCTGGAGCTAGAGGTTCAAAGCCTCTATTGCTACAGGGCTGGAAACATTTCTTGTAAATAGTGCCCAAGCAAAGAGCAGGAAGAAGATACAGCTAATAGGAAGTAGGACCAAACACAAATAGATCCATAAATTTGAAGCATACTATTACTAAAATAGAAGTCAAAAGTGGAAGGCCCTAATATTGGAGATGGGCTCAGGCCCTAACGTTTGGTATTGGATTTCAGGATCTCTTGAATTGCTGGATCATAATGATAAGAAAGACGTTAATTTAGATGTTGATTGAAAACACTCTACAATTGCAAAGAACAAGGGCATTTGCTGTCATGGTGTTTTAAGCCAACTGCATTATATATACTAAATTGGAGGATCTTTTGGCCATAATGCCAATTCAATTGAATTTGAACAGGCAGTAATATTGTATCTCNGAATCATAGAATCATTAAATATACTTAAGATATCACTGACAATAAAAAGGTCACATTCTTTGCAATATGATAAACTCCATGATTCATAAGTCTCTCTTCTCTCTGGAATGGGGTAGGGTACCTAAGCCTAAAGTATTTCCTGTGTTCTGACCTAGAAAATCTGTTTTTTCTATATATAGCAGTGGGCAATGACCCTTGCTCAAGGGTAGGCACAGTTTTAAGGGTGGTGGGGCCACATTTGGAAAGCCAAAGCATTCCCGTGAGCACCCCTCAGTCAGAAGTCAGTCCGCAAGACACCCATCATGTAACCTAATCCCACGAGCAGATGCTGTCTAAGTAATTAGCTCTGCTGCTAGATGAAAGGCCCGTGCTGAATTGTGCTAAGATTGCCTGCTTCTTCGCCGTAATTGCTAAAATATAGCAATGCAAAAGCTGAAGCTTGGGCTATTGCTTTGGAAAGTTATTTCTGTGCAGCTCAGGGGAAAAGTAAATCAGTTAATGGTTTTAATTAGCAATCTTTCCATGTCTTCCCCTCATTGTCCACAAGGAGCCCTGCAGAGACGTGCTCTTCTTTGCACAGATTGCAAAGGCATGCAGCACTCGACCACACTAGGCTTTGCAGCCAGCCATTGGCAGTGGGGTCCAAACCTCCTCCCTCTCACTTTGAAGCACTGTGTGTTGGACAGAAACATCCTTTTTTCTGGTCAAAATGGACTCGGAAATCTCCTGTCTGGTCCATGGGTTCTCTGTGGTAGAACTTGTATCCGGATGTGTTTCTTGTAGCTCCGTTACTTCCCTTACTTCCCTCACCCCATTTCTTCTCTGGCGACATTGGGAATCAGCCCAAGTGCCGCACATTTTATTTCTTTAAGTCTCTGCAGCAAGCAGGAATTTAACATCTCCTGGAGCACTGTCTCAGTGTGTAATAAGGTATCGAGGGAGCATGACTTCTGAAATCCCAGTAAGTAATCTTATCGCACAGGCAGAACTTGCAGTTGTTTTTAGGATATGATTGGATCAGAAAGATAAATTTTTAATTAAATTAGGATGATTCCTGTCTTTGATACATGCTTCAGATTTCACAGTTCCTGAAAACAAACCGCATCAGATCCAAGCGGGTTTGTGATGCTGAGGGATGCAGGGATTATTGTCCCCAGCCTCCTTGGGCAGCTGGGATGGCACAGGAGGGACAGGCTGCAGCCTCAGCAGGCGGTGGAAATGTAAGTGATGGCCTTGCGGTGGCTAATGAATGAGGTCATCTGCTTGCTCAAAAACTCCTGTAGCCACCTCTCTGAAATGTCACCTGTCAAAGATCCAAAAAGCTCATGCCCGTCATCCTCAGGAGCACAGGGACGACCAAGTGCTTTGGGGAGAAGGGGTGCATCAGAGGGAGGATTCACATGGGTGACTACTTACACTGCTTCATAACCTCTAAAATGTGTAGAGGTCAGGCCGGTTTAGCCCTGAGGCAGATCTCAGCCATGTCGCTTGCCTTCACTGGCACACAACCCAAGCTGTCACCACTTTGGCAGCATCACAAGCAAACTCCTTCCTGCAGAGAGGACCATTTCCCAGAGCACTGGGCTAGCTGAGCCTAGGAAACCCTTTTTTCTTCCCAGTCCCTCACCCCTGCCTGCCTTTGCTAGTCCGTCTGCATTCATTCCCACTGAGCTGCTGAAGTCCCAAAGTGTTCACATGCTTATCAGTTTTCCCTGCATCAAAAAGCTTTTAGCACAGGCAATGGTATTTTAATGCTGGCCATGTGCATCTTCCTTCCCCATCTGTTTTTTTAATTGCATCTGAAATACTTCAGTGCAAAAATCTTATCCTAATAAAATCAGAGATGATACTCTAGGAACACAGAGGAATTCAGACACCCGCTCCCCAGGTATTATTCCAGGTTGCCCATGGAGTGGATAACCGGAAATTCCTGCAAGTGTATATGTGTGTGTATACATTTTTTTTAATGACCTGTGATTAATGATCTGTTAAAGAGCTTCACAGGTTACATAAGCTGTGAATAAATGTTGTGGTCTTGGCTGTTGAAAAGCAAATTGTCCTCCATCTAAACCCTTTGGCTGTACATTTCAACAGGCTGTGAACAGCAAAGGGTGTTAAAAGCCATCATTTTAAAGTCATCAGAAGTGATAACATAAGAAAGAGCAACTGTTAGACAGCACTGCCATTGTTAGCACCAAAACAAGCAGCTTCTGCCGCTTCCATGCTCCAGTGACTTCTGGGCCAAGCCTTTGCCCTGACCAGAATTTGAAGCACGAAGCCAGCATTCGCCCATTTTCTAGGAGGCAGATGAGGGTTTTGCCACCTTGCCTTGTTCCCAGTGAAACAACCAGAGTGCATTTATTCCTTTTTCCAATCTGTCTTTTTACCAAGAAACATTGGTTGCTGGGTAAAAATAAATGTTTCACATTTGCAGATTTGATTTTGTTCCCCTCTCTTGCTTGCTCTTGAGGCTAAGTGCTGCCTTTGTGATTTTCCTTAAATCCAGCTCTGCAGAGATCAATGCCTTGTTGTAATGTGTGTAAAACAATTTCAGATAAACAAAACAATGCGGGCACATGCTTTTCTTTCTGCTGCAGCACCTTCCTTAGCCTTGGCCATGGCCTGCCACATGGGGAGGCTTGCTCTGTCTTCCTCCAGTCCTCATTGCAAAGCATTTAGCTGCTTTACTTTGCTGTTTGGGTGCTTTTTGCTACTGCTTTGGCTGAGATTTCCTCTATCTTTGGTTTATTTTTGTGTGCATGTGGAATTGTGTATGAAGTAAGTAGTTCTCAGAAGGACTGCCAAGCAGGGAAACTGTCTCAGATAATCATAAAAGTTGTAAAAACAACCCCCCCTTCCAATCCCTAGCTATTATTTTCTTGAAGACATACTGAAAATGCAAAATCAACTTATTAGCTAAGCATTCAGTCCTGATTTCATGATTTTATGTTTGGCTTTTATATATATAATATCTATTTTCCACTTGCATAGCACCAACAAAAAAATCATTTCACAATTCACTCCTATTTTGTTCTTGCTTATTTCCAGTCCAGTCAAACTCAGCAATGAAACAGCTGTCAGTTCAGATGCAAGTGTGATCACAGCCTAATGTGGGATATTTAGGGAATTTCAGACCTACCACGCTGAATTTGAGGCAGTAACTAAAGCTTGTGTCTAGATATTGCCCCTGGCTGACCAAAGATGTACACCACCAAAATGAAAATTGACAAACAATCTGTTTCCCTCCTTGTATTTTCAATGGGAAATTTGACTTTTAGTCAAAAGTATTAAATAGCACATTTTCAAAATGGAATTGTTTTGGAACCCCATAGACTTTGAGACCTTCTGACTGAAGTGATGGCTCAGGTTGGATTCTCACAGAGAATAATGCAACATGACGAGCTGGAGTTCACATCAAAGATCTGTATAATCCATTCATGGAGGAGGCAAATGATCCGCATTTCTGTGGATTATTAGACAAAAAAGAGCAGGTGGTGTCGAGTTTTCCTGTTAGTTGTCAACAAGAAAAATAATTTCCACTAACCATTAAGATGCTCTTCACTCCTCTCAGCAGGAAAAGGGCACAGTTCTCCAAAATGTTTACTTGGCTCAAGAGTTCCTGGATTCAAATAAAATGTAAAATGTAGTTTAGTGTACTGAAAAGATCTCGATGAAATCCAGATGTGCTTTCAAAGGCAAGGCTTGGATTCTTGGCCTGTCAAGGTAGCACGTTTCTTAAGTAGCACATTTACATGAAAGGCTACTCTCAGCTGGCATCTGCTGTGATCGAAGTCTTCCTCACATGAAAACTGCTGCCCAAAATGATGTCTGGCTTTGCGTGATTGCTGATACTGTGGTGGTTGCAATTTCCGCAGCAGCCTGGCCATTGCTGTGCTGATTTGACTCCAAAACTTCCCTGCAGCCCCATGACTCTGTGCTGTTCCCACAGCAGGCACCCAGCCAGGGTGAGAAGGGTTGCCACGTGCCTGCATGCAACAGCTACAAACTTAGACCTGCTTTTTCAGGAGCAGACTTGCCTTCTGCACGGCCAGTGCATGGCTTCTTGAGGTTTCTTTCTGAAGTCCCAGCAGGAGAGTCGTTGATATCCAAAGGCAGTGGTTAGAGCACTTGGCAAAGTCAGGTACAGCAGGTATTAAACTAGCCAAACTGAGAGATCAGCCAGTCTTGCAAGAAGTTGCAGTTGGAACCAGTCCTGGTCCTCTTGAAACCAGCTGCGATCTCAGAGCAGATCTTAAAGTGCACAATGCACCTGCGCAGTGGGTGGAGGCACATATTCCTCATGCTGATGCACCGAGGAAGATGGGAATCCTGACTCCTAATTCTTTGCGTATGTTAAATCATAGATAAAATTGCTTCCTTGCACTGTACCTATTTCCGTTTGGCTGCTGTACAGATTCTTTAGATACATTTGGTACATCAGCTTTTCCTTAAGTGGTGAATCACGCTGATGCTGTGTTGAGTATTAATAAACACTTGCCTGTGTTAGGCAGAAGATGGTAGAGGACACCAATGTTTTTACTGCTTAAAAAAGCCTGGAGAATTAGAATTCAAATCAGAAAGCAAGTGTCGGAGGAAGGGAAATACCTGCACGTCTAGACACCGCATCACTCCTTGGAGATCCCTTTTTGCAGTCTTGACAGAGATTTCTTCTTCAGGGCTGCTTGGATGCTCACAGCACCCCAAGTCCAGCACAAAAGTTTTGGTCAATGGCTCAGGAGCTTGCAGATGACTTCGAGAGATTTAGGGAGCTGGCCTGGTGCCATTAGATGTCACCATGTTTTTACTTCCCATGGGTTTGGCAGATCAGCCAAGGTGACAAAGGGCTCCTGCAGAGGGACACAGACTGATTTTCGCCCACTGGCACTTGACAGCTCTTTAAACTCTTGTCTATTGGTTCTATTGGTTCTGCTTTATTTCACCAACTGTAGCCAACCTGTGTCAAACCAGAAATAGTTTTGAGCTCTGCAAATTGAGCAAACACACTTCATAGTGTTCAGCATTTACCTGCAGTTGACAAGGGTGGTTCTCAACCCTAGATCTTTCTTTTGAAATCCTGAGTGGTCCTTCATGTTAAAACCAGCTAGAATTTGAAGTTGTTGGCAGTGAAAGCCACTCAAGGCAGCAGATGATGAGTTGTCTGATTCTTTCTGAGCAGATCTCGAACAGCCTCATCGTCATCATTGAGCTGGTCATGATGTTGTTTGGATACAAGCTTGCTGATATGGGGCAGTATGGAGATGCTAAGGAGAGCGCTTGGCTTCAATCTTTCTTTCAAAGGTGCTAATTCATCCAGAAGAAAGGTGGCAGTCCTGTTTCACATGGGGTGCCTCATTTCCTGGATTTGCCATCCTGATGGCTTCACAGTCTTCTCAGATCCCTGAGAATGATGTTAAGCAAAGCACATGGTGGTGGGCTGAGTAACCAACACTGTGCTGGTTGGAGCCTTCACTAGTACAAGTCATGTGCAGAAGCTGGGTCTGTAGTGCAGGTCAGGACATGGAGAACAGCATTGGATGCTACAAGGCCAGTAGAAGAAAGTTGCTCTTCTTGTTGTTCATAATCTAGAACCCACCTTCTGTGACAAAAATAAGAAAACTCTGAGACCCAACCTTTTCCATATTGGGTGTCTTTGGAGCTCTGAGCTGGCTGTTACCACTCAGGAATGAGATCTTCAAGTTATTTATAACAGATAGATCTGTGAGAATGTCAGCTCAACCCTCAGCAGCAGTCAAAACAGCAAGTGGAAAGATAGGAAAATTTCAGAAAGGAACAGTGAAAGAAACAGAGCTCGCCATTACACTGGTGTGAATTAGTGGTGCACTCACATCTTGGGTGTCTTTGGGTTCTGCTCCATCACATCTTAGAAGGGAGATGGTGGAATCAGAGAAGTTACAGAGAATGGCAAGGAGAAAGGTCACAAATTTCAGGTAGTGGCTCCTCAAACAGACTTCAGGTGGGAAAGCAGATAACTGGGAGGGATATGTTAGAAGTCTGAAGAACGATAACTGGATCTGAGAAGGGCACAAGTGAAATGATAAAAGGCAGTTTCAGAACAAGCAAAAGGAGAGGATTTCTCCTGCAAGGTGGTATTAAGCTGTGGAATTTCTTGATAGTGAATGTTCTGTGTGCTAGAAGTTTACAGGAATTTGGAAAATAACTTGGCAAATTATTCAGTCAGTGTCTCTTCCATCTGGCAATAATGGTAAGATATTCTCCTGACATCTGCTTTTGACCTGTCCACACACAGAGACACGTCCATCCATAAATTCCACGTGTAGGAGAGCTTCTTCCCAAAGTAAAAGGTGGAAGTTTAGGGAACAATAAAAGCAAGAAATATGCTCTTGGGGCAATACCATCCTTACTTCTGGCACAGAGGGCAGCACTGGATAGCAGCTTTTAACCAATAAAACAAAAAGCAGAGCTCCTGGATTGATGTCAGGAATCTAGCCTGGCATTTCTACTCTGTCTCCCTTTAAACAAATCCTTTAATACCTGTGTCTCCTTTTTGCAAAGTGCTATGAGATAAGCAAATTACAGCTGTGCTATACCATTAGCATGAGTTTTGGCAGTCCAGGCCCCATAGCTCCCACTGCCATCAGTGGAGATCATGAGCACTTACATTGTCTGAAAGCCAATGCTTCATCTTTCAATATTCATCATTTGTTATTTCAGTATTTCCTAAAGAATTTATATCTTGTAGACCTCTAAACCAACCACTGACCCAGAATGGCACTCAGGTGATGAATTTCACCATTAGCATCTAAATATGGGGAGAAAAAAAAACTAATTAATCCTCTCAGGGTCAACAGAAAACTCTAATTTAAGCAGTCACTTTTTATTTTTATCCGATAAATTACAAATGAGACTAGTGACATCCTGGGATTCCTTATACCTTTCTTTTTGTTCTGTGGTTCAGCAAAGTCTGTATCTTCCTAGCAAATTGCCACAGACCAACAATTTGGAACAAGTCTCAGCCAAAGCTGAAGCAAAAAGAAATGGGATAACATTAAGAGAGGGAGGGATTTGCTGCCTGCTGTGGTTGCTGTGATTGCTGCTAATGATGGAATCACAGCACCAGCCCCAGTGCTGCTTCATGTGGACCACACGTATATGCTGAGCCAGCCCCTGGAGCTGGATACTCTCCCATTGGATACTCTCCCACATTTTGTTGGTATTTCCCAGCGGATGGTGAGCCCGCAGTGCTCAGGAGCCCAGAAAGCTTTGGTAGCCATCCATCGCTTCCCCATTGGCATCACTGTCAGGATTGTGACTGGGATCTCATACCTCTAGCAATTCAGCCAGGCACAGTCCTGATTCCTCCTGTGCTGCTTTCTCCAGTAACATGTGGCTTTGCCCAGTATGTGAAAGAAAAGGCTGCAAGGTTGAATTTCATCTACAGACTGCAAATCACACATTTCACAGCCAACAGCCATTCTTACTGCTGAACAGTTTGGAGATGGCTCCTACTACTGGCAATAAAGATAACATGAAAAGCTTGTGCCAAGAGATGTTGGTAGAACAGGGGCTACAGTTCAGTGCCCAGACCTGTAGGTGATCCTGAAGTACTCGAGCTCAAGGTCTACTTTGTCCCTGCATCAATGCTGCATTGAGGCCTATGTTTGCTTAAACTGAAGGTATCAAAGTGTGAGATGAGTTACAAGTAAACAGACACCAGCTTCATTTGGAGACAACCACAAAGACCTCATGTCATCTTCTTGCTCCCTTGGACATAGAGACTGTGAAGGCTTCCTTGGAGAGCTCTGTTCTTTCCAAGTAGGAAAGCTTTTGGAGTTGTCTAGCTAGCTCCTTAATGCTTCCTTCTGTATTTTATTGATTAGAGCTAGGGTTTAGCAGTCACAATGGGAACCTTCAGCTGAGAAGCTTCAGGTGGCAGTAGCCCTGGCTTCCAAAGCAAGAGGAGGCTATGCAGCACTGCTCAACCAGTTGACAACCAGTTGTAACTTGGCGGAAGCTCCTGAATATTGGCTGCTTTGTTACTGAAGGTGGAGTCATTTGGAGAGCCTGAAATACTTCTAATTAAACTCAATGAGCTTGAATTTTGTTCTGTCAAGACACCTTCCTTTTCTGTCTCTCTCTTCACTTGTTTTGAACTGGCAACTCAAAAAAAGGAATGAGGAATGTATTACAGACTGGTCATGTGCACATGGGAAGGTCGCCCTCCTTCCAGCAGCTCTTCAGGAGTGAAGCTGTGATGCATGTTACATCACATAAGCAGGTACATGCGTAGCGTGGAACAGGAAAGACCGTTACCTGGTTCATATGAAAAGCTTTCAATGGCCTCACTATGATCTGAGTCATCAGCAGCTTAGCAGCATGAATATGGTTTAAAAAACATAAAAGTGGGAGTTGCTTAAAGTTCT
This sequence comes from Anseranas semipalmata, assembly GCA_013399115.1. Taxonomy (NCBI): domain Eukaryota; kingdom Metazoa; phylum Chordata; class Aves; order Anseriformes; family Anseranatidae; genus Anseranas; species Anseranas semipalmata. The sequence continues at coordinate 158,926 of VXAA01003015.1, forward strand.
TGTGAAAACATTTGCCAGATGTCACCCATTTGACTCATGTTGCGTCCAGGGAGAAAGCAATTCATGTTCAATGCATCTGCAGCAAATGCTGAGATTCGAGAAGAGAGCATGCAGCGAGGGGTGTGTGCACATTGGAGCCAGACCTGGGAGCCCCCAATGCCATCAGGCCAAAAGCTGGCGGGGTCTTCTGGCAGCATGGGGCTTCAGTTTCTGCAGAGCTTCTGGTGGGCTGCAATTCAGTATGGAAAGGGAAGAAAGGAAAATTACCAGGTAACGTGGTTTTGGCATTACCCATACAGACTGATAGGCTGCATGGAAGTTTTGAACAAAATTTCCAGTCACTTGCATTTGCTACTTGTATGTCCCTGTTCTGAGGACACACATGACCTGAAGTTGGACCTAGCGCTGTGTTCTTGGAAAGCAGTTTTATGTATCTCTGCTCCACCAGTTGGTCACTGGGATTGTGACCATTGCCACCAACTCCAGTAATGGGCCAAAATGACAGAACTTGAGAGTAATTTGCAAGAATTAAGAAAGGAAAAGCAGCCAACAACATAAACAGTTGGATTACTTTTAAATCAGAACATGGCCAACAACAAAATGTCCAAAGCTACCTGGATAACTGACACATAACGTATTGTTTCTGTGCATCTAAAAGCAACATAATGGCCTGCCTCCATGATGTAGCTTGTCGTGGGATTTTAGATCACCAGAAAAATCAGAAAGCCACACTCTGCTAAAAATTCCTTTGTTCCTAAAAACCATTTATCACCTGTAGGATTATTTCAGATGTGTTTTCACAAAGCGGTATGACTTCTAATGAGCTCGCACTCACAAAACAAGCTATTAAAAAGCAATTAGCTCAAGGAAATTAATCTAAGCTGTTTGCAGGGCCAATCTAAGGAATGATAACATTTTCTTGATGGAGGCCTGTCAAATTTACATAGCTTGACAGGAGCCAGTCCCCGAATTTTCATAAACTCACCAGGACTCTCCATGCCCCTGTTAATTTTAGGAGGTCTTTGTTAGCACTAATAAAGACCAGCTAACACTAATACCTATTCCTGGGCTGCTCTACCCCTGTCTTTTTGCAGGGCACTTTGCTCAGGCTGTTTCTTGGCTCTTTGCTCTCCCAGATCCTGTGCATCTCAGTTATACCCATTCCTTCATTAAATGACATCATGTATAAATTAGAAATTGGATTTTATTCCTGCTCAGTGCATATTATGTTGATGTGTCAACTCTAATAGCTTTTCTCCTCCCAACTTAATTTGAGAATTATGCATGAATACTGCAAACTACTTAAAATTATTTTAATTATATTCAGTTATGATGTATATGTGTACATCCATACGCACACAGAGAGCAATAGGCCGTGCAGTTGCCAATGGGCTCAGCTTGTCACTGAGCTCAGTGACTCTGCACCAGTAAGCTCACAGGGAGACAGCTTCAGCTAAACTCACTTCCCTGCAGCTCTTACCAGCTTTTCCCTTGGAGAATTAACAAGAACATCAAACTTTTCCAAACAGAGCATGCAGGAGGAAAGAAAATATTTAATATGGAAGGTGGCAGAGTCTGTTATAAACTGCTATTACTTACATGTAAATTTTATTCAATCAACAACTTTGGAAAAGAAAAAGGAAAAAAGAAAACAAACACACACACAAAAGGTGGATGAATGGTGTTGACAAATATTCAGCCTAAAATGTAACCTTATTGTTGAAATCATTTCCATTAACTAAATCTCCTGTGTGGCCTTTGGAAGCAGCTGTGTAGTCAGGAAGACAAAGCTCAATTATTTTGTTTCAAATAGAAAGTTGACTTTGCCCTGGCTGGTGCAAGTGGGGTGAGGGAGTACCAGCCTCTCTGCTGCTCTTCCCCCTTGCATAAAAGCATTACAAAAAGAGTATCTGTACCAAAAAGTGTGTGTCTATACCAAAATCATAATCCTTGGTGCAGGAAGGACTGACCTTGCATTCATTTTGGCCTGAGCTTAATGCATGAGGAGCTTGTTCATAAAACCTGGAAGAAATACAGAGCAGCACTAATGGAATGCAAAATTCAGGCGTCTTTTCTGAAGAAGTCACATTTCCTTTACTGGAAAAAAAAATACATCAGTGGAAACTGAGTGATTTTGATGCTTAAACTACAGACACGTGACAGTCTTTTCATCTCACCTATCTGATAACATCCAGGTGCACTTGACATGCTCAGTTAGAGAGCAAATGTTTCAGTCTGGCAACTCGAGTGACAGCAAGATCAACTGATGGTCAACAGCCACCAGTAGTGGTCTGCACAGCTGTCATGGACCAAGTTACCAAAGGGCAGCAGCATTCAGTATGTTTTCAATTGTTCGTTTCCTTTTGTTTTTCATTATATGCATTTTGTGAAATCAGCTGTTGCGAAATGAATGTTTCAGGGCAGCAAAGAATGGGGCAGCCCATGAAATTAGTGCAGGACTACAAAGCACATAGTGTGGGGACACCCCAAGGGCAGCAAACCATGGCTTCGCCTGCCCCTCACTTTGGCTCTGCCAAACAGGCAGGAATAAAGTCAGAAAAACTAGCTAGTCAAAATCTGGCTAAATAAGGCTTTTTCTCTCCTGAGGTATTTCAAAGCAATATCACATGGATGAAGCACTCCAAAAAGCATCAGAGTTGACAGGCTGACAGGAGTCAATCAGTTGGAACAGCTGGCCAGGGCTGACAGCGTTCCTGCAGGAAAATCCAGCGTTTTGAAGTGTCTTCATGAGAAGGGAAAACAAAAGACTTGAAATGTGGCACGGAGAGGTTTTTCTGCAAATTCTGCCCAGGTCTGGGCAGCCAGCACCAGCATCACCGCCAGTTGTGTGCTGCACACGCTGCCGTGACACAGCCTGCAGGCAATGTTGGTGTCAGGGTGGCCGTGCCCTGCAGCACGACCCCTGGTGACAGCCTCTGCGTGGATCCAGCCCTGTGGTATGCATTTGTTCCCTCCAGCAGCTACTTGGATGCAAAACCTTGCATCACTTTCCCACCAGGAAAACACAGGGCATTTGGCGAGAGGGATCTTTTCTGTTTTTACAGAAAATTTTGCAATGCACTTGGGTGTTGTGTGCAGGGTTTGACCTCTGCAAAAGAGCCCCCAGAGCATGGAGAAGTTTCAAACTCATGAAAGCATCTGCAGAAAAGGGTGCAGAGAGCTTGAACCTTACTGGCAGGACTGGCAGTGCCCATGCTTGTTGATGGCTGTACATGCATTGATGTCTTGACCTGCTGGGGTCATCAGTGTCCTTGTCCCTGCATCTTGCCATTAACCGACTGCATGTAGGGACTGTTTTGTAGCTCTACAATGTCTGTGATGCTGGGGGAGGCATCTTTCCTGTGCACTGCTGTTCCTGATTGCTGTCTCTGGGGGCTACTGCAGTGCAAATAAACACCAGCAATGACAGGGACATGCCTGGCATTGATTTGAAGTGAGATGAACTCATGGCAGCCAGCCAGCGGGTCATCACGCACTCGCATTGTAAATGCCCCTTCCTGCCCCTACTGTTGGGAAGTGGGGAGACATCACAAGGGGAAGAAGGGAAGATTGGTCAGGAAAAAGACCAGGAATATCATCCTCAGTGCGCCTGAAAGCTTAAAGAAAACTGCTGGGAGGCACCCAGGTGAGGGACACACATGAAATCCTCCCGACTGAGCTGCCTGATCTTGGCATTGTCTTGGGTAAGGAAAATAAAATTTTGGTTGCACCTTTAGTAAAGAAGCCCCTGCTGTTTGGGTTTCATTCAAGCCTAATGTGACGTTCAGGCACTGCTGTGAAATGAGTTGCCCTGTCCCTTTTTTCGCTCCTCCTCAGCTCAGGTCTTGCAGGGCTGCACATCTAGTACCGAAGGACGAACATCACCATCCTGCGTCCCCAGGTGAGCTCAGCCACCTGGGTGTCAACCGGGTTTGTCAGGCAGGGCACAATTCAACAGAAAAACACGAATGTGTTTGTGGTCCACTGACAGTCCACTGACAGTGGTGAATAAGTGTTTGCTCCTGAAGTTTAATCAGTGGGAAAGTTCTTTGCTGGACTTTGTGTGGTGTTACTTGATGTTGATGGTAGCCAAATAACTAACAACTAATAGATCTGCAAGGGTAACTGCAGCCTGAATGTGCTGAAAATACAGGTGCATGGAGGCTACCAGCAAATATTTTTGGTATCGATTGGACTCTAGCTATTAAGAGCCTGATGTAGTCAGTTTGATGCAAGCCACTGAGCAGCTCCGCTGCAGTGGTATAACAGAGCTGACTTCCATACAGCTAATTTTGGCAAGGCACGATGCTGCGCTTTCAGAGCAATGTAACTGCATTTGTGAGAGGGTGTGTCTTTAACTTGATTATTTTGGGACTTTTAAAGGGATGCAGTTAACTGAGTACAGATACTGTGCCTAGAGAGGAAGATCCTTAATCCAACAGGCAGCTTTCATCCTGGAAATGTGTTCAGCGAAAATAAGCCCATCCCTAACTCAGCCAGTGCCTGAATGGAAGTACTTGTGTAGCTGCATCTTCTACATTGCAGTGGAGCATGGCACATTACTAAGTGAAAACCTTCTCTCCTTTTTTCAAACTTTCACCAAATCTGTATTTCACCCCCTCAGTGCAGGAAGCGCTCCTGCAAAGGGGCTCCATGCAACCTCCTTCAGCTGGCAGCAGCTCCCTGCCCATCCTGAAACCCCTTTCTATATTCAAGTGTCTCCACCAGCTATCATTTCTCATGGCTGCCAGTCTTTGGGCAGCTCCTGTTTATGGGCTGTCCTGGGGAAACTGCTGCAGCACAGTGATGGAGCTCGTCACAGCAGGGAAGAGGGGGAGAAGGACCTTCTGGAGCTTGTGTTGAAGCATGAGCCCAGGCAAGGAAGGGAGCAGGACCCACATGGCCTTTTCAAAAGGGCACTTCTGCAGCAAAGCAGAGAGGTGTCTCATCCCTAAAAGTTGAGGTTTTCATTAGGGCTGACCAAATAACCGTGAAGGGTTATTGTGCCAGGGCACATAATGTGGCGATGTTTGCATTCATTAAGACAAACAAGCAAAGTTCAAGATAAATCCTAGGACAAGTGCCACCACTCCTCTCATGCAAACAAATGCACATTTGGAGCATGTGTTAAGATCCTGAATACCCCAGAAGACATCAGCAATCCCATTTGACTTGTGGACTTGAAGTGCCATGTTGTCTTAAGCAAATGGAGCTGCAAAAACATTCAGGACTGAATGAAAGGCAAATGGCTTTCTGCTTTACAAGCCCCAGCCTGGTCACTCTTGTGACTAATACTTACAATATTGATTTTAGTCTCTCTGTAAAGTCTGTTATCCATTTTTTTTTTATTTTTTGCAAAAGAAGGCACTTCTGTAGCAGATGGGATGGGACAATTATGTTGACATCGAGCCAAGGCTCTTGGGCAAATAATTAAACATTAACATTTGCGAAGAAACTAGATTCAAGGACTAATGAAACCAAGGTCCCTTCTGAGCAAATGGCCAGCCCAAAGCCTGTAGTGTTGCTGGTGTCCCTTTCAGCAAACCCTTTCTTCCAGGGACAAAATCAGTCAGATAAATAGATGCTATTTTTCACACTCCCTTCCCAGGGTGACTGCAGTAAGCTCATGAGTCAGCCTGCCAGGTCTATGTTGGAAGCAAAGACCAGCTGCATCTTTCCCTCTCACTGTTAGGCCTCCAATTGATGAGGTTTTAATGAAATCAGAGTTTAGAAAGGAGACAGAGTTTTCATGGATCAGTAACATTTTCTATTAGACTGAATGCTGGCGAAAAAAAAAAACACTGATCAAGGTTTTGAAGATGCATGCCCCCCTTCAGAAACGAAACAGAAGCTGATGACTCCAAGCGAAACACAGGTTGGAAACAGTTTGATTATATTAATCCATTTCATAATTGGATGAGAAAATTGGGTTCGGCACCTGTAGAGCAGAGAAGGCTTCAGTGAGGCCATAGGGCAGGTCCTTGGTCCTATGGGCCAGGGAGAGATGGAGAATTACTGCCAGGGGAATGGTCTGGTGTAAGTAGAAAGCAGTGAGTGGGGAAAATTTTATTGTGTCATAAAACGAATGCTTGTACTGGGTCCATTATTTTCCATATCCAGGAGAATTATGAATTTTAATTCCTGAGCCTATTTCTCTTGGAAATGAAGTATTGCATGGATGGGGGTGCACAGAGAACAGTCAGGGGCTCTGCCCCCAGGGAGTTGGTGGTGGTGGATGGGGACTTGGGTGAATTTTCAAAGTTTTCCTGCGGTTCCTAGTTGGGCTCTGGGTGAGGTGCATCAGCCAGAGGGAATTTCACTTCGGTCGAAGACTTTGGTGAGATTGAAGACTGCTTGAAAGCTGGATGGCAAAAAAGCCCAGGGAACATCTCTTTTTTCCAAGATAGGATCTTCTTCCAGTGCTGATTGTTCAATGATTTTTCCCTGTGGTTCCTAGTGTGAGATAATCACACAGAATCACAGAATCACAGAATCGTTCAGGTTGGAAGAGACCTCCAAGATCACCTAGTCCAACCTCTGACCTAACTCTAACAAGGCCCACACTAAACCATATCTCTAAGCTCAACATCTAAACGTCTTTTAAAGACCTCCAGGGATGGTGACTCAACCACTTCCCTGGGCAGCCCATTCCAATGCCTAACTACCCTTTCGGTAAAGAAGTTTTTCCTAATATTCAACCTAAACCTCCCCTGACGCAACTTGAGCCCATTCCCCCTCGTCCTGTCACCAGGCACATGGGAGAAGAGACCAATCCCTACCTCACTACAGCCTCCTTTAAGGTACCTGTAGAGAGCGATAAGGTCACCCCTGAGCCTCCTCTTCTCCAGGCTGAACAACCCTAGCTCCCTCAGCCGTACCTCGTAAGACTTGTTCTCCAGACCCCTCACCAGCTTCGTTGCCCTTCTCTGGAATCTCTCGAGCACCTCCATGTCCTTCTTGTAGTGAGGGGCCCAAAACTGAACACAGTACTCGAGGTGCGGCCTCACCAGAGCCGAGTACAGGGGGACAATCACCTCCCTAGTCCTGCTGGCCACACTGTTCCTGATACAAGCCAGGATGCTGTTGGCCTTCTTGGCCACCTGAGCACACTGCTGGCTCATATTCAGCCGACTATCAACCAGCACACCCAGGTCTTTCTCATTCACATAATGTGTGGCAATCAGGGATATACAGGCAATGGGTTTGGGGTTATTTTTTTGTACACACCAAGTTCACACATCTCCTTATGTGGCTTGTTCAAAGGCACAGTTGTTTTCCCAAGAGGAAAGTCCTTACTGTGTGCAGATGATCTGTTCGTGGGTGAGACGTGCATTGTCCCTACAGAAAGTATCGTGGGACAGAACTGCATCACGGCCTTTTGCATGGTGCACAAGGCTGCTGCTTTCTGGCTGTGTTTTTCCCTGAGTCTTTTTTGTGGATTGCCATGTTTTAGGTGGCTTATGGTACACCTAAAAAAAACTTGATGTCACCTTTGCTAGGTAGGAAACAGCCCTTTTTTAGTGAATTACCTAATCCTGTCAGAGATAGCTTTGAACCAAAACAAATTATCCAAATATTTCTGCGTAACTGTCACCATGGTGGAACAGGACTATGTTTTCCTTGCTCTGTATCGCAAGAATGATCAGCTGCTTTTTGATTTCAGTGCATTTCTCAACACTGATAAAAGGCTTCACATTGTGGATTGAGGGGGAGAGCAAACATTTTGGAAAACTGTCTGGTTTCAGTGCACAGAGCCAAAAGGTTGAGCATGAGAGGTCAGACCTAGAGCAGCATGTCATCGGGAGCATGTGGTCTCGTTATACCCTGCAGACTAACACACATACAGTCTGGTGGTATGCCGTATTCCTGGCTTATCCATGAAGATGAACTTAAATGCAGCAGCAAAGCATAGTCTTCTTAAACAGACCTGTTCCCCCGTGCCTGGAGAAGTGTTGGAAGAGTAGCTTATCGTGGCACTGGCTTTCCAGCTGCTGGCAAGGACTTCTGGGAACAGGATTTGGACTCTGGTGACTGACAAACCCATTAATCATAGAACCACAGAATGGTTTGGGTTGGGAGGGACACTCAAAGATCATTTAGTCCAACCCCCCAGACATGGGCAGGGACGTCTTTCACTAGATCAGGCTGCCCAAAGCCCCATCCAACCTGGCCTTGAACAGTTTCAGTCGTGGACCATCCACAGTTTCTCTGGACAACCTGTTTCGGCGTCTTACTGTCCTCAACGTGAGAAATTTCTTCCTTATATCCAATCTAAATTTACTGTCTTTCAGTTTAAAACCATTGCCCCCTGTCCTGTCACTATAGGCACTGGTAAAAAGTCTTTCTCTGTCTTTCTTATAAGCCTCCTTAATGCATTGAAAGACTGCAATAAGGTGTCCTGGAGCCTTATCTTCTCCAGAATGTTGGTCTTCAATTTGAAACATGGCCATGGTTTGCTGCCCAGGCCCTGTCCCAGGGTTTGCTGAGTCCTGGGGTGCATTGAGCACAGCTCCAGCAGCCACACCAGAAAGCACTGTTTGCTAGATCAGGAGCTGAGCTACCATGTGACAGTTTATTTTAGCATGAGAAGAGTCCTCAAGCATCGCTGAGCTAAATATTTCTCTAATTCATGCATAACTTAAGTACAATTAGCAGCCCGATCTCAGAGACCTAGGTCAGATGTGACGTGACTGTTCTGCGACTGTGCCTTACAAGATCAGGAGCTCGGGGCTGGGATTTGGCTGAACATCCTGGACCATTAACAGCAGTACACAAAACCCCATCAGCACCCACTGCTGGTGCAGGGGAGACATCCCTAAGGACCGTTTTCAATTTACATTACCATACACCACAGTTCCAGTCAATGCAAATAGGGGTCATGGAGACTGGAGCAAGCCCAGGGTTTGGAGGAAGTCCGCATTAAGTCCCCCAGTCCACTTGTCCAACTCTTTACCATCTGCCAAGAGACTCATGGTCTGAGCTGTCATAAAAGACACCCTGAAGCATCCAAAGGCATTTCTGTGTTGCGGCCAGATAAATCTGGCGATTAAGCAGTTCAGACAAGCTAATGAAGGAGTATACGCCAAACCAGTTACATGCCAAATGTCCTCTGCTCTGAGTAACATGTCCTCTGCACCACCCAAGTAAAGCCTGCACTAGAGCCCTGGTGGAGCACTTGTGAGATGAAGAGGTTGGTTCCTGGAAGGGTTTCCACCACGTTGCCAATGAGCTCCAAGCAAGCTGGGCATCTGATGTGGAGCTCGTGGAGCTGCCACCAAAATGCATTGTCCCTTCTCATCCCAAACCCAAGTTCATCATGTATGCTCTCCCTCCATTTCACCTGCACGCTGGTATACCTCCTCCTGTGCTAGTCTGTGTTTCATTGGCATTAACACACAGTCTCCATGGTGTCCTGAGCTTTTCTGCAGCCTGGGAGCAAGCACCAGCAAAGATGCTCATTTTTCCCGGTTTTGAGGTGTGAGCACTCCATGCCTCCCTCTTTGTTGCAGACCTGCTGCTCTGAGTCATGCATTTAAATTACTTTCCTGAATTTTATTTTTTTGTGGTGACAGCTGATTTGTATTTTCTTACTTCTCTGCTCTAGAATATTGGTAGCTGGCAAGAGCTAGCAAATGCCAAGCGAATCACTGGAGGGGACTTCAGAATTGATCACCTTGTTTTTACCATGGCAAGGAAAAAATCATGTACTCCTCACAACAGAGTAACTCAACAGCTACTCTAGGCTTTAATTGAACTTTCTACCTCACAGTTCTCAGCTGAATTAATCTTGTTTTCAAACAATGGACATTATGTGGAAAGTGAACTGTTATATAAAAATAATTTTAAAATGCAAATAAAATAAAAGACAAATCCTTATCCTAGCACAGTATGACAGAGAGAAACAAATCAGAAAATATTAAAATCACTTACATCCTTTCTTCACATCTTCTCAGCCTTGGGTCCACAAATGTTGATTTTTCATATGCTTTGCTTTTGAATTACTAAACTGAAGTGCAACAGTGAAGGGGTTTTTGCTAATGTGTTTCTGTCTCTGGTTGAATTAAATATTCAACAACTTTCTTCAGGGCTTTAGACTTGTCAGTAAAGATCCATGACAACCATGAGCCAAGGGGGAGCTTCACAGTCAACGACGCTCTTAGCTAATGTGAGATAATGTGAGCCATGGGCTTTGGAGGGCAGAGGGGACGGACTTTAGAAGGACTCTAGTTCCTACAAGTTGTGGGGAGGTTGTAAAAATAGTGAAAACCAGATTCTTCAACTGTGCGGCTGCCTGGGGGCCTGCAAGTCACTGGGCAGCCCCCACTGGGCAGACTGGTGTAGCTGGTTGCATCTTTGGATGTGGCCAGCCTGCGTGTCAGCCCCAGGACCCTGTTAATAATGTCGATGACTTCTGGCGGTTTAATTTGTTATTTTTACTTCTCCTTAGAAAATGCCAGTTTGACAAATCAAACTTTTATCCACACAGATGAATTTCCCATGCCTTATCTGAGTTTCTCACTGGGGAAAAAAAAATTGCTTTGTTAATATTAAATGTCTTAGAAATGAGAATGTCTCAGTCCTGAGGTCACAACAACTTCCAACTTCTAAATATGAGCTAAAAGATAGTAATAAACCTAGTGTGGGTTAACAGAGGTCAAAATGAAACCCCAAAGATTTTACCATAATTACCAAAATGAAATATTTTTGCTGACTTCATTTGTCTTTTTCTTTTCCTCCTTCATGTTCTCTGATCACGCAGCCTTTGCAGGCATTGTCATTTTGGTTCCAATCACACTGAGAAGCACTCTGCATGATGGGAAAGATCCTGCTTGTTCTGCTCTTCTGGTTTCATTTAGCACCAAGGGAAGTGTAGTCCCCAAAACCACCATTATGTTCCCAAAGAGAATCCTTTGCTCTGTATACTCTACAACAAATCTGCTTAATGTAAATCCATGATGTAACCCCAGGATAAAGGTAACAGAAGCACAAAGGAGGAACTTCCCAAATTGTGCTGAAGCAATTAAAACCAACCAAGTCATGAAAAAGCCACATATGCCTCTGAGCATCATGTCAGTTTTTGACAGTTGTGTAGAAGTCAGCGCCTCCAAAACACCTGCAATGAGCTGAGCATGGCAGGGCAGAACCCATCACGGGGGCATGATCTGTGCACAAATGCAGTGCTAGCACCAGCCGTCCTGCCCCATCAATCCTCCTGATTGTGCATTTGTTCTGTGACTTTGTTTAGGATAAATTTACCCTTTTCTGAGTTGTTGGACTGAGATGTTTTTTCTCTCTCCTATGCATGGTGCAAGCTGTTCATTTTTCTTTAGGGGAACTCTTGCAGGAGATGCTGCTGGTGCATCTCACAGCCATTTTTTCCAGTTGTCTCCTCTTTGTACGCAGTGACCATCACCTCAGAGCAAACCCAACCTATTGAGCACCATTTATTCTGTGCCTGCCATAGCACCGAGCACCGCAGCCTTCCTGTGGCACCTTTAACACCATCTCCAAACCCCGTTGTACACAAGCCTGCACAGTGTAGCCAGTCAAAGACCTGCTCTTACTCTCTTCTTTCCCTCACAACTTCAGTAATAATAATATCAAGTGTTTGCACATAAGCAGCATTGTCTGGTCATTTCTGGAAATTCAGCAAAGTAGATTTTTTATAGACTTGGACTTGCATTTGGGACAAGACAGCTCAGATGACTACCACAAACTATGAAACAAGCAGCCCAACCTAGAAAACAAATGTACTTTGATTTAATAGAGCAGCCTGGGAAGCTGTCTGCAGCCTATCTTAATTTTGTCCGGTGCTAGACAGCAGTATTGGAAGACTCGTTTGCTGCCTTGTTATTATTATTGTTTGATACCCATCATCTGCAATGTCAAGGATTCCTCGAGTTTCCCATAGTAGCTCTCACTCTCCTTGGCAAAGCTTTTATTAATTATTAGTGTCCACACATTTCAGGAACATGTCTCACCTTCTAATCCACTTCTCCTGGCATTCTTGAAATATTTGTAACCGTTAAGCGAAAAATTGGTTCCCTTTGGCTAAAGGAGACATTGGGCAGCAGTGCTGCATGGCTGGTTCATTTGCTTTGCTGGGGTTTCTGCATTCTTCTCTAATTCAGAAGCAGCTTACAGATCGCTGCTCCAGCAGTGATGCTGTCAGCAGCGGTGCATGAGAAGTGGGGAGAAGAGCAGTGGGTCAAATTCAACCTATTTGGCGAAGCAGACAGAACAGGTTATTTTTGCTAGATGGTGCCTTTCCCTCACTCCATAATCCTCCTGTGCTTGCTGGCTGTCAGGTTTGTCGTTATTGCCACAAAGTTACAGCCCGTGCTTCACCACTGTGATGCTGCTGTGCTGGTTCAAGGTATGGCACCAGCAGTGGCTCTGAAGGAGCTAACTCAGATCAAGGTCACCTCACGTCCTCATTCAGTTTGTGTCGGGATCAAGATGTAAATACGACATGCCCAGCCAGATGCAGGAGTTACCATCACTTGAGGGACCCACCACATCTACCCGCATCTCTGCCTTCCGCTGGTGGAGGAGCATCGTGTGGGACAAAGATTTTTTTTTGCAGACAGTGTTTCTTTGACATACCCCACACATTGACCTGCCACAAACCCCCTTGTGATGCTCTCATTTTGTTACTGATTGAACAGAGGGGGGGAACAGGACTGCCCACAGCAGGACACACAGGACACCTGCCCAGAACAAGTTCCACCCCATCCAGCTGATGGATTTACACTGGAGATACGAACCCATTGCAAACTCCATATCTGCAGTATAGACTAAAGGCACTCACTCCCAAATGGGGATTCCCAGCATTAGCCCTAATTAAAACTTGTGATTTCACTCTTCTGAGAGGCTCCCACAGGCCTCGCATCTAAGGTCAAGATACTGCAGACCCATTTGCGTATGTACTTTGATTGAGATCAGACTGGGAACTGGTTATCAAGGCCAGGGAGCTTTAAAACTGGGCAAAAGAAATCATTAGAACCTGTTAATTTGTACTTCAGCCTGAGAGCATTGTCTAATTTAAAGAAAAAAAAAAAAAAGAAAGAAAAAAAAAAACATTTCTTCATGTTTTAGTTAAGCTATTTAAAGTTGATTGAATGGGCCCAGGATTAGTATTCCTACTGTGTTTTCTGTGGAGGTGTTGCTGTGATGTAACCTATCAGGGGGCCAATTTCTCTTAGCCCAGTTTAATAACCATTATATCCCAGCTGTGAAGTGAGGAGATCAGTGCAGAAGCAAACTCACTGCCCCACTTGCCTGCTTAAAACATCACCCCAGAGAATTAAAGTTTGTGTCTAGTGATGGAGGGCAACAAGCTAGCCAGGTGATGGGATCTAGCAGCAGGAATGGTGGCTCTAGGCTCATTCTCGAACAGCCAGGACAATACAAGAAGCCTTCTTTGCAGACCAGCTGTCAGCAGCATCTTCCATCAGCAGACCCAAATGACAATATCTTCATGGGGTCATTTTAGCAACATGGTGGATGCGCTAAGTCATGTCCCAGGAATCCCGTGTCATGTAGCCAGAAGGTTTAAGGGATGCTCCAGACCACACCAGGTACTGCAGGGGCATGGCAAGCAAAGCTAATGCCATCTCTGCAGGACACCGGAGAGGGACCAGGCAAGGAAACATGGTGAGCACCGAGTATGTAGGACTCATCAGGCATACCCTGTCCCCAGTCTCCGCTCTGTAGCATGCCCTAGCAAGCACTTGGGTGTGAGCTGGGACAATCCTATATTTTGGGCACAATGAGTCAAATTAGCTTGTCAGACATGCCAGATGGCTGAGTAACTCTTGAGACCCACAGTGGCATCTGAGTGGACATCTGAGTCATTGGCAACAGCTACAATCAGACCTGGGGATGTGCAGAGAGCAGACAGCACACAGGAAAAGAAGCAAGTAAAAGAGCTTTGCTTAATGCTCTCTGAATAAACACACAGCACTAAGGGCAAGGTATTAAAAAAGAAGAAGGACCAGCATTTGTATTGAGAAAATGGTATTTGAAGCATCCTGACCATTGGGACAAAGGGACGAGTGGGACCTCCCCAGAGAGAGCAGGAGAGGGTGAGAGAGGCTCTGGCTGCATATAGGCACCCTGTTCTGTGCAGCTCTGCAGGAGTTTTCCTTGAAAATCACTTTCAGCTTTGTTTGCTTTGTTCCAGTGGTTCAGGTGTAAGTGCCCAGGGAAGGAGCTGGTGCACCAGCTGGTACTGAGCCAGCAGCTCAGAGCTATCAGTGCAGCCAGCAAGCAGCAGGATGGAGTGAGGAACCCATCTCCATCCCCACCATGCAGGCCAAAGGTGTCTTTTTTTTTTTTTTTCATTATACTTAGCATTAAACTGAGTGTTGTTGTTGTTTTTAAGATGAAATGTTATTTTCCACATGGGAAAATGACAAGTTGTCAAAACCTGAACTGGTCCCTGGTTATGCATCAGTTCCAGGTGGGGGGATGTAGATGGAGATGATGGGGACAGGGATGGGGATGGGGGGGGTCAGCCTTGTGGTTCTCCAGCAGGGACCTGGGGAGGGCACCCCAGCATTGCTCATACTCACCAGGCACTTCACCTGCAGTGAGACTTTATGGTCTCCTCGAGGTGGGTGGCTTCTTGCCTCTGGTACATGGCAGAGACAGCCACTCCTTGCCATGGTCTAGTTCCACCCATGCAGAGCAAGGGCCAAGCTGATAAAGAAGCATGTTTGGACCTGTACAGCAAACATTTTGTAACCAAAGGACTTGGTGCCTCTCGCAGGGCTGCGGACATCGCAGCAGTACTCCTCAGAGGCCCCGCATGGGCTCTGGGGGTGGCTGGAGGGACACACAGGGGGTACCCACAGGCCAGGTTAGTTTTGAATGCTACATCATTTCACAGTGCAAACTTAAGCCAGGCGCTCGGGGTTAAGGGTGCTGAGAATACGCACTTCAATCTGATTATAATTTATCAATGTATGTGCAATTCCCTGCTGACAAAGCTGCCGGGAAGAATGGAGCAATCGCCCGTTAGCAGCAGCCAGTGCAGTAATGAGCCCGTTACTATGGAAATGAGCTTGTTACCCTTTCCCACTCCCCGGCAAGCGGGACGCTCCGGTGCTACATCAGGGAATCTGGCTGTTCCCAAAGGTGAGTGGTACCCGAGATGACAGCAACCCCAACCCCAAGGTAGGGCTGGAGAAGCTGTTGCAAGCAGCTGGGTGCCAGGATAGACACAGGACAAGGTGGCCTGGGGCAATTCCCACCACCACAGAGCCCGCTCGAGCAGGCAGACAGGCACTCGCAGGGTCCCACAGCCCCAGCTGCCTTGTGTGTAAGGTATATAAGGCTATAGGGACACTGGTTGCTGCTGGGCTCCTTGAGCTGGGATGCTCCTGGCACTGGGAGTGTGTGTGTGTGCAGCCTCATGTTCGCCGTGAGTGATGGGCAGGCAGGGATGGAGAAACACCCTGTGGGTGCACTGGGTATTGGCACCCAGGGCGAGCAGTGCCAGCAGGGTGCTTGGTCCTGGGCTCCAGCCCCTGGCAGGGTGGGACCACGTCTTTCTGCAGCAAGAGAGCTGTGCAACATCATCTCCTGGGAGGAGGAGGTGATCCCGCAGCTGGATGGAGCTCTGCTCCCTCTTGCAGGGGATTTGTTGGAGGCAGCTGGGTGCTGGCAAGGATGAATTTGTATCTGCTGTCCTGCAGAGGCACACAGCGGGTGGAGGTGGGGGTGAGTATTACACTGGGTGCAATGAGAAGCATGATCTCTTTTGCACTGCCACATCTTCTCCCTCCTGCCCCTTCTGTGGATGGGCAGCAAGCTGGGATAAGGCTGCTCTCAGCAGGGCGATGTGAGAACTCCGCAGATGGTCAGGCATGGTCCCCAGAAAGAGAAAGGGCTTGTGCACATGTGGGGACAGCCTCAGAACCTGCCACAGTCCACAGAGCAATCCTGAAGGACCTCTGCATGCTTTGTCCCAGTCTATAAATGCTCTGGGTCAAGCCTTTGTAGGAGGCAAGAGCACTGGCATTGAGCAGGCAATGGAAGGACAAGAAGTAGTAGTGATGGGGAAAAGACAAACGGACCCCTCCATCTTCAGCTTATAGCAGGGAGACAGCCACCCTCAACAGGGGTGTGTGTATGGGGCAGAGCAAAATGCATCTTCTGTGTTTTCATTGCTGGTGCTGCAGGATTATAAAATATCAGTGGCTGAGCTTATCTGGGAGGTACAGTCAGTACAAAATGGCCATTTATCCAGCCCCCAAGCAGAGCTGGGAATACATTGCATTCTGCGTTGCGTACACTGGGTCCGTGCATTTTAATATATGGCCAACACAAAACATTAGTCCTATAGAAAAGCCCCAGACCAATAGTTTATGAGCTCAGAACCTGTCTGGCTAAAGGAACAGCCACACAATCTGCAGTGAGTACACACACACCGCATGTGTTCAGAAACAAAGTGGCAGTGGCTAACACAGCACAAAGCCCTGCTTGCTGTGCAAAGAGTCAGTCTGTCTGGGGGGGTCACATCCCTGGGTGTTGCAGTTGGCTGTGAGTGTGGGCAGAGCCAGTTTACATTTGTCTTGCAGGTATTCAAGACACCCATGGCCTGAAATGCAATAGGTCTGACAGCAACGACTAGGACTAAAGTATGCTTGTTGTTGATAAATTATCAAGAGCTGCCCTAAACAAGAAATCTATGAAACCTGAAGCTTTTGGAACTGCAGACCTGATTTTCAAAAGCACTGGGAAAGAGCCTGCTCTCCTGCTGTTGGCTCAGTCTCCCACTGCAGTGTGGGACAGCACATCAATAGGTGCGAGGAACACATGGGGTCCTCAACAGTAGAAGAAGACCTTCTCAGATGGCTTACATGGGAAACCTGTGCCCAATAGGCTCAGGACAAATTAGTATCCAAACACTGTCCTAGCTAAAGCCATCGCTGCCAGAGGAGCCAGTCCTGCCCCTTGGTGAGAATTTTTATTGATGCAGCTTCGAGAGATCTTGCAGGTCACCAGAACAGCCCCACTCACTGCACCACGCAGGGTCCCAACCCTGACATCACCCACTCTGCACAGCAGCAAGGCCAACTTGGGATTCAAGAAAGGAGCCCTCCCACTCTTCCTTAAAAAGCTGAGCTGATATTAAAGGAAATTATCATAAGTAATATTTCAGCACTTAACACTTTGAAGAAGCAAGCTCTTCTCATAGAGTCACTTCCCTGCATAGAGCAGAAGGAGAGCATGCCAGATATGACATAGAAGTATCTGCAAAAGGTGAAAACAGTGCTCTGCAGCTGTTGCAGCTGCAAACTTTGGAAATTGGGTGTAGGAAGACTGAGGGAACTGGTTGGGACTGTGCATTCATTCCGAGCAGGGAATTCAAATCAAGGGACTATATTGGATCAGAACCATTTTCCAAAATGTCCCAGAGTGTCTCTTGGGATAAAATCCTCCAACTCCATGAGATGTGTCTGCTGGTTACAGTTACTGAAGTCCACCAGAAACTGCAGTGGACAATTCTTGGTGCTCTCCATAAGAAGGCAAACATACCTGTTCTCGTGCAGGTTTTCATTCAGGGTTCTCACTGCATCGCCTGGGGCATTTGAACATCAGCATTAGGCACAGTTTGTTTCTATATCACTGCTTACAGTGTGTTCCAAGAGCACCAACTCAGAAGCGACATCATTGATTTCTCCTAATTATAAATCCTATAGAAAGTTTTCAGCTTGCAACAGTCACGGTTTTCCTCTCAGCGGAGCCAATAAAAGTTAAGAGTTGCTCCCTGGTTACTGTCATTACAACAATAAAAAGCCAGAGTAATTGAAAAGTGAATCAAGGAAGCTGCCAGATTAGAGAGCAATGATAATAGAAGAAATTACCTGGGAGTCCAAACCCGGTGCAAAGTATTGTCTCTGGCTGCACTGAGCTCAAGCCCAGTCTGGATGAACTCCTGTGCTGATGGGCTTCTAATGGAGGAAACGCCTCCTGCATGCGAGTACCCGAGCACAGAGCAAAGCAGGAGCAATGAGCGTGTGCATGCAAACAGGCCAAACACTCAGGACATGAGCCAGCAACGGTGATTTTGACCCCCATCCGAGATGGTTCTTCTTCCTAGAAGACAAAACAATAATGGAGCAATGAAAAATAATTTATCTCTATATTAACATCAAGCTTAAAAGTAAGCTGGACACACAGCAACAGATGCGTATTTGGCAAGAGAAGAATTATTTCCCATTAGACCCCCGAACCCAACAGTCATTATTGTTTCCACATTGTTAAGATTAGCAGATGCCTGTGACTGTGTTTGTAATCCAGGTAGCCTGAAGCAAGGCAATAGGTAGTCACAGTAGACTCTACAGAAGCTTGTTAGTGGCAGTGCTGGTATAAATGGAGACCTGCAAAGACTCCTAAGAACAAGAGGAAAGGAGCAGCATGTGCCAGCAGAGGGGACAGGGTGTCTTTTATCTCCACAAGGCCAGGATGCATGCACCATATACAGGAGGTCCCTTGTCCTCAACTACCCTGCCCATATGAAGTCTTTGAGCACCTCCAGTAAGCCTAAAAGAGGCTCACACAATGCTGCAGAAATCCTCAAAAGAGGCCACAAGCAAAGATCAGATCATACAGACAGTGGTTTGGGCTTTGAAGAACTCATAGGGGTGAGCATCCATCCACATTGGTGAATACAAGTTTTGAACAACTTCTAGAAAGAAGGGGGNAACTTTTCCTAAGCCAAGAACAGTAAGAAAACTTCAACACAGGTTGAACATTACACCCTGATGAGATGTGATGGGTTAACCCCATGCTGACAGACTGCTCCTCTTGATATGAATTGACCACTAGGGTGAAATCATGGGTTTCAGCATAGGGCAGACTCAGGAAGACACCAAGGCTGAAGTTCAGGTTTGAGTTTCCCCAAGAGAAAAACTTCAAAGGAGAGCAGAACTGGGTGGCAGGTGAGCAAGCATTGCTTTTGCCCGCGAATATGCCTCCACGGTGCTGGTGTGCAATCAGCGCTGCAGGAAGCCCACCAGGAGGGATGCAAACCCTGGGCAGCCTCAAGGCACTCCGCAAACCTCCACTAATGACAACTCCTGACGCTGCTGACAAGTATACACTTTAGCCCCAATTTCCACACCTTTATTTGCCAGCAGAAATGCTTTTCATAATCATGGTTGTAAAGTACACAGCTGCTCAATTTCACTTGCTCTTTTAGCATTAAAGAAAGCAGATTACGGGTGTTGAAACTTCCTCATGCACAACAAAGCAAGCTGGAAATCTGACTACATACTAGGGGGATATGCAATCCAACTTTGAACTGTGTGGCAGGGGACCACTGGTGACAACAATGTGCTCACTATTTTTAGCTGGGCAGCATGAATGTTGAATCCCTGAGGAACAAGGAAAGCAACAAAACAACAAAACCCACCAAACCATAGTTTCAGAGGTCTGATCTGGGGTGAAAACCAGGAACTTTGTCTGTCTGCTGTCCCCCCACTGTCCACTTTTCTGCAGATTTTCTGCACCAGGTTTCAAATCATTGCATGAAATAAATAAATAGAATTATAAAAATCAGTGTTTCTAAGGACAGATGGATAAATACATACGTATGCGGGCAAATCGGCCTATACACACACAGAAACACATAAATATTTCATGGTCCAGGTTTAATCATAATGCACTTATTTCCCTCAGTTAATCACTTTGAGAATTAATGATTTTGCATCGGTGCAATGAGGTGTGGAGCATTGGTCAGGGAAGACAACCTTAGATAACACACCGAGTGGCTCAGAGCTGATAAGGTTTGTCCTGTCCTTATCAACCTTGGGGGAAAGGAGGGGGCATTTACACTGTACCATTTCCGAAATGCCAGCTATGCAATCTGATCACGCATTATCACCACGCTCTCAATTGCAGAAGCAGGCACAAGCTTGCATCGCCTTTCCTCCACCACAGTGTTAAGCCAGGGTTGTTCAGTTTCTCTGAGGTTTCTTGAAGGTAGGCAGTTTGGAAAAGGGTGTAAAAGTCCTAGCACTCACTGTTTGGTGCAAGCAAGGCTATGTTTTAGGCTATAAGGGCTGAAAGCTCAAGGTGCTGCTCACGAGATGAGATGCAGGCTCACCACCTGCCTACCAGCAGCAGCACAGGTGGAGATGCAGGGGGGCTCAGCACATTTCCATCCTTCTTTATTGTCTGCACCGATGTCTCAGAGAGACTGGTCTCCTCCCTTGGCCCTGCCAATCAGCCAGTGGGAATGCCCTCTCTTGTGTACCATTAGCAGATATTAACACCACGAACCTTACACAAGTGTAAAGTTCCTCGGCTGCCAAATGTTCATTTCTACATATTCTGCAGGAATAATCTGGTTTCAAATCATTTTTCTGGTATAGGCAGGAAAAACATTTACCTACTGGATCTACATTTCTATGAGGGAAATGTTCTTTGCTTGTGCTCTCCCCACTGGAGCTAGGAGGAAAAACAGGACAGAGAGAGAAGGTTGTGGCTCATGGCAAAGTACGAGGTGCCAGGGGAATTTCTCAGGGATTTACCTCTGCTGGGATTGCCAGGACTGATACTGGATTGCTGTATCTCCAGCCTGGAAAGACACCATGTCTTCCTTATGGCTCTACCAGCAATAAGTAAGCTGGCAAGAGCTCTAGCAACATCCATTTGAAACATTCACACTGTTAGTGTTAAATGAACCCAAAAGAGCAAAATTTGCAAAGTTATATTGAGGTGTTGAAATGAGGTTGAAAGAAACACAAGTAGGGAACTGTGATGTGCCCACATGCCTCTCTTCCTCCCAGTACCACGCTTGTTCCTGTTGGCCGTGTCTAACCCAGTCCTCTTCCCACAGTTCGACATGCAGAGGATAACACTAGAAGAGCTGAAACACATCCTCTACCACGCCTTCCGGGACCACTTAACGATGAAGGACATTGAGAACATCATTATCAATGAAGAAGAGAGTTTAAATGAAAACTCTGGCAACTGCCAAACGGAGTTTGAAGGTGAGAGAAAGTTTCTGTACAGTTATTCTCTTTCTGCTTCCTTTGTAAAATTCAGTTTGATCCCTGACATGCAACGGGCAAGGATGCACAGAGTTAGCATGGAGTTACGTTATAGTAAATAGCAGTGACACAGAGAGCTCAAGAGCTGCCATTAGATCTCTTGGTGTGGTCAACAAAGCCAATTGTGTTTCAGGCAGGTGGATGAGCTCGTGGGTGCTTTGCTTTATGGCCCTCCTTTCTCTGGTGGGATTCATCTGGAGGGATGTGCAGGTAAGTGTCTAAGACATACGGAATTTCCCTACAGAAATATGCATCTCTTAGCTTGTCATGGAAAGAGTTTATCAGCACTGCGGCCTGCTCCAGCAAGCTGTATTAGGCTCATGATGTCCACTGGTGTCACCATCTCCACCAGTTTTCTGTCGTCCTTCCATAAACACAGAAGGTCTTCTGCTCTGGGCTCCCAGGGAACAGCTATGGATGGAGGAGACTTTAGGACTTCTCAGCTTTGAGATCAATGGTCGGTCTGCTAGTCCACACAGCTTTTGAGCCAACACCAAAACCTTTTCTTTCTCAGTTGTCCCCTAACTCTGGACTATGCCCAAAGCAACTATTATATCTGATGGTTTGCACAGCCACAAGGTGGCACTTGGGCTGAGTTTCACTTTGGAGCCATCAAGGAAATGAAATTCATAGGCCAGCTTCAGTGCCTCTTAGGAAACGAAAAGGAATATTTGTGTCAAACATAGCCAACCCGGTGTTTTTTTGCCCTCGGTGTGACAACATAGCAGACAATATTACCTACAAAGCCCAAACCATGTATTTATTCACAGTACAGATATCCATGGACACTGGGCAAATAAATCAGCTCCCAGGCCAGCAGCAGTAGAGCAGTACAGCTGGATGAGCTGCAGGCTAAGCCAAGCCAGAGGCAGCACTGGCATTAGCCCAGCTCTGCATTATGCCACCAGCAACGAGCGGAGCTGGTGCACCTGCACCGCGCTGCCCTGTGCACCTCTTGTTCAGCACTGGCAGAACCACTGGCGTGCAGCTGCAAAACACTGCACAGATGTGCCCCAGGACAGTTCCTCTCAATACGTGTGAGAGCATCTGAGATCAAGGTCTGAGCAGTCCTCAGTGGGAGCTGTGGAAAGGGAGACACTTTGCTCTGGCAGCTGTTGCTCAATGCAGCACCCTCGCAGCAGTGCCACGAGACAACTAAGTGATCAGCAACTGGGATCAGACGCAGCCTGAACTTGAAGGTTGCACTTGAATGGAGTTACCACTGCCGAGAACACTCCCCTTTT
The DNA here is from genome assembly GCA_013399115.1 of Anseranas semipalmata. Classification (NCBI taxonomy): domain Eukaryota; kingdom Metazoa; phylum Chordata; class Aves; order Anseriformes; family Anseranatidae; genus Anseranas; species Anseranas semipalmata. Next base: position 181,238 of record VXAA01003015.1, read on the forward strand.
GCCAAGATGGGCAATTAATTCAAGGAAACCATTTTAAGCCACCTTAGGAGAAGGATTTTCTTAGCCCGAGGAACTCATGATGCTCCAAAGTGTTGCTGGCTGGAATGACCAAACATACAAATCATCTCAAGTGCAGAAAAGTCCAGGGAAAAACTCAGGGTTTGTGCACATCACCCTGGTGCTTTCCCACCCACTGAAATGCCACTTACATAGGCCATTTTGGGGGAAATCCTGAAATACTGGGGTCAAGTAGCCTCTGAAAGGGCACCAGGTGGAGATGCTGAAGCATCAAAACAAAGCAAAGGATATGCATATTAGTGCAATTCTTAGGCTGGCTAATTAATGGAATTCAGACACTGTATCCAGCACACTCATCCTCTGCTAAATACTGCAGAAAAGATGTAGAAGAGCACAGCTGAATTTTAAAAAGCCTGCAGGAGGGAGACAAGCAACAACACTCTTCAAACCAAGCCAAGCAACATTTTTTTTTTTCCTCACAGAGAGCGGCAGGGAGGAAGGGATGCTTACTTACATGAATGGAGTTGTTAGTCCCCACTGACCTGCTGATTCAGTGGAGACATGCGCCAGCTGTCACTGCTGCGAGAGGCATGCAGACTTCTTTCAGCGTCGGTGCTTGGGTGAACTATCCCAGTCACAAAAAAATGGGTCCGAAAACCAAAATGCTCAGCATCTCATTTTGGAAGTCCTAGCTTCCAAAAGTACAGCAAGAACAGCTTTTCTCGTGGGATGTTGGCAATGCTGGTGCTAGGCAGAACCTAGAAGCAAAACAGACCCTTTTTTAGATATTGTTAGAAATACACACACACACGCACAAATCCACCAGAGAATGAAGATCAACTAAACCCTGTCAACCAAGATGCTAAGTTTTGCTTTGGGTCCCAGAAGAAGGGGATGGTTCTGGTCCACAGCAGCTCTGACATGAGCATTTCTCCCAGGAAAAGTAGACTGAGAGCAGGTTATGTCCCTGCAGATCTCTAGGCTGGATGTGCCATTACTTGAAGCACCTACTTGTGACAGAGGAGATGCAGCTGCTGTAAGCATTCCCATTTCCCAAGCACTAGATTCCTTACAGGGCTCAGAAGCAGGAATGATAGGGCCTCATGGCGTGAGGTGGCACTAAGGGAGAGCTGTCATGAAGATTGGACAGCATCTCAGCCTAGCATTAAGAAGCGTCTCCATGTAAGTTAGTCACCCTTTGCTCACTTAATTAGCAGAGAGAAGGAGATACTTTATGGTTACAATTCCCCTATTTATTTGAAGCACATAGCCTAAAAGGGACTAGCTTAGAGGTTTACATCTATATTTAATGCACATTTTATCCACCCCACTAAAGTGCCTTTAATTATGGGTAGGAATGAAGCCAAGGTGAGCCCTGATGGTTTTCACTGAAATTTGGGATTGACTCCCAGAGGAGAGACAGCAGATACTTTCAGCACCTTGCTGCAGTGGGGCATCTCCACCCACTGTCACCTCTGGGTACATTCTTACCATCAAAAAGGATCCCCGAGACCCTTCTCCATCCTTCTCCATGTGGGCATGGATCAGCCCAGCTCTGCCTAGCTGATAAATTGAGAAATGTTGAGCACAGAAAAGTCTAAAGTAACCCAGCAGTCTGGAAGCACAGGTGAAGCCATCCAGGTGCTAACAGCACGGTACAGGTAACATCGCCATCAGTAAAAATGCAAATACAAATTTCTGTAATTCTCACAATTTTGCCATCTTGGCTTCTTGTCACAATAAGGCCTCCACAACCAAGCGTTATAATATTCATCATATATCAATACAGATGATGTATGTTATTTCTCTCTCATACTTATATGCACACAGAACCACATGCACACTTTAAACCAAGTACAAAATTCATATTATGGTCAGAGACAAGCTCAGGATTTTGTTCAGTTCACTCTGAACATGAGAGTCATTTGCAAGACGTCAGATCTAGGCTCACATTACAACTTTCCCTCCTACACATTTCTAGGGAGTTTTGTTAGCCTTCTACTTGATGAAGAGCAAAGCATTGAAAATGCCCAGCTCCTCAGTACAAGCAGCCCACACCAGCCCTGACAATAAAGAACATAACCAGAAGGGAGGCACAGTTAGATCTTCAGCCCTTCTCACTATTTTTATTAATGCTTAGGGCAGGAGGATGAAACTGAGAGCCAAGAAGAGAGCATGTTTTTATGAGAAGAGACACAAGGAAAGGACAACTGTTTGCAGTGACATTGCACTCACAAAAATTTGTAGTACAAAAATCATTCGTCTGGCAGTTCCCTTTATCCAAATGCTCACGACATTAAGCTCCTAGCAAAAAGGAGTGCTGGATAGTTACAGTGACCCATGCTGCCTGCCATGGGTATTTCATCATCAGCCCTGACACTCAAATTAACAATATGTGCAAAAGCTGCCACAGGTCCCCTCCCCGCTCTCCCCAGATAAGCGTTAGGAGCATCCGCTCCTCAGCTAAGGGCTGTGGGAATGAAAAGGTGACCTCTTAAAATGAAAATAACTCCATCCAGCCAGAGAAAGCAAATATCACTCACCTTTGGCAGGGTTATGAGAAAAGTCACTATAAATACACTGCGGCTGTTCACATCAGCAAGCTTTAATCTGCAGGGAGAAGGCTCTCAACACTCACCCTGAGCATCGCAATCCCACTGTGGGCATCATGACCAGCCCGGCAGTCACAGCCAGTCGACTGATGTACCCATTGAGCATATGTCCTGGTGGAGAAGTTACGGTTGGTAGCTCTGTCTTTGACACCCCTTGGCCAGGTCTTCCCCACCAGCACATTCTCTGCACATTGAGAAGATGAAGGATGAGCATCGATGTGCCTTTGCTTCTTGAGATTTCCTTTACATTGGACAGCCTGGGAGTTGTGTCCCCCCCTAGGAATAGTCTGGGGCATCTCAGAAGGAACTTCTGGCTCTGACCACATTGAAAGAACCAGCTCACGTCCAAACCCCTGTATGTCCCATAAGTATTAAAAACTCTTATTGGCAACAAAATGCAAAACAGATCAAGCGTCCAGCCCTGTGACAATACCTGCTATGGAAACCAGCAGCTGAAAGATCAGATGCTGTGTTCAAAGGATCTATGAATTCAAAGAAATGAGGGAATTGAGGGCAAAACTTCATCATTTACAGGGAGGGCAAACTGGTCTTCATATTTAAGAAGACACTTCATAGACTGCTCCCAGGACAGCACATAATTGTGTTAACAATGAAGAAAATCGTCAACTTTAGCTTTTTAGTAGGTGAAGAACAATACTGATGGATCCTGGATCCTGCTATCTTTAAGCTCTATTTTGACTTGATGATATAACAGAAGATTGAAGAAATTGTTTGCTTCAGGAACACTTCTGCAAGAAACACTGAATATGCTTCACTCTTTTTCTTTGAATATTAAAGATGCCATTGCAGAAAGTCTTGGCCAGTCTTCAACTGCTCTCACAGTCATGGTAATTGTCATCAAAGCCTTATGTTGAACGGCAACACTGACCATGATGGCTTATGTCACTGTTTTATCTGCTGGTTGGGAGAGTTTTCAAAGTGCAGAAATAACAGAAAAATAAAAATTAAAAAAAAAATAAAAAAGGAATAACCAAAGCTGTTATTTAACAAGCTTTTCAAAGTGCTGGGGCATCATGCATAAGACCAAGGAACTACAGTATTGATTCCGTGTGCATTATAAAAGCGAACGAAGGAATCAAGGAGTAGAGCTGTGCAAGCAGAAAGCAAGTAATTTAGGAGAGCTGCCGTAAGGGGGATTTCATTATCTGAGCAGAATATAGCGAGTCCCTTGGAGCAATGGGTGTGCAGCATTTCCCTGCCCTCGGCGTTTTGACTCAAAGTGCTGCCTAACGAGGGCTTCTTGTGCCTCCGGCACTGAGCTGATGCTTGGGGACCACATGGGAGCTGGGATTAGGACATAGACACTGCTAAATCCTGTCTGGAGGAGGCAAGGAGGGATGAAGCAAGTGTTGAAAATGCAGCATCCAGTGCTCCTCTCTCTCTGTGTGAAGAGGTTCAAGCCTGGATCAGAATAAGGGTTTATTTCTGTGTATGCTCAAAATATGCTCCTGGACTTTCCACAGCTTGGGCACTCAGAGCCATTTTCTGGCCGCATTTTAGTTTTATTGTAATTCTGAGCTTGTCATCAACCATCTGAAGGTTTCCCATCATCACCAGTACAAGCATCCATGAGAAAAAGGAGGTGGGTACCTCCCTTCTTGTGACTAAATAAGACCACACATTACTGCCCATATTGGCAAGGCACCATGTGCATGAGGATCTTCTGACTTTCTGTGTCCATCTTGCAGGACCTTCAGAGCCTTTTCAAACATTAATCTTCATGGAAGCCCAGTACCACATTTTGTTCTGGTATTCTTAGGTAGGGAGACTGAGGCAGAGACGTGAACTGGCTTTAGCAGACAACAACACGTATCCTTGTTGCTGAACATAAAAAATATAATTAAATGAAATATGTCAAATGCTAAAAATCCCAACTCTGTCTGCATTTTAACTGCTGCAAATTGCTCTCACCTTTTTTGACAATTTTTCTGCAAGCATTCATTTGAAAAGGTTCTCTGTAAGTCTGATTTTGCTTAGGGACAGAAAACCTAAAGAGGGTTCAAAAAAATTACTAACGTACTATGCATACTCATGGGAACAATCACAGTGGTTTTTTAAGCGTTGTCAGGGAGCACATCTTGAATCTCTGCTTGTTCCCAATTGACCTATAACCGGAAAAACCTGGACTCATCTAAAGGGATTCACAGAAGACCAATATTTCTGATAAAAGAAATGCATAGAGAATTTCATAAAGAGCTTAAAAAGAACTACCCAGATCAACTGAAACACTTAAATCTTCAGGCATTTGAAGGGTTTTAAAGCCAACGTAAGTGAGAAAGGGCTTTTTGCAGTATGACAGGGCGGTCTAATGGAAAAATTAGTTTGGAAGTAATGAAAGGTAAGGTTGATTATTTGGAAATATCCCAGCAGTACTCACCCCAGTGGTCTCCAAGGAGAGGTAAGACTTGGCCAGCACAGGGGATCTTTAAGGTATGGGCTAAAGAGTTTGTCCAAGGTTGGGTATACTTTGAGGCAAAGGAGGATTTCTGAGCTCAGACGATCCCAGTGGAAAGCAAAAATGTTTCTTTGGCCAAGTAACTCATCAAGTAACCCACGTGGCAGGGGGGTTGGAACTAAATGATCTTTAAGGTCCCTTCCAACCCAAGCCATTCTATGATTCTATGATCCTACAATTCTGATTGATCTTTCTCTTGTCTTTCCTGCAGTGCACGCCCAGAAGCAGAACAGACAGACCTGCGTACGGAAGAGCCTTATCTGCGCATTTGCCATGGCCTTTATTATAAGCGTGATGTTGATTGCGGCCAACCAGATCCTGCGGAGCGGCATGGAGTAGCCTCTCACCATGACACTGTGAACCAAACTGACCATGCATGCGCATGCCACCGGGTGAGCTTCCCCCGAACCGACTCTCACACGGCAAAGAGACAGAGGCAGGCAGATAACGCACCATTCGACAAGGAGCCTGGGGCCAGCAGCGTAACGTGTCTTGTGAATCAACTACATCCTTTTGGCAGGGACATAAAAGGGCTGTCTTAATGCTTTAAAGGTTTTGTTTCCTAATGCAATAAAAAAAATATACAGGAGTCCCAAATTATTGCTTCAAAACAGCAATGGTAACTTGGAAGACACTTTCATCCAGCAGTCTGTTTTGCAGTTTTAAGGAGGCACAGCCTCATGACTCATTGCAGCGGGGCTGTCTTTTAACCTAGGGGCCAACTGACTATTTTGCGTAGCTCTCCGCCGGGCCCACATTCCCAGGAAGTTGATCGTAGCATTGCCACAAGCAAGTCCTGTTCATTTTATTTCACGTACTTCAGCTTCATTTTGTTTTTCCCTTATGACCATGCCTTTGAGTTTACGGCATTAGAGGGGAGCTAGAGCATACTTGTACAGTATTTTCAAAGTAAAAAAGAGGAGAATTTGCCAGCATCGTACAAAATTTCTATTTTTGCTTCATAAACGCCGCCTTTGACACAAGACTGTGGGGTAGCATGAGTCTGTTTGCCATTTTTTTCCACTGCGAATCAGGGTTTAAGAACACCACCCGCTTTCACACATGGGCATTCCTGAGATTTGTGCACAGTCTTCCAGCCAACTCCGCAACCACCAGCGCCAGTTAAAACTCACTCTATTTGGTCCCATCTGCATATTCAACAACATTTGCTTTCCAGTAGTCTTGTCCTTCTTCTGTATTGGTCTTCAACAATCTTATCTGAGACCAAAACCACTAGGAAAGCTCTTTCTGAGGTTTTCTCCCTGCTCCTCACCTGCCCAATTTTTATTTTATTTCATATGCACTGGTTCTAATCTGCAGTGAAACCTCTGTGGCAGACACCTTCTCATGAGAGACGTTACATTTTCACCTGCATGGTGATGTGGGTTTTGACCAGCCAGCTGCTCCAGTCCCTCATGGAGGCCAACCCACCACCTCCACCACCGCTCCAACCATCCCATGGACAGGCTCGAAAGAGGGTGAGCTGGAAAGCAGACTGCAGCAAGAGAAGAAGGAATCATACTTGTGCATACTGCCATATGTTACGTAGTGTGTCAGACTTTCAGATCCCCCAAGTGTTAGTTATTTTTCCTGGAAGAGATTTTAATGAGCAGCAAGGAGAAGACGGGAGTGATGCAGACAAGAGACACAACACGTCCCGCGGAAAGCACGAGGACGGCACACTCCTGGAGCCAGGATTACATCAGAAAGCATTTCTCCTTTTAAACTTGACACAAATCCTGGTATTTACCTTCGGATGAACTGTGCACCTGTGTGTCACCCCTGGGAGAGATCTGGTTTCCTTGCCCTCATGGGATATGTTCACGGCCGGCACACGCGGAGCTGGAGCAGGGAGCACTGCGCAGGCGTCAGAGCTGCGGTGGCTTCACGCTGCCAGCTGGGAGAGCTCCAGAAACACCAAGGAACAGCGAGATCCTGCTCCTGTGAACATAGATGACTGTGTCACGAGAGGGGGCAAGATGGCTTCCAAAGGGATTGTGAACCATGAGCTTCCCTCATCCTACACAGCAGTCACTGGCTTAAGCCTGGATCCATCCCAAAGACTCATTTCAGGTCTTTTTTTTTTGGTTACAAGTTCAACTGATAATATTTAACCTGGTTTTTTTTAGTAGTCTGATTTGAAAATCTGTTTCTCATTGTTCTGTCTCCCACCACCCCTTTAATCTCATGCCACTGCTTAGGATTTTGTCTTTAGGTGTGTGCTGTAGTCACCCACCTCCACAACGTTGCCATTTTCCTGGTGCCCCCTCCATATCTGAAGATGACAGCCATCATTTCCAAAGCAGTGGAGTTGTTTTTCTGCCTTCCACAAACACACACTTCTGTATTTCTTTTCTGCTGTGACTAATAGAGGTCAACCACAAAACATTCCGCAAAAATTTTTACATGTCCCAGAAGATGGAGGGATTTATGTTTGCTATAGGGCAGGAGCTGACTTCAAACCAACAGCAGAAAATCATAGGCGAGCTCTGAGCACGGGATTCACACTGCTGGGGAACCCCAGGGGTGCTCCCAGCACTCGTTGTGCTGGACATTGCAGATAATGAGCTTGGAAATCTTTTTGAGGGAACTGTCATCCACATTTTTAGGTCTCAGGGGCATATGAAATGGTGGGGGCAGCAGAAAAAAGTCTAAATGTTACTTGCCACCAAGTGGTACTTATTAAGATTTTTTTTTTTCTTGGGATGGTGCTGGAGTGAATGTGGGAAGCAGAGCAGATGGAGATGGAGCAGAGGTGGGCACCGACCCACCAGCCCTGCTCAGCACAGCAGCTCCATGGGGCAGAGCAGTGCCTCGTCGCTTAGCACAGAAAGTAAAACACATACACCAGGCTTTTCTCCATGTTCTCACTCATCCAACAGCTAATACCAAGCAGACTCCAATTATAACAGCTACCTTACAGACAAGATAATCTTTTCCATTCCTTCAAGCTTTCTGGAAGGCTCCATAATCTCTACATGCACGTTCCATAAAATCCTTTGTAAATACAGTCATTGTTCAGCACAATTCTTCACCTTGAAAGTCCATTTGTAAAACCAAACCCATAATTAATATATTGGTAAAAGCCATAGCCTGGGGTCAGTAGAGTTCTTTGCAAAACTCCCCACTGATTTTACTGGGTACGGGATTTGGGGATTTTTTGGTGTTGCTTTTTCTGTGGGGAACCCAATTTATCTATTATGAATCAGTGCCATGTCTTGCCAGAAGTCTCCTTTTCCTTCCTAGAGCAGCCTTTCTTCATCTAAAGCATCATGAAGATATCCCTTCTTTAATCAGTCAGGCTTTTCTGGTAGCTGGTGGCAATGCAGAGTGGATCAGGCCAAGCCATTTCAACCTTCTCCCAGCAGCCTTTCTAGTGACACCTTCCCATCCTTCCTAGCCAGCAGCATTGGACCTCTGTCTCCTGCCTACCTCCCTGGTTCCATTTATGTAACATCCATTTATCTTCATTCTTTCTTTCTTTCTTTCTTTTTTTTTTTTTTTTTTTTTTTTGCTTCTACATAAGAAGAGGAAAAAAGGGCTTTATATTGCTTTTACAGACAGTAGGTAAAAATAGAGCAGTAAAATTTTGATTGGAACCTGATGGCAAAGGTTTAGGGGGAAGAAAGTAAAAGAATCAAAGAAATAAAAATAAAAAAACCCACATCCCATACTTAAAAAAAAAAAAAAAAGAAAGAAAGAAAAAAAACTATTTAAGTGCTAATTAACATACTTTAAAAAATACCCAGACTGCAGCAGCACTAGGTAGAGCTGTCAGAAAAAGCACTAAACTTATGCTCTTGCCAGTTACATGAGAATTTAAGTGTCTTTTCAGCACTGCAATTCTGTATGAAAAGGATATTGCTATGGCAACCCTTGCTGTTCGTGACATGTGTGCCACAAAGTTGGAGCGACACGCAGCAATTGCAAATGTGCGCCCAGCCAAGCTGAGGCTGGACAAATGACTCCCAACAGCCCGGGACAGACGTTCAGCTCACGGATTAGCAAATTATCAGCAAATTCTGAGCACCCTGAAGATGAATCTCTTTGCTTAGTCACAAAATATTGAAAAAAAAAAAAAAAAAAAGGTGTGCAATTAAACAGATTGGCACATATGGAAAGATTTGAGGTGGCCGTGATTGTTTTAGCTTGAGAGAGGCTTTGGTTTGGTTTGGCCTGGGAGCAAATGAAATGAAGGCAGCGTACTCACAGCTCGATGCAAGCTGTCCTGGGCTTGTTGGGCAGGTCCTTCACAGAGGGATCAGTCTCTGATGGGAAGGGCTTGGTTTATTGCTCCTGCACAGCACCAGGCTGCTTTGCTGATAACCATTTGTAGCTTTAACTTTGAAGGCACATCCTGATTTTCAAGCAGCACAAGGCCTCTGCTCCTGGAGAAGCCAAAGAGGGAGCAGCAGGCGTGTGGCACTTTGGAGGCCACAGAGAAATGAATTCCAGCAAAAAGCTGCTAAAGGAGCATTGCTTACCTGTCAGATCCAAAGCCATACCATCAGGTCAGCCACGAAGAAAGCCACAGCTGAAGAGTTACTGTGTGGGCCAAGCGCAGCATGGTGCTGGCCCTCAGGGAGCAGGCGCTTGCCCACGACGGGCTACACCACCTGAAGGCTTCACTGGGGCCTGACCCTCTCACTGACTCCACCACAAAGAAAGCTTTTCTAATCAGATGCAGTATTGGCAGTAATATAGAGAGTTAAAAACCATGAGCAGGGTGGGCAGCTGGAAACCCTCTTTTATGGGGATTTTGGTCCCCATGCTGGTGGAGATCATATAGAGATGACAAAGGACAAAAAGACTTGACAAGAGAAAAGTAATTCATTTTCGCGTTTGATGAGTACGCACAAATGTGCCAGTGGCAGTTAGAGGACACCCCATCCTGGTGGAGGTGCTCAAGGACCTCCCCAGGACAAGGGTCACCTGTGAGGAGAAGGGATGGGAAGTGGTGGGAGACCTGGCTACCTGTCCTTGCTCCCAGGTGAGCTAGAGCTGAATATTTGAGTAACATCTGCTGAGAGACTTCATACATGCTATTCGGTGGTTATTGGGAGCTCACTTTGGATATGATGAACTGGTAGGGCTGGATGTTACTTGCTTTACATCAGAGATTTCCATGAACTCTGGAAAAGAAAAGATATATATGTACATATGCACTGTGTTAAGCTGAGGCCAAGTAAATGGTGTTTTTTTTTTTTTTTTTTTTTTTTTTGATCTTTCTCCCATAAGAAATAGAATAGCAAGGAACCAAATCAAGAACAGGTAGAAAGCATCCCTAAGGATGCTACTTGGGATGGATGAAGTCTTTTTGACAGACTTGGATGAGCAAAGTACCTACTGGCAAACACTTTATTCCATGGAAAGAACACGCTGCATCTTTCTGCCTGCTGCAAAAGACCAAAACATCTCCTGGGACACCCTGAGGACCGTGCGAGGCCATCCAAGGTCCAATGCTGGCTCTGCTCGAGATGACACATTGCTTTGCGAGGTGCCCGGTACATGGAGAGTTGCAGCTCTTTCCACGAAAGACTCTCCCTGCACGTAGCGTGCACGTGCACAGAGCAAGCAGCGCTGCCAAGGGCTGTCATCGCACAAAAGCAAGAGTCCCGAGTCAGACTTAGATCTGCGAAGAGAGAAGCAGTAGGAGGAATACATTAAGATCACTAAGAATGAAGTTCCCTATTTTATCCACCCGTGTAATAAATTATTTAGTTTCTGCTTTATGGATGACTATTTGAAAGAAGAAAAACCAACTCTTCTAAAATGAGAATCTGATAAAGTATCGTTTTTTCTTGGCTCTGAATCATGCTTACATTCCACAGATGAAGATGTACAGAACTTGCTGGTTTTCAATCTATTATTTTACTGTACTGAGTTCTGACAGTACAATTACATTTCCCTGGCATCACTTAAAACCTATTACTTTCCCAGGAACTAAGGAATTTAATACAGAAAAAGAAAAGGCTCAAAACATTTTAATCTCTCTATGTTGTTGGTTATTATCAGAAACAAATCTTGTTTTTCTCCAGTTCAAATGGCATGTTTTAGGCAGCTCCACGAAGTGCTTCATCTAAAGCAAGATGGACAGAAAATCTGACAACAACATTTTGATTGGAAAAATACTCTACTCCTACCTTTCCAGTGGCAAAAGCCTGAAAAATTGCCTCAATTTGGCATCTTCTCTAGTGAGGAATTTCAGCCCCAAAAGGGAGGAGAAGAGGGGGAAAGAGAGAAAAAGGAAATCCTCTGACTCTAATGATCAGAACTTGACAATTTGACCATGAAAATACCTTAGTTTTTTTATTTTCTGTCAAGACAGACCAAAATACTTTGTAGCCTTGAAGATCATTACTAAATGAAATTTTCCATTTAATTATTTTCTACAGCTGTTCACAGCCAGTCTTTGCAGCATCATGAATAAGCATCTTCAAACACCACTCATCTTACAATGTTTTAGGTGAGTTCCATACTGCAATTTTCCTTTATCAGCCTTCATTGGCCAACAAGTAGACATTTGACCATCCCATATGAATCTGTTGAGCTTGCTCTAGTAGCTACCCCTCCAGTCTTGCCAGCACTCAGGCATGTTTTGTCTCTCCTGTGAGCAGTACCACCAAACCCAAACCATGCTGCTGATGTGTTTGCAGCATCAGGCCCCTGGAGGTTGCCATTTGACAGCAATCTTCAAATAAATGCATATATTTTCATATTGCAGTAAGTCAAGATTGCCATTACATTTCCCACCATCTCTGTCAAAGGAGCCAAAGTTATATCAGCTTCATGCAGCAGCAATTTTCTCTCAAATTGTAATTGGGGTGGTGGGACGAAGAAAGCTGAAGTTCCTCTCGGACTCCAGAGTAAGTCAGAAGTAACTCATTTGAGTTAATTGGCTTAAACTGGAAAAAGCCCAGAATCCAGCCTGTTGCCATTTAATCCATGTTAGGATCTAAGTAATCAATGCCTCCTGATTCATCTTTAGGAAGTTCTTCACTAATGCATCCATCTCCTTTCCGTCATCATTTCATCTCTCACTGTTTTCAAGCCATTTACCAGCCATTGTTAAAAAATGACCATTTTTGATTGTTAACAGAAGACATGGCATTTTAATTAAAGACAACAACTCACAAAGTCAGCAGCATAATAGTAAAAAAAAAAAAATCACTTTGTACAAAACAGTGTAAATATTAATATAAATTAACTTGGCATGCGACTTAAATAAATCCTATGTTATTGCAAGTTACCCAAGTGTATAAAGACGTGTATAAAAGGAAAACCGAATGCCATATGTATCGGCTGTTTCCTCTAACCAAACACTACTGTAAATATATAATCTGTATAAAAAGATTTTAATTTTACCATTATTTATGCAATAGAAATAAAGTTTTTTTCTTTTGATGAAGGATGAAGTTTCTTTTTTCCTCATTTTGAAGCAGTCATTGATATTTATTCATGCCCAAGTACAAGAGCAAAAGCTAGATTTGCATAAAATATTAGGACAGAGACCCTTTCTTCCTTCTGAGGGATACATGAACATTTGAGGTTTTTATTTTGCTTTGAAAATAGATTTACATATTTTAAAGCCTGTTATTACAAAAAGAGCTCCTGGCTGAATAGATGCCTTGGCTGTTCAGAGCTAGGATCAATGCATCAGGAGTGAAACAGACGCACAGGACTCATTAGCATGCCAAAGAGATGAATTTCACTTCTCCCCTGGAAGTGGGGAAGTCAAATCAGGACTGGTGCGGTTGGTGGGCACCACACGCAGATCTCAAAGAGAAGGGTCAGACCTTGCCATGTGCTTTTCCATGGCACTTGCTTAAAGACTCAAAAACACTTTTCTTAGACCTACCAGAGAGTCAGGGCCTGTTTCCCTGAGCTCAGATGGGCCTGGGTCCAGTGTGTTGCTGCTGGGAAAAGTACATTGACCACAGCTTTTAATCCTGTCTCTGCTACTGCCAAGGCTTCATACCACGAGAGCTGCTCTGTGCAGCTAAACCGCACTCATGTGTCCTGAAGAGCAGCTGCTCCCTTAGCAAATCCAGATCTCTCCATTTCAGTGTAGACCATTCCACACAGCTACTGGTCCTCAATGTCCACCACGTGCTGCAAGCCATCTAGCTGGAGGAGATAAGTATGAATGTAATGATTGTCCCCAAAGTTGCTTGTAGTGGTGCCTTTAAAGGAAACAGCTGATGTAGGCAAGCAGTCTTCATCCAGGTGGACCCATCACAGTGGGTAGACTGCTGGGAGAAACAGTGCAAGCCCCAAAGCTCCCACCATGCCCACATGTAGAGTATCTCCTCTACCTTGTGCTTGGAATGGAGCAGTAATTCTTTCCCTATTTTGCAAAAATAGCAGTTCTGGTTCCTTCATTTAAACTCTGAAAAATGAGTGGTTTTCCCCAGACAACAATATGTATCACACTCCATTTCGTGGATTCACATTATTTATTAATTGTAAGCATTTGGACAACAGCCTGGTGGTTCAGATACTGTTCCTTATTCCTGGAACCATCACAACTTTTGGTATGAGCAATTATCTCTGCGCGGATTACCACTGAAAAGCAAGTGATGCAGGAAACATGTTTACAAAGTTTGTGATCCAATAGTAAAAGAAAAAAGATACTGTGCACTCTGTTTGACCTTTTATGTTATGTAAGTGAAGAGCATTTTAACGAATGGTTTAGGAATAAGCTTGAATTCATTACAGAAATGGATCAAATGTATTATAGGAATTTCTATATATTTATCATAGGAACAAATGAGTAATTGAAGAAATCTGCTGCTGGTAGGAGATACAAGTCCTACACCACTCAGCTCTTCTTTGCAAACAATGTTCATATTCAGACCATTGCAGTCCATGTCCTCAATGAAACCACATTTGTATGTTGTGTTTCAGCCACCAGAACTGTTCAAGAGTTAAAATTCACTGGCGTCATTGCTAATACACATCTTCTCTGTCCAGCAGCCCTCAGTGAGGAGAAGCACAGTGCTGAAGCAGCTGGTATGATACTATTGGGAAATCTTCACCAACTGAAGGAAGAAAACACACTTTAAAAGAGAAAAACATACCACATTCGGGCTGAGACCAAACTGCATTAAGCCACCGTAAAAAGAGCCCACAAACATGACCACTGCTCCAGGTCTACCAAAGCATATTCAGCTCACATGTCATTTTAGTGCCATCCATTCAACAGAGGAAGACAGCACCCAGAAGCCCCTTCCTTCAGCTGCACTCACTGGCAGTTTCAGGTGCTGGCTGCCGGGGGAGCAGGCACTGGCGATGGGCAGGAACAACTGTGCGGGTCCTGCCAGCTCCTGGGGAGCCGGTGGAAACATTCCCAGTCTTGGTGGGATTTGGATTAGGTCATCATACAGCACAGCGTTTCACACCCTGGCTCTTTGCTTTGTTTAAATGGAGTCTGGCCAAGGCCTCAAATTTAATTACTGAAATACAAATACTGAAAGAATAAAGCTTTCCATAGTCAGAATAAAATTCAGATATGGCCCCATCTAAAAGCTCTTGCCATCAGTGGTCTCACGGAAATCAAAACTCACAGCAGAAAGTGGCTTTGGTTAGACACACTGCTTTCCTCCAGTTAGGTACTCTGCTCATGACCCTGCAGGCTGCTTTTGCTGCTCAGATCTCACCCTCTCAATACACACTTCTTCCTGATTAGCATCTATAGAAAGTATTTGCTAATGGAAATTCAGAGGCAGTAATTTATTTGGTGAAAGCTAGTTAATCCTGGCAAGGCTTTTCCATGTAAGTATAAAGTAGTGCCATCTTGTTTAATTGCTTCTCTAAGAGTTTTTTAAAAATCAAAAACATTTTAATTAAAAAAATTCACCAAGAGTATCTTCCAGATCTTTTCCCATTTATTCTTCTTTCCACCAAAATTATCAGTACATTTGCAAAGTTCTAAAGAAAGTAATTACAGCAGATGTTGATCTCTGCTGCTAGCATTGAGGCTGCTGAATGCTACACATCAGTCTCCCAAGTTCTACTTTTTTGCAACTTTCTGAAACAGCACATTCGGTAGTAAAAATTTCCATTCTTAGTCTTTGCTCTTCTGAGGCTGTCTGTTTGGGAGCTGGTATGCTTTCATGCCAACTGCTAAGGATAGGGGAGATTGTGGGAAGAAGAAGGGGAAAAATAAGAGGAGATACAATTAAGGAACTGTTATAGATGCAGAGATTTGGGCAAGGAACAGCAAGGAATGGCTGAAAGGTGGTGATTCTGTTGCTGTCTATCCCTCTTGTCACTGGCTGAAAAGGAATGACCATTTCATTGCACCTACAACACCATTAGTAATGAATAAAGGTCCTGCCCCACCATCACCTGCCCAAAGGGCAAGATGATAAATCCACTGGAAGAGCCATCAGCACTCACACTGTTATAACAGCGTGGAAGTATTGGACTGAAGATGCCACACAGTAATAAATATCTTTTAACCCCAATTTCTGTCTAGATTGCTACTTACCCATAATGAGCTTTAGAATAAGCTGTCAAAAATAGTTCTCCATATAATGGCAGAAAGCCGAAATAATCACAGGACAACTGAACATGTCACTACAGAGACAAATTCAATGCAACAGCATAACCACGGGGTCACCAACCTGTAGCATGATGCCGATGGTGCAGGCAAGCACATTTTCAGTGTCCTGTGGCTGGTGCAGAGACAGGACTGAGAACCTCTTCAAGCATGCAGAAGTGCTCCCTTGATTGCTTGCTGATGGTGGAGTATTCCTAGATTTCATCTAAAACACAAACATGGACAGATAGTGAAAGCTCTGGGATGGAAAAGGACTGGCTGAAGTTGTGCAAATGCTTAAGCTCTTCTTTTAATGCATCATAAGTTACTTTCTTATAAATTCAGGTCTCTGCCTCAACCCATCAATTTTCAGCCCCTGTCCTGAAGCCATCAAGTTTGATCTTCCAGTAATGTGCTGCTCCAGTGGAGATGCCAAAAACATCCTCTGTGGGCATAAGAACAGGCCCCACCTGGCTGATTTCGACATGTCAACCAGTAGTCAAAGTTCATCACATCTTAGAGAGTAGAATCTGCTTTCTGCAGGACTGGAGGTCGAAATTTCACACCCAGAAATCCTAGGGCAAAACCATAGCTATAAATACCTGGCACTGGGGGTCTCTTGTTACAGGCAGGGTCACCTTCCACTGGTCTGTGGTGGGGCAGGTGAGGCTCAGCCCCATCTTGACTCCCAAGACAGCCGCAGGGACAAAGCAGGGCTCTCAGAGACCTTTCCAGTGCTCAAGGAGAACATGACTGTGATTGTGGCTGTTACTGAGCCACGTACTGATTCTTCAGTACAGAAGCCTGCAGAGCATTGTACAAAAAAACATTAAAATCTCCAGAAGTAAAGGATTTCAAATGGAGGGGCTGAGAGACCCCAGCATTGGCAGCACAAACACCACAGCACCACTGTAATAAGGGTAATCACTGCATGTTGTATGGAAAAACCTCTCAAGTGATTGCTGTTTGCAGAGGCTGATTAAATATAAATTAAACTCATCTGCATGTTCAGCAAGATATGTGAATGGAATAGCAAGAGCATGCTCCCCAGTGGCTCAGCGGTACGTTTGGGGAGCTCATCCCATGGCATGTCTACACACATGGGCTGCTCTGCGCGCTCTGGACCAGCACCAGCAACCTTGGCATCTGCATGGTATCGAAATTAAAAGAATCATGTTCACTTACATGCAGATGATTTCAGATAGAGTATGAACAAGCAATTCATTAGCCTCACATTGTTTGAGGGGTAGGAATGCAGCTCCCTGTATTTCCACTGCCGCATTACCAGTTGCCACCACTTGTCTTCATTTCATTCGATTTCTCTAAATGCCTCTCTCTCTTGCCAACCTGGCTCCGGTTCCCAGCAACGCAATACGTGCTCCATGTGCCCTTGCCATTAAGTAGCCAAACAAACCATATGTGATGAGGGGCCAATTCTGCATCGCCAAGCATCCTGGCTATGATTAAGAAGAAGTTTCTTAATCTTCTTCCCCATTGTACGAGCCTTAGTGCTAAATCTGAAATATCATCCAAAGACCCAGGAAATGGTGTCATCTCCAGCTTACAGACCATGGCTGGGGAGCAGCATGGGCCTTCCTGGTACAGAAGGGATGGGAGCATCCTGCATGTGAGAGGTGTTTGGAAAACCCACAGCTTTCTCCTGCCTCCACCAAGATGGGTCTGTTGACCCTGGGTTTAAGGTAAGACTTGCTAGGAGAAGCCAAGGGAAAATTGGTTTCTTGAATAATATGGTCAGAAATGGCAATCTCGCACCCCAAGATACATAACCCCCCCCCACACACACACACACACTATTTCTGATGAAGACTTTTTGTGTTCCAGAAGTTGCCTGGAGACTTTGTGAACAGCCTGACCAAGGAAGATGCATGATGAAGCTAATGACCAAAGCTGTAAGAGCTGAGGGAGAGGGGATGTTGCTTCTTTCTTACCATGTTGTGCCAGCTCCTACTCTGCTGGTGCCAATTGTAGTGTCTTCTCCCATTTCAAACCAGAAAGAATCTAAAAGCCTGAAAAATGCTGAAAATGGGAATTGCTTCTTACAGTGAAAGAAAGCTCCAGGTACCAGTAACAGGCTTCAGATCAGGCCCTGCCAACATAGTCCTGCCAAAAGTAAATGCATTTGCAAGTGTATAACCCACACTTTAATCCTGAAGACCTTCAACCACCTACTCTAAATATTTTTTATTACTTAATTTCAGGGAGCATATTTTAAATCAATTAACTATTGTCCCATTCATCTGGAGACTGATCAGAACTTTCATTGTCTTTGGACAAATCAAGCTAACAATTATTTTAAAATGTTTGTCCCCAATAAATAGGAAAAGCAAGCATCAGTTCAGAGGACAGAAGTGAAGAAACAACTGAAGAGGGACAACACTGTGCCAAAATGAGCATATGGATTTGCTTATGCTGGTCTCAGTAATAGGCTCTAAGAAAGAGAAAGATAGCATATTAGGGGTACTGCGAATCATTGTTATTTCTTGGGAAGGTAGTTACAGTGCTGCCATGATAAATTGCTTCTGAGAATTCAGGGTACGTACTGTTGACATCTGTCAGGCAGGAAGCTGAAGTTCAGATCACAATAGCAATTATTTCGGTGTTTTTAACCAAATCAGAAAGTGACCTTGCACAAATAAAAAGGTTAAAACCATTGCTGGCTTTCCAGAAACCCAAAGCAACCTCCAGCAGCCTTGGTAAACACTGTGTTTCTTTAACAGACTTGCTGAACTACTAACCTGGTCTAGCAGAAAGCCCTGCTCAAGCACAAAGGTTGTTACTGCTGCAATTACACCGACTCCGCATTCCCAAAGAAGGATTAACATTTAATTCTTTCTCAATTTGTTTTGTGAAATATTGACATGCTGGTGCCTTCACAATCAGCTATAAAGACATCTTCTCCACTGCATGCAGCGGGAGCTCAGTGATGTTTATTTACTTATCCCTTTCTTTAGGTTCAGCTCTGAGCACTTGCTCTGAAATTGCTAGAGAACGCCCCAGGCTGAGCTAAGCAGATACCAGCAGGTAGAGTTAACAACCTGTGTTAATAAAAATCAATGAAGCATTCTTACAAGGCAAACTGTTATCCCTTTACAGCTCACAGTCTCCTTGCTCTGACAGAAGATGATGATCAACAGATGTAGAAGCATCAGCTGGGGGCAGCTCCAAAAAGCTGTCGCGTAACACATTCTTATACAGTCCAAACCATATGATTTATATATTCATAGACATTTCTTAATACTTTTGGGACACCTTATCTCATTGGCTAAACAAATCCATTTATGTCTGCATCAATTCTAAGTGTGAAAATGTGTTATTAAAGTTACTGTGACCTCGGTGATATCAGAACCCTTCCAGTCACAGTGACCTCATTAATGAAAATCCTTTGTATTGAAACGGTCCAGCTTTGTAGAGGTCTTACTGCATGACAAAGAAGTCTTGGGATAACAGCATCCTCATGGCCTTCCAAGCATGCTCTTGTCCAAGACATGACCTCACCACAAGGCTTTATTGACATTTGCTGAAACAATGCCTTCTTCTGTATCCCAGGGAAATTGTTCACTTCTCTGGCATATTAAGGTAGCATTTCAGGAGCAGAGCTTGCAATTCACACCTCTGTGCTAATCAGAACCAGGAGCAACTGCCTGCATTTTCCGAGCAACTGCAAAAATATGCTTAGAAATAGTCATCTGTCCTCTTGCTCTCTCTCTGAAAAAAAGGGCTAGGAATTACTTTTTCATTGGCATTCACAACAGGAATTAGGCACCCATGGAGCGATGGGTCTGCTGCACAGCAAACAGAAGAAACCTACCAGAGCACTTTGTAGGCTGCCAAAAGCCCCATGTTGTCCCTGGTCCCACCAAGCTACAGCCACAGAGATGGGTTGGTCAAAGCATGGAGGTAGCCAGCATGGAAGACAGCCTTACTGATTTATCCCAGTTATGGTACAAAACATCTTTATCTAGGGGTGTTCATCTTAGCCACTATCACCCAGGTTACACTGGTTATTAGGGGAGGTTACAGTGAGACATAGGAGACATAGGCAGTTTTAATAAGAAGTCTAATGAGCTGTTCATCCACATGGTACTCTAGACTCTCCCGAGTTACAGATGCTCATACAGAAAGACTAGCTCAGGTGTAGGCACCTAAACTCTAGTCATCTACCTTTATCCACCTGAAGCCTACCGCTATGCATTAAGCTGTTAGGAAAAAAAAAAAGATAGGCAAACTCCTGACAGATCTCCCCAGGCTGTATGAATCTGTGTGCATCCTAAGCACCAAGACAAACCAAATTTTCTCTTCTCACAGCTCTCCCTGGCCCCTCCAGTTAGAGCTGATATCAAAAGTGAATGATATCAGATGAGATATAGAGACTGGCCCAAGAGTAAGCTTAGGTATTTCTCTATTTATATTGATCCCAATTATCTTCCAGTATATCCAAACACTTTATTTTTCAGAATGTGATAAATAACCTGATGAGACACTGTTGACCCAAGTTCAGATTCTCACAAATCTTTCTCAGGAGCAGAGCTGACCTAAGCAGCAGATAAAGAATTTATGGTCATTCTAAGTAATACAACTTCCCCGTGTCTTTTTCCTTTCAAAGAGTAAATGAGTGTAAATAGCACAGTCTACATCTCATGTGGGGAGTGAGAAAAGCATATTCTTTTCATTTGGTTTGGCTTTCCTATTACTCTCTGCATATAGAAGAGCTACCTTAATTAATGTAAGCTTATTATGAAATTAGAGCACCAATGTAATTAAACATTGATTAAAAAGCCAATAAAACAACCAGCTAAAGCTCTTTTGAAAGGGGAGCAGTATGAATACTACTTGATTAAATATTACAATTCAGTCAATATTTAACCATTCAATTGTATTGACTTAATTTCTACATTGAGCTGGGAATAAGCATCTCTTGGGACTTAATTATGTTAGTTTTGCTTTCTTTGTTGTTTGCTAGAGTTTGCTTGTTTGTTTGTTTGTTTGTTTTCATATTTCCCAAACTTCTAACAGAGCAGACCTTCCATCCCAGGGAACTGTATTCCATGAAGACAATTTATGGGTAGTGAGGAGTTCTGGTAATTGTGTTTATTTTTGGAAATTAAGAAATCTGTTACATCTATAAAAAGTCATTTTTTCCTTCAGATAGCCTCCATTGTGAGTTTGTTAATGGACTTGGCAGCTAGGTCAAATCGGCAGCTTTGTCCCAGATTTGCTGAAGGTCTTTCTGGTGTTTAGTGAAGATATTTGCCCTCCCTTTTTCACAACCATCTAGAGAAACATTACTGCAAACATCCAAGCAACCTCCAGCTCCTCAGTGACACATGGGGAGGCAACATCTTTCCATTCACCTCTAGCACTGGACAAATCTGCAGCACAAAAGACTCCCAAGGAGGACTGAGATTCCCCTCTAAGAAGCATTGACCCTCGAAGGGTCTAGCCTGAAGCAGAAGGCACAAGGTAGTTAGGGAAAGCAACCCATACACCCCTATTCAGCATTAAATGACAAGTCGAACCAATCTGCCACCTGCACAAGAACAACAGGGAAGTCCTTCCCGAAGGGAGGAAAAAGAGGGGAGAAGGTGTGTTGAAGGAAAGGACAGAGAAGGAGGCTCGGAGATGTCCACCCAGATCAGCCATCCCCATCTCCTCTCTCTCAGGGATGAGCAAAACCCCCCACCATCAGAGCAAACTCAGTTTTGGTGCTCCTCAGCCACATGTGGCCATGCTCACCTGCTTCTCTCTTCTCTTCCCCCATAAGAAATGTCCTCTTTGTTGCCACCCCAAACTCAGAAGGCCACAAGATGACTAGTTGTGACCACAGGCAAGTCCTGAGCGTGTTCACCCCAGGGCTCACACCTATTCCACCATTCAAGGAGGCCACCGTGCACCAGGTTGAGCACCAGCACCCCATCAGATAGGGCCTGGCTGTCCTCACAGAGCTGCCTTTTACCAGTGCAGAGCACTGGGGAGACACCAGATGAAGTTCAAACAACGGTGCTGTAGGATGCAATCCCTCTGGCATGCTGCTGAAGGGATCTCTGTGTACTGCTGTCCACACCAAGGACCATGGCGATGCTTCTCCTGGGAAATGCTGGCTGAAGCAATGTCAGTGGGATCCTGGCATTTTCTGCGCTCTCCCCAGCACAAACCATTAACACCTCAGGTAACATCTGGGAACATCAGAAAGCCTGGAGGAGGCCACACACCTGACCTCTCCCAGAAATTGTGTAGGGTGACAAAAGCAAGCCTGTTCTTGGGGTTATCAAGACATTTCTAAATGCTGGTTGCAAGATGGATGGAATTTTTGGAAGAAACAAGGTTGTTTTTCAGATTTTTGCAGGCTGTTTGCTCTGAAGTAGCACAGCCTCATTTGCCTTTTCTTTTTCCCCTATAATATACTCCATTTCTTTTTACCCAGGGAAACACAACAGCTATGAAGTAAGCACCAAAGAAGCACAGATGAAAGAGAGAGAATGAGTAGGTTTTCTAGCACTGTTTTTGCACAGCATTTGCATTGGATCCTTAGTTGGGTGTGCAGGAAAATATGATCACTCCAAAGCTTGCAGATTGCTCTCTGCTTACTCACAGGCTATGCCTCCACCTTCCAAAGCAAAGCTTACCTTACACACAGATTTGTATGTTTTTACCAGGAGGATGTCTTGAGATCTCTTGGGGCAATCAGAGAGCAAAGATTGGTGCACGTGCTGGGAGACTTCCCAGTTCCCCCGTTAGGAGGCATCACTTGGCACAAAAACATTAATCAGCCTCCAAATGGAGGGTTTGTTGTTTTGCTTTGTTTTGTTTTGTTTTGCTTTACTTTTTGTTTTGTTTTGTTTTGTTTTGTTTTGTTTTGTTTTGTTTTGTTTTTAACCTCCCAGCCTCTCTACAGAGTGAATACACAGCAAGCTCTGAGCTGGACTTGAACTAAGAAAATCTAAAACTGTTGCAAATTTTTGCTGAGATAGGAGTTTCAAGCAAACAAAGGTACATTAGTGTTATCACTGCTTTCAGGAAGGACACTGAAGCAATTTAATGTTAAAAATGCAAATCAAAGTCCCAGTAAGCATTGAGATTGCAGCAAACGTGCCATAGTGTGATTTGCAGCATGGCAGAAATAATGTTCTGGTACATGAGTCAGATGTTAAAAAAAGGGTATTGCATGTCATATTCCGGTCCTAGGTAGTTTTTAAAAAAAAAAAAAAAACACACCCCAAACCCAAAAAGGAAAGCTTAGGGGTTGTCAACGTGACCGTCTCTATCAAGTGATGTCTCACACACTGAAAGCAGCTTCTGAAAATGAAAAAAAAAATGAAACACAACAAAACAGTTTATGACATCTAGTGGTAAAAGAAGATGTGCACGCAGGCACTACCACTGCATGAAGCCCTAACAAGACACACTCGTATGCCAGTCATGACAGCCAGGCTATTTTCAGCAGCAAATTCACTGTACTTATGTCTGCACTTCTTGACAATAATCTGTGTGCAAAGTGCAAACTCTTTCTTTGCAGGTCTATCAAAAGTCAATGCACTACATGCAACGGATGAGTGCTTTCAGTTCCACCGCCAACTACGCCACACATGGAAAAACAGACCTTTGCGTAGGCAGATATCATACTGACAATAGAAGATAGCTTCGCCTCAAACCCAGATATATGTGAGCTTTTATTATAAAACTTGTCACTGGTTTCTGAGAAATGATGACTGGCTGTATTCTTTAGTCTTCTGGTTCAGAAAATCTCCATGCCAGAATGAGAAAAAAGCTACTGAAACTGCACCCAGGATCTCTGAAGTGAACATGTACCAGTCAATTCTCGAGTGATGGGAGAAGAGCACACATCCCAAAGCACACAGAATTGTGTTGCTGTCCTTTTCTCTTATTTCAGAAATAAGAAATGGCACCTTGGTGCCTCGTTCATGCTTTTTATATCCACCCTGTTCTCCAAATAGCCAATTATTGCCATTCTTTCAGATGTATGTGTGAAGAATGAAGTACTTGATCATAACACAGTGTTACTTTAGGATGTGGGATAAATTCAGCTTTTCTAGGTCTTTTGGTTCTTCCCTCCATCACATAAGAGCTGACCCAGTCCTGCAGGAGACCACATCTGGAAGAAACCCCATGGACCTCAACAGACCTTCTCAGTAGCAAAGCCTCTGCTACAGCATCGCTTCACCCCCCGCCAGAATTAATTTGGAAGTGCAGCAGGGTGTGAGTGTGTTTCCCTCCAGGAATCTGATGCAGATCTGAACCTTTGCTTGACAGCCACCACCAAAGCTTAGGCAGTCAGCTCTTCCTCCTGCTCTCCTCTGTTTCAGCAGGCTGGTGTTAACAGCATCTGCCAGGGAAGGGCAGGGTCTGAGAACAAAAGCACCTTGCTCTAAATGTCTCGGTACCTGAGTGTGGACTTTTCCTCCTAATAATGGTGTCCATGCCAAGGAAACCACCAAGCTCAGAGGTGCTCAGCACCTCCTGACCATGGGAGCTGAACTTCCAGTTTGAACATGGGTTCAGTTTGGTCCTGCTGTGATATACATTGAAGATCAGCAAGTGGAAACCATGAGGGCTGGTGATAATGTCCAGAGCAGTTGAATCATTGTCCCTTGAATCCAAAGAAAATCCCTGGAGAACAGAGTGGATGTGCCTTTTCTAGTGGGGAAGGTAAACACTGCCATGTATGCTTAGCTACTGCACAACTTGACAGTGCTGCTAAAATGCACTCTGCTCTACCTAATAACTCAGCACAAATAACCTAACACTGAATTAAGATTTGTCCACAGTGAATTAACCAGGATCAATTTAGAAGAATATTAATGTTTACATAACGTAAGCTGTGTCCCTGGCTGCCTTTTAAAGCAATTCTTTAAACTATAAATGTACCCAATAAGAAAAACTTTGAAATGCCTGCTTTTTTACTGCTAGAAACCCTTTGTCTAAAGAGCTATCATACTCCAAGATCAGCAAAAAAACCTACAGTTCCTGCTTTAGACTTAGGGCCCAATGTTTTGTTAAGCCCAGGAGGCTGTCTAGATGCCAGGGGAAGGACAAGGTTACTGATCAGAGCACTTGGCACAGAGGGACTTTATCAACCAACACGGCAATAGGTACCTTGCTAACACTGCTGCTCCCTAGGACCTCAATGTTATCTAAAGCTCTTGCAGGGGACCGAGCTGAATAAACCAAGTCAAATCAGATAAAAAGCAGATTCTACTGTGTTTCTGCTGTTTCTGCCAAGTTGAAGGAGACTAAGCCCTCCCGTCATAGGACAGTCTGTAAGAGAAGGCAGCACTACTTCACCAGCATAGCTTTTTCATTTATATTGCACATCCTTCAACAGAGATCATCACAAGCAGCTCCCGGTTAATCTTTCTTGTATCTCCTCTCTGCACCAAGAAGCAATGAAAGAAATCAGGGGGTGAGTTTAAAGGGACCCAAAGCACAGTCACAGAAAGCTTGTTGGAGCTGAGCACAGAGGACATCACCCAGTNACAAATGGCCATGCACTTCCCATCAGTCCAGATGGAGCAACACAGACACCTCCACCCAGCTCCAGCTGTCAGATGCAGCCAAGATGCTGTTTGCTAACTCCCCTGATGGGGATGAGCTGTGCTCAGTTCTGGGTAACAAATACCCCCAAAGAGAGGAAAGATGCAAAGGATGCAGCTGAGGATGCCCAGGAGAGCTCTCCATGCGCCAGCTGCACTTGATTACACCTGGCTGTGACCGACAGGCATTTTGGGAGGGATCTCAACACACTCACAATAATTCATGCGATTTTTATTTGGGATCCACCCTGTTGCCATCGCCTAGAGAATCCCAAGCCGAATACGAGCCACCAGTGTCACGTTGCTGTGCAATGGCATCTGGGGAAGGACAAGTGGGCACTGAGCTGGCAGAACACACAAACTTGTCCCTCCGCACCAATGAGCAGGGCACTCGTTGAAGGGTGTTGCTCCCATGAAACGGCAAGGACCTGTTGGAAAGAGCCTCCACAGTGAACTGTAAGTCTAGAAAACATCCCCTATGGGGAAAGACTGGGGGAACTGGGGCTTGTAAATGCAGAAAAGAGAAGACATCCTTATAGCCTTCATATTTTTTAAGATGCAAAGAAGCATGTGCATGTGGGGAGCTTTGTCTCCTCGTGCATGGCAGAAAGTACAAGAGCAATGGGCTGGAACTGCAGCAAAGGAGATTTTGGAATAAAATCTTATGAAAAGAGAGGAAAGCCCTGAAGGCTGTGGTGATGATGTGCTGAATTGTCTTGGTGAGACTCCATTTCTGGAGAGCTATAAGAGCAGCTCGACATGCAGAGCTGCCTGCAGAACTCATATAAAGTTACAGTTAAAGAATACATCCAAAGAAAAAGAAATGTAAGGATTTAAATGCCAAGAGAAAATCTATTTCTATCTGTTTAAAAGGAATCACCGCTCCACACTCCCCACCACCACCCAATAGCATTAATCTTCACGAGCTTTTTCCGCTATATTAATGTGAGAACTACTGCTTGCTCCAGGGTTTACTGGAGACGTCTCCTTCAAAGAGGATTTTTGCATAATTTACTGTAGGTCTCCAGGGAAGTCTCATCAGACAGTCCCTTCACTGGATCCTGTACTCAGACACCCTGCTAAGCAGCTATAGTTAGACAAGATGACGCAAACATCGGTACCTCTCGCATCCCCCTTCCCTCCATCCATGCTGGAACCGTTCTTGCTTTCAGCCTGGCATTAATGCCCACACGCTTCCTGCTAGGAGTCCTCTAGGTAGTGCATTAGTCACACAGCTTGTCAACGTGAGCTCCAGGCCAACATTTATTTGAACCCATTTTTTTTCCAGCACAACTGTCATTGCCTTCAACAGGAATTTGAGCAAATTCAACAGCCAAATCCTACTTGCAGGAGCTGCTGCAGAGCTTGCACATTTCCAGCACCAGATTCTGCAAAGTTTTGCAATGAAACAGCTCAGAAAACTGAGTGGGTTCAGAGAAGGTACATCGTCTTGTAGGAGAAGACTGTCCGTGAAGTACCTCTCTTCAGTGATGAACAAATATTATTTGTGGCCCAACATCTTCTTTCAAAGCAAGTGCAGGCTCTTCTTGTTTTCCATATGAGGTGGAAAGAAAGAGCTGCTCATCTGATAACAAGGCCAAAATACTCCTTGAACATTTGGTGCCTCATTACAATGAGGGGGCAAAGATGAAGGAGACAGAAAAGTGGAGTATTTTTGGTAATGTTGAATTCCTTCACAGATGATGTTTGGAAGCCTTTGGCATCACATTTCACAGCCAAATCCCAGCAAGATCTGGACTGTTTTCATTTACCTGGGTAACTCTTATTAAGCTGAACTCTCTTCTCTCCATTTAAACTACCTTTTTTTCTTGCAGGCAAGCTTCAACCTTAAGCTCATTGATTTAGTCAAGAGCAATTTCACTTCAAGAGCTTGAGAAATGCCACCTCAAAAGGAATGACCAAGTTCAGTTTCCCTCCTGAAACTTCATTTGCACTGTTATCTTGCTGAGGGCTTCTACCAATAACCTAACCCCACCAAACTAAATCATGCAAAACAGTTTTGAAATGAGTGGACTATTATGAGTAGAGTATTATTTTTTATTTTCCTGGTTCCTTTCCCTGGGAGACGTGGGCACTTACTTATGGGCCAGAGGGATGGGGAGAGGGAGGATCTTTTGTTTGCTAACTGCTTTCCCATGGTCTGGTGTCTGGCCCTAAATACCTTCCTAACTTCATTCCCCAAAATTACCCTAGTGACATCGTCCTTGATCTGCATCCTCCTCACCAGCTATCTCAGTCCAGGCAACACCGAGCTCATCGGTCCCTGACCACATTAGCAAAAGGCTCCAAACAAACTCTGTCTCTTCATTGACTGGCACCCTGTAATTACTCCTCAGTTCCCCAGCTCCAGTCCCAGCATCTCTCTTGACTTGATCACAGCTGGTCTGAAGCCATCCTGGCCAGAGCTCCACTTATGCATTTTCGTGCCAGTCTTTGTTAAGAATACACACACACAAACACACACACACACACACACACACTCATTTCATTATGGGAGCCATGCACTGTGTTTTCATACAAGATGTGTCTGGTCCAGCACAGCCATTTCCCTTTCACAGGCTGCCCTAGCACCCCAGGTTAGCACATCAGTCTGAATCCAGCCTCTGCCAGGCCTTCATTCTCATAACTTTCCTCTGCTCTACCAGGTACAGACATGGTCTAGTCACACCCATGTGCATCATCTCCACATGCATCACCAAGCAGAGAACACAACGTTTCCAGAGGACCCAACACACTGACCAGTTCCTGGAGAGCCCTAGGTTGGGGGTCCTTGTTTTTGTCCATAACAGAGGTGTTTGGTGCCACGATGATCCAGTTTGACGTGATTGATCATCTCACCATGGGAGCCTTGGGACTCGGCCCTCCACCCAGACTGGGTGGTTTACTGGCCAGCTCTGTAAGCACGGGCTGGGTCTTGAGCATTCAGAACAGATCTGAAAGTAAAGTATACAGAGGGACCGGAGAGTGTAACTAAGTACAGAAATACAAAATATACAGTACTCATATACATACATGTGCAGTATTCAGACAGCACTTCAGAAAGAGCAAGAGGAATAAATTACACATCACCAAGTCTGCCTGCAAGATAAGAATGAGAAAGGTCTCTATTAACATTTAAAAGGGAAGATTGTTTCACTTTTTGTCTGCTGATGAGCTGAAACCAATCATGACCACAGAGAAATCCATCCCAACATCCTGTGATGAGGTTTTGAGTAACAACAAAGGGTTTTATTAAAAAGAAAGCTCAGGATGGGTATTTCTCTAACTGCCAGCATCTCTCTGGTCTGGGGGACACGGGTGAGAGAGCCTGGATTCCTGCCCCAGATGGGCAGGGGGTGACCAAGCCTGCCATGGTCCCTCCATGCAGTGAGGGTGGCCAAGGCAGTGCAGGTGTGCAGGGAGAGGAAGATGAACAATTTCCTCTCTTATCTGGAAAGACAGCCGTGCTTGGGAACACGTGAGAAACCAGGCGAGGCCAAATCAAACAGATTTTCACCAGTGAGTTGAACATGCAGATGTTCAAACCAAAGATGGTTTGGTGCAGGCAAGGGATGGTATTCTGTGTGTGCGTATACCTGTGTGCTCAGAGCTGTCACCATGCAGCAGAAGAGGACAACCGCACAGCAAAAGCCAGTCCGAAATGGAAAAAACAAAAACAAAAACCACCACCACCAAATAAAAGCATTACACCTTTTATGTTATAAGCAGACGAAATAGAAGAGGAACTATGGGGGCACAGCGGTGCTGGCAGGCCAGACAGGCACCTGCATATGAGTGCATCAAGTTATGGTCACCAGAAAAATTCCCACTATCATCAGTGGGGAGCCAGTGGAGATAAAGCAGCCATGGAGCACACTGGAGCAACACCCACCCAGCACTGCAGAAGGGCCATCTCCTCCCTGCACCCGTCTGCAGCAGCCACGGGCCGGAGGAGCTGAGAGCTGCCGGTGCACCAGGAGGTGCTCATGCCCCTTCTCCATCATAACCAGCCCGGTTTTGCTCCCAGCGTTTCGGAGGGGAGTTCAGCGGAGCAGCCCCGCCGTAACCTCGCCGTCCTTTCCTGCCGCTGTTCAGGTAACGCCGCAGTCTGGAGCCGGGCTGCCTATCACTGCCTTCTGCCTTCCTGTGGTCTCCAGCCTCGCGTTGTTTGCAACGTTAAATTGTATGAGCCATTTACCTGCCTTCAAACCCAACCTCCAAGGCACACTGCTAATTAACGAGCTCCTTCTTTGCTGCCCACTTCCACTCCTTATGTGGGCAGAACAGGAACAAGGGCAAGGGCACACAGACTCTCCTGGCAGCCCCCGTTAAACAACATACACTGCTGTCTGCCTGCTAGCCGGTTTTAGCCTTAAATCTGTTCCAGAAACACTCTGTTCTAGTGGTCCTGTAGTTCACCTCCATCCATTTTGGCACTGAAATATGCTGAAGAAAAGCTTTGTTTACTGCGAGACATAGAGGGAGGAGGACAAATGAGCCTGGACTACTGGAAAGCCTCAGGGCAGCAACATCACTCCTCATTTCACAGCCCATGAAAACATCACCACGTGTTAATGGAAATGTATTTAGCCTCAAAGCAGGGATGCAAAATGCTAAAGAAGAAGGAAGTGGGAGAAAAGCCGGAATTTGGACACTTGATCACAGCCATTGAAGAGACCACAACTGCTGAAGAGGCAATGACCTTGTTACAGCTGCCAGACTTTCTACCATATTGCCTTGGTGCATCCCATTGCTTAAAACTCACTTTTTTCTCCCAGTTTGGCTTTTTCTTGGAGCAGAAGCTGGGAGCACCTTGGCTTCCCAGCCACCTCCCACTTTTGCAAAGAACGTTTGAAATCTCACCCAAGGATCCAAACCCAAACAGCAAGGTACCTGTAGGGTGTCTCATGTCTGGGAGAGGGAGCAAACTTTCCTTCCCACCACCAACTTAGTGATACTGGCTGCATTTTCCCTTTAAAAACATAACTTTCCACTTCCAAACCTTGCTCCTGGATATATAGAGAGAGATTTTTGCCTTAGGATCCTGAGGACCTCTTGTGGTGGAAAGTAAAAATGTGTTTATTTGAGAAGAGTAAGAGAGCACTGAGAGGTCCAGGCTGGCAGGCTCCGTAACTTCTTTAAAGAAACTTCAGGAACAGAGGAGACGAGATGCTCCCACAAGAGCAACCAGCCCTCCCCTTCAAAATACGAGCAGTGCTCGGTAAGGTCCCTGCAGCTTTACGGTGATGCAGAGAATGCCTCCTGTTTGACAAACTACATAACCTGGAAATGAGGAGGCTGCCGTGACACCGGGCCAGTTGTCTCCATCCTCGGAGGACCCATGAAGGTCCCTGTTGCTCACTTCCTTGCAGGACCCCGCCTGGAGGAGCGAAGCCAGCCTGTGTTTATGTACAGTCCTGAATCACCGTCAGGCTTCATTGTGCTCCGTGTTGGTGTTTCAGCTCCCCTGGTGCCTGTGCTGCCTATTTCATTCGGGTCTTTTTTCTTTTTTCTTTTTTTCTTTTTTTGAGCTTGAGCTGCTCAATGCACAGCGCAAGCCCCACCACAGGCAGTCTGGCTGTGACCACTCCTGCACCTCAGCCACAGGAATAATGCTCAGATCTTGAGGCCGAAGGTAAACAGCACACTGGGGATGCGAACAGCAGCGAGACCTCAAATGCAGCAGACTGCTGTGTCCGTCACAGGCCACAGGCACCCAGGAGGGAAGGAGGACACTGCTGTACTGACTTCTGGCTCTCATCATCGGATTATTTGTATTAAGATTATAAGGCCCTAGGGGTAGGGAAAGCAAAGAAGGAAAAGCCAAAATAGCTCCAGCTAGATCATTTCTCTGCAAAACGCCTGTGTGTTGCTAAGGAACAAGGGGTGATTTAGTCTCTTTGAAGATTTTTGATGTCCTCTCCAGTCAGCTGGCAAGATCAGCTCTGCCTGGAAAGTCACCTGGCAGCGGATGCTCAGGTTCAGTCCCCCCTCCTTGCTCTCTGCAAGATATGCTGGCAAAGGAGACCATGAAGACAAGACCCAAAGCAGGAAGAAAAGACCAAAGTTGGGAAGCCTGTGGAGAAGACGGTTCCTTTGCTGCACCAATGACTTTCA
>VXAA01003015.1:212636-294585 GCA_013399115.1 Anseranas semipalmata
CCCCGCTGTGTCAAAGCCTCGTGCGTGAAGCTACAGTTACACACCACACTAACAATAGCTCTTGGATGGCAACTCAAATGATCTACGACTCCTTTCTAAAATATTAAACCACCCATCTCTCTCCTGTCTCCAAGTGTCTGAATAATTAACCTGCCACTGATTAGTCACAGTGCCTCCACCAGGAGCGCTTTGGGACCGCTCCGCTCCCAGGGAGTGGGGCTTCCCCTGGGGCCAGCAGCGCAGAGCCCACCCGCCGGGGGACCCGCCGCCCCCCAGCCCCTGCTGAGCAGGGACCTGGCTTCTTCCCGCTGCCTGCTCCGCGGAGGAAAGGCATTTCTTCTGATCTGATCTGATTTGTTCTAATGCCAGATGATGTGCTCTGGCCTTCTGAGTGTTTTAGAGACTTTATGCGATCCAGGTGTTTTTTTTCCCCAGGTGCTACTGCACAAATGGCAGATTTATAATTCTTAACTTTTCTCCTTATTTCTTGTCCTGCGTTGTCTCCCCACCCCCCCCACCCCTCCCCCTTTTTGAAGACCATCCTGTATTTTGCAATGTGCGGAGATGCCTCTAATACTGCTCTGACATTGACCCAATGGTTTGCCAAGTACTTCAGATGGACTTTATTAAGCTCACATGAGTCTGTGTTGAGAAAGTCCAAGACCTCTCCAGAGCCAGCTGAAAAGCATGGCCCCTCCTGGCGAGCCCTGAGCAGGGCTATCTCGCTGTCCTGAGATGGGGACACATGAAGGGGAGGCAGCCTGGGGCTGGGGGGGTGGACAGCAGGACCCCGGCAGGCACAGGCTGCTCAAGAAACAGGCAGGAGTAAGCCTTCCATCTGCTCCTCCTCCCTCGTACCTAAGCTTCAACGTGTGGGAACTGCTCCGTACCACCATAACACCAATTTGCCATAAAGACCAAGTGGAGGTGTTGAGGCTATTGATAAATACTCAGTTTCACAACTAGATGGAGCCTCTTTGTCTTTTGGGGACAAACTCGCTTGAATATAATACTTCAACACAGACAGTCCAGGCACAGCTAAGGGACAAACTGGGTGCAGGAAGAGATCTTTTCTCCTGCTTCTTGCACTTTGGCGATGTGGAAACCCCACCTACCACCAACACAGCAGCGATCCCAGTGCTCACAAGCCTCAGCACCCATTGCACCCATTTGCTGGCACGGAGCGGCAGCCCCAGGCTCCAGGCTTGCAGGGCACTGCAGGGCACAGCAGCCGGCTCTGCAGCCAAGCTGCAGCCAAACGCCATCCACAAAGCAGATATGAAGAGCAGTTGCAGATGCAGGCTTTGCATTTGCAGCCAGACAAAGCATTTGAGCCAGTCAGGACAGCACCTGACAATGCCACATCTTAAAAACTCCACTCATAATTTTTTCCTGGCCACCTCGTGTTTGCATTGTAACCTGTGTGTGCAGCTGCTGTTTCATTGTGAGGAAGTAGAGAGGCTCCAGGGTTCCTGAACTGCACTTGTTAATTGATAATTTGCCAAAAATTATCACTAAACTGTTGTGCTGGTTTGGGCTGGGATGGAGTTAATTTTTTTCATGGCAGCTCGTATGGTGCTGTGTTTCGGATTTGTGACTGGAACAGTGTTGATGATAACACACTTGCACAGCATCAGGGCTCTGTTTCCCTCACTGCCCCCCACAGCAGGCTGGGGTGGGCAAATACTACAGAAGTTTTCCAGGTCAAGGAGAGAATTGGGCAGAGCTGGATCTGGAGGTAAGGTTTGGATCTGCAGCTCCATGTTCCCACCAGGCAGGTCCAGCTCGGCCATCCCAAGGCAGAACAATTCCGGTCCCTTTCCCACGGGGCCTTTCAAGACAGCAGTGTCCCTCCTTGTCTGAAATGGTAACTCCCTGTTTGACAGACCAATAGCCAGGACATTGCTGTAATTAGGCACAGGGGATAAATAAGGGGGCCAGACAAACAGGGAATGGAAAGGTGTTGTGCACCGTGATACAGCTGGCTTCTGCATACGGCAAGCTGGGGACACGTGGCTGACTCCAGGACCTCCGCAGGAGGCCTCCCTGGTAAGGGAACCACATTTCAGATGCACAGCTCATGTTCCTATTTATTGCCATCTGCTGCCGTATTTACCGAGCAGCTAACTCCAGACTGGGTGCGTGCCGGGCAGAGCGCCCCGTCCTGTGCTCTTGTCTCCATCTGTGCAAGCATAAACCATCTTTACATACCTCTTTTGGTAAGGCAAAGCCCAGCTTCCCCGGGCAAAGCTTCCTACAAGTCATGTAGTCACCAGGGCATGCTCCACACCGAGGAGCCATTCACACCATTATTCCAAAGCCATTTTTTTGCCCCCATTTAGGATTTGCTAGCCCTGTAGGCAAGTCCCGGGCTGCTCACAACCCTACTATCACCCTGTGCTTTTTAATCCTGCAAACCTGCCAGCCTGTTTGCGTTTCAGGCACATGGTGGCACTGGGGAAGCAGCTTTCAGCGCTGTGCGGCCGATGTCGTGCAGAGCCCACACAGAAGCTTCCCTCGCTGCGCCCATGCGGGCAGAGATGCTCACCTGTGGCGTGGGGTGGCAGAAAACTCAGCATTCACAACACAGACTTCAGCCTCCATGCGGGTGACATCTCCCTGCATGAGAAGGATGAGCCCTGTGGGGTCAGCACCCGGCACGGACACTGCAGGAGGGCATCGCCCATCGCCCACCACCCGTCTCCCCGTGCCGCCGGTGCCCCCGCGCACCCTGCGTGGCGTTTCCTTCCACTGCCTGCGTGGGGCTGCTGCCTCCTGGTGCCACTGCTCTGGGTGGCAACGCAGCACCCGCTGGGGGGTTGGCCCCCCAGGGGGACACCCGACCTCTCCACCTCCCCAGGGGGTTCCTCTTTCACTTGTGATTTCCAACTTGCTTGTTGTTTTTTTTTTATTATTTTTATTTTTTATTTTTTTATTTTTAATGTTTTATGCACAGTCACTGTAGGGTGTTTCTCTTCCAGGAGGGAGATGCAAGCACGCAGGAGGGGTCAGAGGGCTCTGCCCTGGGCACACCCTGGGACATGGGGAAAGGTCCCCACTTGGGTGACACCAGCCCTGTGGGCAAGAGGTGGCCTCCGGGCAAGCGCTGGGCTCCATCACCTTCCCAGGGCCACCTGGGACAGGGAAGCAACTCTGAGGCATCTGCCAGCACCCTTGGGCCGCACAAGCTGGTGGGCATTGGTGGATGTCCCACAATGAGCCTTGCTGTGAAGGGGACCGGTAGCATCTTTCCAGCAAAGCCAGGAGATGACCACACACTGCTTGCCCATACAAGAGGTTGGAGCAAATGAAGAGCGTAGCCAAAACATGAAGCACCTAAGAGCAGCCCCTCCGTGCTACTTAGAGGACCTA
Source organism: Anseranas semipalmata (assembly GCA_013399115.1). Classification (NCBI taxonomy): domain Eukaryota; kingdom Metazoa; phylum Chordata; class Aves; order Anseriformes; family Anseranatidae; genus Anseranas; species Anseranas semipalmata. The sequence continues at coordinate 216,009 of VXAA01003015.1, forward strand.
AATTCTACCAAATACCTAAAGCAGCCTGCCCCTTGTTGGGTGCTCGGGCTGGGCATCGGCACCCAGGACGGGCAGGGGAGCATCGCTCGGGGCCATCTCCCCAGCCCCAGAGCAGCTGCAGCTCTGCCCTGCCAGGGGACCGTGCCCAAATGCTCCTGCCTGGCTCCATCCCTGGTGTTTCAACGTCTCCTTCACGCAGCTCCCAGCACGGGGGCACCCGCGTTGTTCGGGGCATGCGGGGTCTCTCATAATAAACGGCTGGAGCACGCTGCACACAGCGAAGCTGAAAAATAACAGTCATGAAGCGTGAAACACTGCAGCGAGGAGCAAACACCTCCCAGGTAGTTTTCCAGGCCAATGGTTACAACAATCTCGCTCGATGTTTACACACAAATAATAATAATTAAAGAAAAAAACAACAGAACCGTGTGTACTCCTAACAATAATAATAATAATAATAATAATAATAATAATAATAATACCTCCTTGGAAAACAATTACATTTTCTGTGCACTGTTTAGCTATTTGGAGTCTCAGAGGAGTTCCATGTTTTAACAAAGTATTATAGGATGCTATTACATAGGTTAAGATCCCAAGTATTTAGGGGAAGACTCCTTGCTATGCAGGAGGAGTTTCCTGCTCAAAGCCCCCCGCCCAGCTGACTTCTTTCGAAGAACGGTATTGGCATTATTGATTCGATTGTCTGTCTCATTGCAGTTTAATAGCAAAATTGCAGAGAAATGGATGAGCTTATTACTTTTAGCAATTTCATGCAAACATTTTTAACATGGGGGAAATTGTTCATTAAAACATGAAAAGCAGCTTGTTTGACTTCAAGGTTTTAAGCACTCTGATTTTTAAAGGCTTGAATAACAAATACATTTTACCTGTCACCTTTTCCCAGAAAGGACTCAAATACTTGGGGGCCTTGATTTCATATGCAATTAAATATTAAGTAACATTTTAACCAGCGTTTTTCACGCCTCACCTTGCAACTCTGACCATTAAATAATTCACGCACGGCTAATGACAAAATCCCCCTCCTCTGATCAGACCGGGCAGACGCTCGTTTTCACATCCCGTCACCCACAGCAAAGGAAAATTGGTGCTAACCGGGATCACCGAGGGCTCGGAGCAAGATTTCCAGCTGCATTTCCAGCTCCGAGGCCACGTCTATAGTCAACCAGGCTGGAGCGGGTAACAGCCAGCTCCAGGATGCAGCCCGCAAGCACGCTCCTTTCAAACATTATTTTTTTTTACATGCGCATCTCCAAAAAATCATGTTTTCCCTCACCAGCTATTGTCAGTGATCACTTGCCTCCCAGCAGGCAAGAGATAGCAGCTGATTAATATCAAATCTCTGGGAGCTGTTAGATATCCATCAAAGGCCTGAAGAGTGTGTCTTTTGCCTGTTGAAACAGTTTAACCACTGATGGGATTATAATTATCTTGCTATCAACTGCAACAAAGCAGCTCAGCAGGAGCTGTTACACTTAAACAGGGGAGGTCAACGAAATTATTCTAGTGGGAAAGTAAACGTGAGACCATGACCTTGCTCTATAGATCGCCTATAATTAATTGGGTTTATGATTTATAGTGGGGCCATGCTTTCAGCTGGCGGTGCCAGGCCAGCGGGTCGCGGGCTCAGCAGCTGGGTGGTCCCTTGCTGCCACCTCCCAGGGAGGGTCTGGGATGCGCCTGGCTCGGAGCGATTCCCGGCTCCAGCGGCCAGGGGTGAGCAAGGGGGAGCTGCTGCTTTGGGGCCAGGAAGCATGAAAGAGCCGCAGCTCGCTCTTTTCTGCACCAGAAGAAACACAACAGGCTGCAGATGTTGAAAAGGCGAATAGGAATGGCAGGAAAAAAAAAAAATCCATCCAGGCTCCCTTTTGTGGATGGGGCAGGCAGAAAGGCTCAGGCTTGCTGTTCAAACCGGAAAACTCAGCCTAGACATGTGAAAAACATTTCTGACAGCAAGGACGGTGATGCCTGAGGAAGCGCTGATGAACCAGCAGTGGCAGCTCGGGACCAGATGGGATGAACATCTGCCGGGAAGGGGCCTGGGGACAGCCGCCCTGTGGGGATGCAGGAGATGCTCAGCGCCTCCCAGCCCAGCCCCACACACTGCGGTGACCCACGTCATGGGTGGGGTGACCCACATGCTGGGGCTGGGCACGGCAGGGCTGACTTCTCCCGAGGTCCCCTGCTGGGTTGGGCACCTTCCTCACGGCCGAAGACAGTTCCATCCTGGAACACACAGCCCAGTTATCTTCCCATCTCCCGATCACCGAATCCGGACCTAATCTCTGCCATCTCCCTTTCCTGACTTTTTTCCCCTCCATGTGCAGCTCCTGGCTTTTCCCTTTGGTATGGCATGTGCTTATGGTCCCACCACAGCCTGTTGTAGTACAGCTGTCTGGACAGGAGGCTATGGGCTTTTCTTCCCGTCTCATTCAGCTCATCTGAGGTAGCATAAAGGCTGGTAGAGTATTTGCGTGGTTTTGGTTTTTTTCCCCTTATTTAAAATCACAGCCTAGGGCAAGCGCAGGTTCTTAGACCCACATCCTCCCATCTGCCTGTAACCCCTTCCCCTTCCTTTGCATGAGCCGTCCGCACCCTCTCCGTGAAGGACCGCAGGCTCACCCCACTGCTTCAGGGAGCTGTGCCCCCAGCACCACGGCTTTCTGCTGTTTGAGAGCAGGATCTACCCATAGCCTGCACCTTTTCATGGCAGGGAGGTCTCAGGGGCTGGAAAACACCACTCTGGCTGTGAGACCACCACCCAACCTGTGTCAAAGCACTGAAGTGCTGGCAGGGCAGGATGGATACCAGCTGCTGTAATTCGCTGTGCCGATGCCTATGTATGAGCAATAAAAACAAGGATTTGGCCTATAGGCGCTGTGATTAAAATTTAAAGAAAGAAAAAACATAGATTGCCTGAGTTCCAACTCAAAATGCAAACTCGGAGAGGAAAACAGGAGATGGGGAATCTAAACAGCGAAACAATGATGTACAAAGAACAAAACAACAGGCGAGAGAACAAGAATACAGGGAAAGCAGCAAGAGGAAAAAAGAAGAGATGAAACAGAACAGAATAAGAAAGAGTGAAAAAAAATCAGAAGGGGAAATAAGCAATCAAAAGAAATAGCAAAGGAAAGAGAGAGCAAACAAAAGAAAACACATGGAGAACAAAGGCGCAAGCAAGGACAGAGATGGAGCAAACTCCTGCTGAGAACAAAGAGAGGAATGTAGGCAGCCCCAGCCGCAAAAAGTAAAACAAGGCAGCTCTAAAGACAAAGGGAAAGTGGCACAAAAATAGCACCAAAGCAGAAAACATGAAGGGCCGAGGGGACAAGTGGAGCGTGGGGACAGCGCCAGGGCTGATGCTGCTCCTGGACCGCCCTGCCTGCCCCCTTCCCAGTGCTGCGGGATGAGCAGGGGACCTGGAGAGGGTGGGCAAAGGCAGCCGGTCATGACAGAGACCCCGGCAGGGCTTGGGTTGGAAGGCCCGGTCCCACCGCATCTCTCCACGGTTGCAAAACCATCCACAGCAAGGGGCAATGCTTCTCTCGCCAAAATTCACCCCTGCCACAAGCGGGACTGTGGCATCTCCTGCTTTACCCCATGGTCCCGGCTGGGCAGGCGGGCAGGGGCAGAACTCAGGGTCCAGCCAGCTCTGAAAATGGACCTGCTGCTGGCCAAAGCTGAGCCCAGCAGCGGAGCTGGTGGTGCCTCTGTGATAACATAATTAAGAAAGTGTAAAAAACGCTGTGTGGCAGCTGTGAGAGACAGGAGTGAGGAGAAAGTGAGCGAAACAGCCCTGCAGGCAGCGAGGTCGGTGGAGGGCAGGAGGGCTGCAGGCGCGGGGGCAGAGGGCAGGTACCCGGGGCAGATATCCACCCACGCTGCAGCCCGTGGAGGACCCCACGCCACCTGGACATGGCGTGAAGGAAGCTGTAGCCTGTTTTTGTTTCTCACCATCCCACTCCATTGCTAGCTGGCATAAAATTACATCATTCTTCCCCAAGGCCCGTCTGTTTTGCCTGTGGCAGTCACCGGTCAGCGATCTGCCTGTCTTCAACTCAACCCACGAGCTTTTCCATCTCACTCCCCAACACCCTGTTGCGGAGGGGAGAAGGAGAGCGGCTGGGTGGGCGCCTCGCAGCCAGCCAAGGCCCCCCCACCCCTCAGCTCAGCACCTCTGCAGCCTCAGGAAGCTCCTGCCCGTGCCACTGACCCACTGGGGGCTCTGCTCCATCCCCCACGTGGGAATGCATCACTGGGAGAGTTTCCCCAGGATGAGGTCCTGAGCACATTATCGGGGCCCAGGGAGATAACCCTGCCTCCTCAGAGGGAGCTTGCAAGGCTCAAAGGGTGCTCGCGGTTGCTGTTCTGCTCTCAAAATGCCAGAAGTTGTTACCGGTTTACTGCTGGGTGCCAATTCCGCATCTCTGCACAGCAAATCACCTTGTCCCCACTCTGCTGTTATTTTCCTCCCGGCTGTGATTTCTGAAGAGCACAATAAGAAATTAGTTCCTGCATGGGTTCTTGCCTAACTATGAAATACTTGCCTATAACAATAAAACCTAGAATTACAATAGCCAGGAAATACATTTGGAGAGCTATTACCCATCACGTCTCAGAGCCACCAGATGGGAATAAAATAAGAAACTCCTCCTCTGCAAAGCTCTCTGGGTTATATAATCTTTCTTCCTGCTATTTTGTCTTCTGCCAGAGGAACAACACTTGACACAGAGGATGGGATAGCTGTTCTAGGCAGCAATTCCTTCGTGCCTTCAAAATAAATATCGAGCGCTTCAGGTGCTACCAGAGCTAATGCCTAGAGTATGATTCTCCCGAAGAACAGCGCTGCCTCGTGCTGAGCACAACCAGTGTGCAGGTATCTTTGGCACCTCCAAGTGTGACTCAAAGCACCAGGGCCAAAGTCTCAGCTGGGGCCCACAGGAGCTGCACCCACCTGAGACATCGGTGGGTACTGATCACAGATCCCCATGGGATGCGACATTTTAACCTGCTTGCTCTCAACATGGTATCCTGGGCAAGCGGAGACTGAAGAGCTTGGATTTCAAGCTTGTAATTTCTGCTGTTATTTTATTTGAATGTGGTGCTGGAAGGATGCCGTCGCTTTGTTCCTAAGCAAAATGCTCAGCTGAGATCCTGGTCCCACCAACGCTGACTTGGCTGTAAACCTGGGTGGCCTGAGCAACTTCCCAGGCTTCAGCGTGACATCTGGCTCCTGACTGTAGGAAAAGTCGAAGCCATTAATAATTTGGGACTTTTTTGATTTATAGGAACAGTGACTCCAGGAACCACCTCCTCCAGAATCACAGGATCACCCCAGCTAGGAGGCCTTGGCCTTTCAGTAAGTATGCAGAAGAGCTCAGTGCCTCACCTTTCCGTCACCAGGCTGATGGGGATTCAAGGGTTTAGGTCCCTAAATACAGCACTAAGCTTTTCCAATGCTTAAGGGACCATCTACAGATCCCTTTGGTTCAGCACTGCCAGAGAAGCGCCCTTAATGCTTCATCCCAACATCCTTGGAAAGTCAGCTGAGGTTCCCAGTGGTCACATTTGCTTTCCTACTCCCCAGCCTAACGCAAGATGGTTTCTCATCTGCAAAGGCTGCGCAGATTTCAAAGTGCCTGATTTCACCCCGCATAGCGGAGTGCTTAACTCTGTATCCATTAGCAGTGGATGAGTGCCCAAATAGCTCAATGGTCAAGCAGAGAGGCTTTGCTACTGGGAGTCCGCAAGTTAAACCTTTGACTTTGAAATGACAGCAGTTTAACTTCATTTGAGGGATTAGAGGGAACTTCTTGCAAGTTTGGCTCTCTGCCCAGCACAAAGGTCCTGCTAAGGGGACCTAAAGAGCAAGGGTTCGCTGTTGACTTCTATCTGCTGGAAAGCGCATGGGATCGGACAGTTCTCTAACCTGGACCTCTTCCCCTGGAAAGTCTTGCGCATGCAACGTGAACCCGGGTTTTGTACCATCGATCTCGTGTCATCCTTCAGGAGGGGTGACGGAGCTTTATTTACCATGCTCTGCAGAAACGAGCTCGAGGTTGGAGGCCACACTTACCTGGACTCATGCTAACAGCCTGCCGTGTCCTCGGCTCAGGTGGGAGAGCTGCTGCTCTTATCACAAAAAAATGCAACGGTGCCTTTATTATAGGGTGTACGCACAGACAAAACTGGCTGCTACATGGGCATGTACCTGCCCATTCCTCGCTGTCCTTAACTGGAAATCACATCACCAGCTGACCTGTGTTTCAGGACAATATGGATGCAAGAAACTGGGTCTAAGGAGTGCCCCAAGCTTCAGGTTACTTTTAGAAACATCCAGCCTGGGTACATTTGCAAGCGATGCTGTTTAACCACGTAACATCTCTTTTCAGCTTCTTGAATGTAATTGCATTATCTTGGTGAGTGGCAGCCGGCACGGATGGATGAAACTGGAGGTTAATCTGCATCGGCCATCTCTCTTGATTTCTCCTTCATTTCCATTTCTTTTTAAAATGGAAGTTCCATTAAAACAGCAGCACTTTTCTATTAAATAAGTAACAGAGAAGAATGACTGCCTCTGTATCTCATCAACAGTGAATCTTTTTAAAATCACTCAAGAGGCAAGGCTCAAATCATATATTTAATAAGAACCACTTCGATATCACTTTTTAAAGCAATTAACATATTATTAGAGATAAGCGCAAGATGCAACATTTAGATCCAGATTCCTAAGACAGATTTCTAAGGTTTAGGAGGGTGCAGACCTCAGGTCGTCGCCTCAGCAATCATCTCTGCATGTCACAAACCAATGTAAGAACAGAACTTCACTTACACGGACACAGCAGATAAAATTCTCCATTTGAATCCGGATTTTACTCATACCGCTGCTTTTCAGTCACTTTAAAGCACTCTATGTACAGCAGTGAGAACAGGCAAACCACCTCAACAGGGTTTCTGTCCCAGTTGAGGGTCCTGGAGCAAAGCGTTCATCTCCACCATCCCCTTCCTTTTGGATATTCAGGCATTTGCTTTCTTTATAGCACATGAAGGAAACACATCTCTGAATTTTTTAAGGAATCAAAGAGCCCATCACCACTGGGATCCCCATTACCAGGTCGTTTTCTGTCACCTGGGACAAGCTCACAAGCACACAGCCGTCACCTCCGGCGGGCAGCACAAATGCCACCACGTAGCTGGAGATGCTCCCCGGCACGGCGCTGCACCCCGCTTCTGCCAGGGGCTGCCACCTCCAGAGCGGAGCCACGCGGCTGTCCCGAAGTGACTTCAACCAACAGTCCGCCGTGTTTAATAGAGCAAATCCCCCCTGCCTGGTGGCTGAAGCAAGTCCTGCAAATGACAGTAGCCGAGGTGCAGCCACACATTCCTTTCTGCTGACGGTGACGGGGACAGAAACCTCCAGCAGCTGAAGCAGATGGAAGGCTGGGGGCGGTGACACCTTATACCACCACGATTAAATCCGACAAAGCCCATCTGTTGGCGCCCTGAGCACTGGCAGGACTAGAGCTGAACCGAGAACCGTGAATGATAACACAGGCAACATCCAAAGGCTTTTTGGTTGTTTTTCCCGAAATATGCAGGCTTTTCCCAACAATAAACAATATGTGGCTTCCACTGATGACTGACAGCAAACTGATTGCTCAATTAAAGGGCATTTTACCATTTTGGCCATTAGCTGTGAAGTCTCAAATTCCCCAGACTTTCCTGGAGTCCACTTCATTAGCAAACTGCTTTTCTTAGAAGGCAGCAACAAATGCAAGGGGAAATACATCATGCATCTAAAGACATTGTGATCGTGTCAGTTTTGTAAGTGCTAAAATTTATTACACAAGAGATGATGCAACAGCGAGTAAGAGAGCAAAATTCTACATTGACTCCCTACTTTGCAATTCAGGACAACTAAGAGGTTTTACTTCATTAAGGAAGGCAAGGGAAAAAAATCAGAGACAACTCCAATGGATGAGGGAGTCTTGTCACGCGTAAGTGAACAATCAGTCCTATGCGATGCTCATTGCTGTAGAAGGAACAATGAAATATATCTGTTTCTGTTCAATAAATTACTAAAACATCAGTTATAAACCTGCTGCATGGCATTGAAAATTAAACTCATTAAACACCCAGGTTGCTTTATCCTGATGCAAATGGAAGACAGGCATGAGTGCTCTGCAGCAAACAACTCTGTGCACATCCCATCTTTGGGAAACATATTTACATGTACATCTCATATATTAATATATTTTAGTGCACCCTAGCCAGAGGGCAACCAGAAAGAGTATTATTCTGTGAGAAGGACAGGAGATGGGCTGGCTTCTCCTCTCCACTAAGCAAAGACTGTATCCACCCATTAGACCAGTATCCACGTGAAAGAACTTTGCAAGACTTTTCCCTTTTCCAGTTAGCCAGACACCAGGACCCCAAACCAATGGTATCCCACAGTGGCTGGGTAGATTCGGTAGCCAAGATCACTGTGGGTCAAAAAAAGCAGGTGAGCTCACCTCATCATATTAAGATGCCTCAAGTGATTTCAAGGTCAAGAATTTCAGCCAAGCTGCCATATACTGGTCTCTTGCCCTCCCTCTCCCTTCCTTACATCACCATCACCCATGAAGAACTGCAGAAAAATGCAGGGTTCGGGGTGGACCTTGACCACAGCCACACGCTGACCATGCCTCAGGACAGGTGTGCTTGAGCCTCGGAAAGAAAATTACACTGCTACAAAGGTAAGGAGACTACCGTTACTGATGTCTTCCTTCAGAGCAAGGATGCCTTAAAAACAAACCCTACAGCCTCCATGGGAGGGAAGCCTGAGCAGAACTTTCTCTCGTGTTACCTGTCCTCAGCCTGTTGCACACATCAGTGTATCCATCCTGAAAGCAGAAAAAAAGGGATAAAAGAGGGGGTCCCTAAGGGGCCAGTGCCAAGCCAGCAGCTCCACTGGGACGGCAAGACAGCAGCTCCCCAGGGTGGCCAACAGCTTGCTGTGCAGTGCTGGGGCTGCCACGGGGCACATTGCACCAGGCATGCACCTGACTGACCCCAAAATGGGCAGGCAGCTGCTTGTGGGGAAAACATCTGAGGTCTTTCCACAGGGAACCCATTTGGGGTCTCCATAAATGGAGGGGTCGGCGCTGCATGGGGCTGGTTTGGCCAACAGCATCATGTGGGCGATGGAGAGGGGACAAAAGGAGGTCAGTATTTTTATTCAACAGGATTTTGTGTAATGACAGCTGTGATTAAGGATTGCAAAGATCTATGGGATCTACCAGGGCATCTCTGAGAGCTTTGCTTCTCTCAGACTCAAGAAAAGGGCTGCTGGATGCAGGGGCAAGAAAGGGAAAAGAGAGCGAGGACGTAGTGAGACACCACATTGTTCAAACGCAGCTTGTCTGGGGCTTGGCAACCTTTTCCTCTCCAAGCACGCAAGTTTTCACGCTTGCCATGCAGATATATCCAGGGTCTCTCGACTCCGATCATGGTGCAAACCTAGCTGGCCCTTTGGGAGAGCTTGGAGTCGTCTGGGAAAGCAACATTTCCCTGTCAGTAAAATGCTCACAAGACTGCATGAGCTTATTACACTTATTCCAGCAGAAATAAGTGGTACCTTTTAGAGTGCTCGCCAGAAGAAAATAGCAGTTCTGACCCAATTTCACACAGTTGGAATCAGCTGCGGGAGACTAATATACAATAAAAATAAAGACACAAATGCCCATTTCCCCCATGTCCTCTCCTAATAACATGAATAAAGCTCTGTTTTGATATTTTGTCCTTTCCAAAGGAGTCCAGTCAGATCGGTCCAAGTCAGCTGTGTTTCAGGTGAAACTCCTCCGATTTTTCCACCCTTTATTTGATGAAATTTTTAATCGTCCACCTTTGTCCCGTGCAGCTGCGAAGAATCAGATCGATGCCAGCCATTCCTCTGTTCTCCACTTCCAGGCAGCGCCCCGTTCCCTTGTTCAGGATGGCACCATTCTAAAATCACAGACATGGAGAAAATATTTAAAAAATTAAAGACAAGGGATTGCCTGCGAAGCAAACCAGGACTGTGCACTGCGAGAGAGAGGCTGTGTCCTTGTGCATGGCTGGAAAGTGCACAGCACTTAGTGGGACAGTAACGCAATTCAAGCAATAACATAATTTCCAAAATAATCAATGGGATTGAATGGAGCAACCTTTATCACTGACAGCATGGATCACTAACGTGGCAGCAAACAAAAGACATCTGTAACCTTTAAATAGCATGACTGCATCCTGTGTGTTAGGAAGGTGTGACACCTCCATGGGCTGTATATGATTAACTCTCTGCTTTGGGACAAAAGTACTGTGCTTTCATGGATTTCACCATAGGTTATCTGTAAGAAACAAAGAAATCTGAAAGTCATACATAGGGTAGGTTACATATACCTGAGTGTAACAAAAAAGGAAACTTCTACTGGAATTTGTCTAAAAATACTGTCCCTGCCCCTGATCCCTCTTAACCTTTTGCATCTGACCCAGGACCTGGCACCTGCTGTCACACAGGACATTTCATCTTCATCCCCTGCTGTGCCATGCTGAAGACAATGTGCCACAGCCCACGGTTTGGGAAAGAGAGAAGCAGCACTGACGGCAGACCCGTAACAAACCTGGATGAAATTCCAGCGCTTATGGAGGCTGCTCTTGACCTTTTCGCAGTCGAGGAGCTGAGGGAAGCGGCTTTTCACGTTATCCACCAGGCAGCGGGTGTCGGGCAGAAGAGTCGTGGTCCCAAGGGCGCCGAGATGAAGGAACCCCTCCTTGGTGTAGCGTGCAAGCTGGGGGGCAGGGAGAGAGGGAAAAAGACCATCAGTATCTTTGGAGTATTGTTAAGAAGTGTCAGAGGAGAGCACAACCATGCAGAGCCCCAAGAAAAAACTGTGAGGATGGCGAACACAGAAAGAACCAACAAGAAGGGATAAAGAATAAGCCTTTCTCCAGCCTTTTTCTCCTGTTGTTATGTTTATTTTGCAGATGCAGGTGAGGAGCCAGGGCACACAGAAAAGAAGAGAATAACCCCAGGCCTTAAACCCATCACAGAGCAGCCTCCCCCAGGCCTGAACGTGCTGCGGGCTGGGGCAATGCATGATTTCCCCTGGTTTTCGGCTGAAGCCAGCTGGCTCAGTGGGTCACGCTGGCCCAGCTCGCGGCTCCTCACACGCTTGGCAAGCCAGCCTTGCTTTGGCCAGCAAACGATGCCGCTGGTGCGTCTGGCACAGCCCTCCAGCAACTCCAACAGCAGCCAGGCAGCAACAGCAGCCAAAGGACAATATATAACTGGCCCTGTTCCCCGGGGACGCAAGCCCAAATCTCCCCCACGGCTCAGCACTTGGGATTGCACCTGACCGCTGCGATACCACCAGCATCCGACCACTGTCAACCCCCTGGCCCGTCCCAGCCGCCAGCGAGAGGCAGGGCGGGAGGGACAGGGACGCTGATCGCTCCCGGGGGCGTGCGGGAAGCAACGCGCAGCTGGCACCGAGATGGCACCGCACACAAAGGGCTCCTACATTTGCAGTGTTTAAGGAACCCCACCAAAATATTTCCCTAAACATATTTAAATTCAGGAGTGAAAGGAGATGAATGACAGCGGCCTGCCTTTTATGGTTCAGGGGAAAGATATACACAGCTGCTTATTTAAATTATGAATCAATCTATTATCTAGCAGACAAATGAGGAGTATTCAGCACGTTAATTAACTGAGCATATCTGTGACCCAGATGCTTAAAAAGAGACAGTAAATCACACTGGGAGTTTGGGTTATCTCTGTTAGAATAATTAAACACTGAAAATCAAGTTAAAACAATGTAAGAGGGTCTGACTTGAGCTAGCAGCAACAGATACAGTTATGGTGCTTGAATCTCGTTTCGCCTTCCCTCCGCTATGCTGGTAGTAGGGAGAGGGGTGCCAGATCCTCCGGCTGGCCCCCGCTGCCCCTCTTCTTTGCTTTTTGCTCCCAGCTGCTAGCGGATTTGCACTTTTAGCCAACACATTGCGTATCAAAGCAAGACCTCTGCTACTTTACAGCTCGCAGAGGTTCCTTTGCCAGCAGTATCCATCCCTAGATGTGCGTTCAGCTGTAATATAAATGCAGAGGGCTGCATGTATGCATGCCTGCATGGCAGCCCACACAGCCCAGTGCTGCCCCATCCCATCCCCTGGTGCAGTATCTTCTCTTCTGCCCCCCAAATCCCTTTGTGAGATGGTGCACAGGAGTACTTGTCTCTAGTTTTACAGTAATTCCCCCTCTAAACTGCTGTGCTGGTGCAGCAGGGCTGGAAAGGAGCGCAGTCTGCAGAGCTTAAGACCACCTCCTCCTTCTCTTCCTCCTCCTCCTCCTCCTCCCCCCCCCCCCCCCCCCTCCTCCTCCTCCTCCTCCTCCTCCTCCCAGCCCTGCCACCATCTCCCCTGGGTGCATGGTGCCCAACCACAGGACAGGTCCTGGTCACCACCAAGCTCAGCTCACGTGGCACCAGGTTCCCAGCAAGGGAGCTGCCCTGTGCACAAGGCAGGAGCAACCTGAGAATGACTCCCTGGGCATCTCCATCTCAGCGTGAAAGGCTCAAATTCACATTATTTGTTTTTAGCAGTTTGATGTTTCAATGAGACAAGCCTCAAGTGAGGTGGTGTTCTCACACTGACAACGTTTTTATCCACAAATTTTAGCACAATTCATTTCAATTAGTATTTGAGCACCAGCCCAGAGGATCAGGCCACTTGCCTTGCAAAAAGAGACAGGCATATAAAGGAAAAGACAAAAAAAAAAAAAAAAACAAAAAACACCAAGACCTCTCCATGACAGAAAAATCATCTAGAGGTCCCAAATGGGCACCATAAGTTACCCTTCCTTCTCGTGTTTCTGAAATCTTTCCTACCATGTCTGTAATTAACATGCTAGACACTTTTTTATTATGTTTGGCAGTTTGTCTTCAGAAAGTTGGCCTCATGCCCACCAGACAACATCATTTCTGCTGTTCTATGTTATCGCCTAATGTGGTGGGAAAAATAAGTAGAGCAAAAATCAAATCTTTCCCGAGGAAGAGAAAGGGGTGGGGGATTAAACAAGCTGAAAAACAAACACGGGTATTATGAAAAATGCATCAAGTGCATCTATTAGATGTGTCAACTACCATGTATAATAGGCAGATAAAGCCCCAAACATGTCTGGATCCAGTGCACTGTCACACACACTGGATCCAGCCTGTCCCTCCTCAGAACTTCAAAGCTGAAAGCGATGATTTCCCAAAAATGCCCGTCTAACTCATGAGTGCAAGCTTCAGGACACATTTAGGGGAATTTTGCCTTTGATGTCTTAATTCTTCTTTTGTTATTTTGCTCCTCTCCAGAGTGAGCCTGCTGCAGCAGCTGGGGCTCTCAACCCCAACGCAAAGCGGGGGGTGAAGAACTCAGGCAAAGGGGGGTCCTGTGGCAAAGCACTGGTCCTGCTCTCATTGGGTCTTTCTTGAAAGATAAAAGGGAAGAAAACGAAGAGCAGAGACCAACATTTGAGATGGCCCCATGGGCTGCTTTGGGGAGCTAACCAGCTCCTTCTATCTTGGTTTGCCCAAAAAGAGATGGGAAGTGTCACATCACCATGTTGACCAACATCTTAAAGAGCAGCTCCAGACAGCTCATCACTTGCATAAGACCTGAGCTTTATTTAGAAACAGAAGATGACATACAAATGCTTTATAATATCAATAAATTACACACGCTGTTGCCATTAAAACCTTCAGAGCAGTTGAAGCAATTCACCATCTCAATAACTCAGCGGTTCAAGCAAAGTTGCCCAGACAAACAATGTGAATTTATTCTTTGGCTACATATGAAAGCTGAATGAGCGAGGGCTAATATTTTCTGCCTGATGGATTCTGCAGGTGCTCATAAGGATATCCAGTGCCAAAATACCCCCGGGGTAACACCACTCCTTGGCTCAAGGTAGTACAAGAAGGACCATGAGCAGGATTTCTGTATGTTCCTTCCGAGTCACTGGGCGCCGTGTTTGCAAGTCTCAGCAACGTAACTGTGTAAATTCTGCCCTCTTGCCCAGGAGCATACCTCATCCACCTGGCACCACCTGAACAGTCTTGGCTCTTCCCTGCTCCTCCTCATGCTCACAGCTCCTCCTGGAGGCTCCAGGAAGGCTTTTCTCCTGTTGGACCACATTGTTTTTCTCTTCTCAAATGTCTTGTAAGGATCGCCCATCCCATCCTCACTTCTCTCATTGCCAACCATGCCGGGCACCCTGAAAATGTCATCTCCGTCAGCAAGTGCTAGAACAAGGCTACTCCCTTGGAGACCCTAAGGCTGCGTTGTAGTCGCCAGTGATTTCCTCACATAGTCATCATGGTGCTTAAAGATAGTAAAAGTGTGTCTTTTTTTGAAGTAAATGATTCCACTGATGAAGGAGGAGGTTTCGCCTACAGGTTCTCCAGTCATGGGAAGTTAAGGATAGTCCACATCGTATTACCAGCTAAAACCAGTGATATTTCATGTAACAAACCCACGTTTTCCTGGCTTTGTGGAAAGGCAAATCACTGAAATGATCCAAGTTTAAATTCTGCTCTACTTGCCCTAAAATAATACACACCTACCCTTTAAGTGATCTGTCCTCCATCTCATTGCCTGTTAAGCAGTCTGTCAGCCTCAAGAAAACAGACCAAGCAAGGCACCTGACGGAATTACTCAGCCTAGCACAGGACACGAGACAAACCAGACAGACCAAGGGGACAGACCAGAGAGAAACAGTTTGAAAATACTAACTAGCTAGCCATTTAAAAATGGTTAATGGGGTCCTGAACCCTTAATACGTCTAAGTGGCCCACATCCCCAGAGAGAAACATGGATCCATACCTCCAGCATCTTCCAAACACATTTCCAGGTTTAGGCTATAAGAAGGCAGCTTTGGATCTCCAATTGAATCACTGGGCCCTAAAAATAAGGGATTGAATGCTAAAAATGAGGCTTTGGAACCTCCAAATGAGGCTTTATGCCATCACAACAGGGGCTTTGAAGTAAAAAAGGAGGCTTTGGATCCTGAAACGAGGCTCTGGGCCCTAAAATTCATTGCTGCACACATGCCCCATGCATCGCTCAGGCTGATCTCCCATCAGCAAACCTGCACCATCAATACATCTTCTTTGATTATTGTTTCTGGCTGGCTGTGTCTCAGGGATGGGAGAAAGTTAATTAGACGTCTTAGTGCCTGGGAAATAAAAGCCTCGATGACCTTCATTGACTCTATTGGAAAATAATTTAGGGTTGTTTAGCTTCCTTTCTGCAGTGAGCAGATCATCAATTAGCAACTATAAGTAAAGCATACAGTATTTTCTCCTTAGCCCAATTTCATCTGATGTGCTGTTTTGTCACCCTTGACAACGCAGTGTCCCGGATGATCTCAGTATTGATGGTTTTGTCCCCAAGTTCTGATGCTTAAATGGGCAAAACATATTTTATCCTATAATTAAATGAAATGCTCTGCTAGGTGAACATTATCTTAAGTTTTATAGTATTATAGTGCTTTCTATCATGTTAATATATCACCATCGTTCTGTCACTCCAATGAAGTATTACCATATTATTAGTGTGATACATCATTACGGCAAGGTGTTTTCATGATGTATCGCTTAAAAGATGAAGCCATCAGGAAAAAAAAAAATCTAAGAGCGCGTTCAGTATAATTACAGGATAAAAGGATACTTCATCATGAAGTCTGATAATAACTTGACCTGGAAGTGAACGAAAACAGGGAGAATGGGAAGCTAAAGGGAAAATAAACAGAAGACAGAAAAACAGAAATTTCCCCCAGTGACAGATGATACAACAAAGGTGCTGTGAGAAAAAGCCAGGATCTCATCCACATTCAGCACTAGGTATGGGATCCATTTCACCTAACCGCAACCATCCATATGCTACATGCTTAGTTTAAACTGATTACCAGCCATCAGCAGAGTGAGCAAAAATTCAAGATATAATACAAGCTGCCTTGCCTTGAATGGGACAAATCTCTCCCCGAAGAGTCATTCACCCTCTCTCTGCCTTTGGCTGCTCATCTACAGGCATACCATAGCCACAGTGGACAGGATCATGGTGTGGGGATGGACCGCTTAGAAAAAGTGAGGGTTTCTCTCAAAATCCCAGTATTACTCAGAGTGGCAGGGAACAGGACCCGCGACACTGCTGTCTTTGCATTGTTAAAATACCAGCGGACAGCATACACATCACCCTCACCAGCTGAGCCAAAAAACCTGCTCCTGAACTGGGAAATGGATCTGAACATGGATATGATGGGCCACAGCATCCAAGAGAGAAGGGGAGACTTCAAGACACTACCTGAACACAGGCACCACCCCACATCCTGAACAACCCAACATGAATTGCAAGTCCGTGTGTTTTTATATATATATATATATATATATATATATATATATATTCAGCAAGTGAGCTATTTGAACGAAGTGTTTACATCACCTCTAATTATATTCCCAGTAATAAATTACAACACGCAGCCCATTAATTAAATTGTAGTAATGAAAGTCCAATTTCTTTTGTGCCGCACCTGTGTTTTTACAAAAGACTGATTTCAAAGCTTCTGCACTCACTGATAGCTACTTTTAAAAAGCATTTTCAAGGAGTTAAACTAATTGCATGTATCATGAAACAAAAGAATAGCCAAGAACTGGCTCTCAGCTGGAGAGGGAAGAGATGACGTGGAGATGGAAGACCAGGTAGAAAAACCTGTACTGAGCTTGTGCAACAGGCGAGCTGAAGGGAACCAAGAGCACTGCGGTGTTTTATTTCAGAACACCAGGTCAGAAGAGAAAACATTGTTAAGTTTAATCACAAAAGCAACTGAGGAAAACATAAATAACTTGCTTTTAGTCATTCATCTTAACTCCAGGGTTAGCAGGCAATGTCAGACTAATTCAGTTTCTCATATTATAATGCACTTAGAGGTTTAAGTTTCCATCCAGAAAGTCCAATAGGCAGTTTGTGCCATTTAAGAAAAAAATTGTGTGCATTTAAGGAACAGCTATGTTATATTTAGCTGTGACTTGATCAGCCACAGTTGACTGACCTCTGTTTAAAGGCAAGGATAAACCAAAGTGAGATTTGTCTCTACCCCGAAGGACTCCCATGGCCGGCTCCTCAGCTCAGGCTGGCTCCTGAAGTTTGCAGTTCAGGCTCAGCTGAGCTTTGGAATTACTTAGTCCTGGTGAACCTGGAAAGCTGACAGTGACTTTATTGTGAGAATGGGCTCTTTATACATTCCTGTCACTTGGACTGTACATTTTCTCGCTGAATGATCCTTCTTGAGCATGCTGGGCCCCCAGATACTCACTATGGCTGCCACAGCTACCATACCCTGCAGCTCTAAGTCCCCACTCAGCTCCATCTCAGTCTACAACTCACCCTCCTGCCGATGTTAGCAGAAAGGTAATGCTAACATTATTTTGCAGGTGGAGAATTACGTAAAAATCCTCCCTACCTCCCCACCTCTTAAAGACCTCCTCCCACGTGTGGGCTGCACAAGCACTGTGGAGGAGCTAGACTTACATCTGTAACGTCCAATGAATTAAAGAAAGTTCTGTTTTCAAGACTGAGTTGACATATCTGGTATTCACACAGGTATCCAGAATTTGGGTATTCAAAAACAACAACAACAACAACAACAAACACAAAAAAAACCAACACCCAAATCCAAGATGGGCTACAACCCATAATGGGCTAGATTGCAACTGAAGCCAGTGAACTGGTCACAGCAGCTTCTGTTTCAACTGGAAAACTCTGATACTTATATGAAATCTGCTCAATAAATCATCCCAAATATATTGGGAAACTACTCTCCAGTGGGGAGGTTTTTTCCCCTCCCTGCTCTTCTTTCTGATTCATAGGAGAAAATTTTATAGGCAGTGTTTTATTATGCAGATACCTGCGGGCATTTAATTGGGTGGTCTTGATTACGTTATATTTCCACAGTTCTGGTCTTAATGACTGCAAATGCAGTGCTGAGCTTTCTTTTGCAATGTTATGAAGGAAACTGAATTCCTCTCCTAACCTGCATGGAGACCACAGTGACCTGGAGCAGAGGTGCCGGGCAGGCTTACAGAGCTCTTGGGAGCAGGAGTTCAACCACTGGTTTTGAGCATTTCTATGTAGTTTATGTAATTCCGGGACAAGCTGAAGGTCTGATGCAGCATATTACCTTTAACAGCATAGCAAATCTGTCAAACAGAGTTTATCAGCAGCTTGGATTTGAGTCTCCCCTCGTTGCTGTGTCACCTCCTGTGCTGCTTCATCACAGCAGTTTGCTGTCACACAGCAACTTCAACAGGATTTAGGTGCTCACAATGCTTTCGACATGTGGCCCTGCCTATCCAGCCGATCTCAGGCTAAACCCTGTGTCATTTGCCAGCACAGACAGCTCTGGTTTGGGGTTGTGATGTTAAAAGAAGCTGTTGGAAGGCCTGGCCAATGCCAGACTAACAAACATCACAATACCGAGATAGCAAAGGGTGGAACGACAAGCTGGGGCTATCTGAATGAAGAACACATCCCATAGAGCGCAGCTACCAGGATCCACGCCATGCAAGGGCAGGCTTTCCCTAAAACATACCAAGGCAGACTGTTCTCCTGCACATAAATAGAAATCTCTGTCTATGCCTTAAATATACCCAGCTCAGCATCCTGGCACAACTGGGATGAGTTTGTCTCACCTAACCTCACCCAAATCAGTGTTCAGCTTCCTGTGTAAGACTCATCCTCTTGGCAAAGCAGAGCAACTGGCAGGACCTATCCCACCATGCAAGGTGTCACAGCTCTGCTCCAGTGGCACATCTCACCTTCTTTCAAGAGAACATGGATGATGGCTTCTGCCTAGAAACTCAGTGATCAGACAGCTTTTAAGGTGCAGTTTTGCCCCAGTTTCTAAGCAGATCAGTAGATGAAACCCTTCAGTACAAATGTGGCTGACCCAGAGGAGGCAGCAGGGACATGTTTCTCAGTTTGGTAGTGAACACAGACTTTCCAATGGAGGAAAAGCAATGGAAGAAACTGCCTTGTCACAGAGGAGTTTGTCCTCTGTTTCCACCCATTGCCAGTAGTCACTGTGCAAGCACAGAGACTGCAGAGCCTGTTACCTGCAACCTCCCCACCTCAGCTACATTTCCAATATAGATAGCCACAGCATTTACATGGGAAATGCAAACAAAAGCAGGAGGTTGAAGTCAGATACACTTGTCATATCCTGGTGATAATCAACCAGGGTCTCACTGGATAGAGCTGAAGTGCCAGAAGAACAAACAAGTGCTGCTACGCTGTGGTTTTAGGGAGGCCGGGCATGATTTTGGCAATGAAGAAAAACCTAAAAAATCACATCATGGTTGTTGAAAAAAACATGTATCATAAGACAGCCACTCTGCTTCCAGATCTAAAAGGAGACTTGTTATATTTTTCTCCTTAAATACTGGAGGGGAGAAGGGCATTGTGCTAGGGGATCTGCATGTCAAGATGACCAGTGGGCATACAGAAAGGAAAACATGAAGGAAATCACACGATTTAGGCAAAACACAGAAGTGGGGATATGGACAGAGATAACAGGAAAAACAGACAGGAAAAGTTACCAGGGAACGGGGTAGGTTATACCCGGAGCCTGCAGATCCTGGAAGTCCAGCTCAGAGTCTGCTGTTGGCTTTACAGATACCAGCAGTGACAGAGCGAGCACTGCACTCTGTTTTGTTCCAACTCTACAGCTATTGAACCAGCAGCATTCCCGTGCTGCTTTCTTTTTAAAACACAATGAAAGATAAAACTACATAAAAGGCCAAATCAGTTCACCATCACTAACTTTGATCATTTGACACATCTACTAATCCTCCAAAAGATAAGAGATCTAGAGTGAATCCTGTAATGATGACTTTTGATCTAGAATGAGCTTGAAATTAGGTTAAGAAGCTTCTGGTTTGCTCTTAAGATTTTGGAGAGGCAAAAATAGTGCTAGAAAACTAACACTATGGTAAGTCTAGCCCAGTTGAAATGGCAAATTATCATCCCATCAAAAAGCACTGTTTGTTTTCTTTTCCCAGTTGGTACCTTTTTAGTCTGCTGGGTAAGAGAAAGGAAAAGTCTTCAAATGCTCTGTTTGTGTATGCTCTGCTCTGTTCATTGGCCATTTGTTTTCAGCATTATTTACCCCTGTCTGGAAGATGTTTTCAAATTACACTTTTACTTGCAAGTCTGCCATGATTATGGTAATCCAGAAAATAACTCTAAGAGTAGCTGGGAAAATGCATCTCTTTATCTGACTTTTTTTTTTTTTTTTAAACAAGAAGCAGGTCCTTATACATTTGAGAGTGAAGCCAACAGACACGTTGCACATCCGTACTCTGTCCTCTGTCCATCCAGCCTCTGCTAGGCCCTGCCTGCCCCCAGCATGTGCGGGCTCCTCACCTGTGGTCCCCAGCCGTGGCACGGGTACAATATTGCTGTGTGGTTCTCCTGCGGGCCCTGGTCAAGGCAAACATCTTTCGCCTTGTTGTTTCGAAGCTGTAAAACAATAAAGAGAGCATGGTTACTTGTCCCTGCCTCTTCAGAGACAAGCTATGAACTGACACGCAGCAATGTCTCTGGCCATGGAAAGGATACATGGTACTATATTACTGGGCATAATCAGGCAGAGAAAGGTTTAGTGTGCCATATGTTTTCTTTAAATACAGGGCTAATGATGACTGCTTTTATATAATAATCACCATTCAAAGGAGCCAACTTTCCTTGAACAGTTTTCTCTGTATGTGGTCATGTGTGGTGGTAACAAACATATTTTTAGACTGCTGTCAGCATGTTGCCAGGAGCCTGAAATCAATGCAGAATCACTTGTATTTCATCGAAATGCCAAAGTGTTCAACAAGGCAGGATAAAGAAGTCCAGATAGCACAAGGAACCCCTTCGAATCATCAGAGAGATACAGGAAGAGATGCAGAGCTGGCAAACCAGCTGACTAAGTACTCAAAGACACACTTTGGAGGGAGCACGAGAGTGCTGCACTCATGCTACAAACCTGACCGCCAAGTCTGTGAAGGCAGAGATGTCCTCTCTCCAAGTCTCCCCACACAGGGCAATTGAAATGAAATAATGCCTTTCAAATATTGCTTGTTTGGGGGACTTAGCTTGAAGTCATTAAATAACGTCAATAAGAAAACTTTCTTAAAATTAATGCCCATCTTGGGTACTCCAGCTGTGCTTCAAGAAGCCTTCTTGAACTGCCACTGAGCTGTGAGACCTATTGCAACAGACTATTATTATTTCCCATAAATTCCTGTTTTTATATTCCTAGTGCTGTCTCAAAGCCAACAGAGATTGAATTAAGTCTCCTTGCTTTATCTCATCCTTAAGCTGTTGTGACAATGCACTGTATCCTACAGAGACCATGTAAGAAATTAGGCCGAAGTTATGTCAAAGGGTTTTATAAAATGACTTTGTGTTAAAAATATACATTCGGCTGCATAATCTATGGACTCAATAGGTAATACAGATAATTTTGCGTCAATTCAGTAAATAAGGTATTAAAATATTTTACTACATATGGTCTCCGAGATCAGAACTAGATCCCAAAATAGGTTTTTACAAGAAACTGTGAACAGGTTTATAAACATCTATATAACTACACAGAAATAGTAAGGTTTGATTCACATTCAACTCCTTTGAGGCTATTTGTCATCAGAGCCTCACCAGCTGTAAATATTACCAGTCGCATCTAAGGAATGTATCAGCCTTAATTACCTCGCCATATGCAACAGTGTTGTTGTATCTTCTCATTTCTGGATAAACATGGTCCAGATACCACTGGAAATTTTTACACTTCAAGCTCTTCCTTAAAGCTTTTCTCTCAGAGACATCCCCGATGTCAATACCTGGATTCTGAAAAACAGAGACAAAGCACATCACTGAATGGTTCCTCTTCAAAAAAAAAAAAAGCGAGAGAGAGAGAAAATGAGTGCATTTTACTGATGTTTGCTATCATTTCCAATCCACTTCAAAATTGCAAAAGATTGAGTAACTCCATAGAGAAGCTGTGCCATGGACTTTTGGCAGGTGTGTCCAAAGTTGAAATCATCATCAGAGAAGTCTGACTTCAGATAGCCAAGCAGACGACACATATCTGACAGGGTTTGAAGGCATTCTCATAAAGGCCATCAGAATCATGCTGGATGCACTTTGGTCCTTGGAGGTAATTTAGAAAAGAGAAAACAAATGGAGAAGACAAAGAAAAGATTTTGGGAGGAAATATAAGAAGCACAACATAGCAGAGGCAAAGCTTCCCAGGGATTCCCCCTGGGTTTGGATCAGTCTGAAAAAGGTGGAATTTTTTAAAAGGCACAACGATAAGGTATTTTAAAAAGATCTCACCTCCCATTTAGGTACTGACATAGTGGATTTCCAGAAGAGCTTAACAGCAAATGTATATCAGGGTTTAAAAGATGGTCACATGCTGAATCTTGGGAAAGAAAACCCCTGCCTTTGCACCAAGCACCAAAACCCTTCCCCTACACACCAAGGGTGTGAGACTCTTTCAAGAGGCAACTCAGATGACAGCATGGTTAGAAAGGTATAAAATAAGGAAAAAAATAAAAATTTTAACAAAAGGAAAGGTTTAAGATTCAAGTATTAGAAAGCAGATAGCTAAGAACGAAGGATAAAAATCACAGAAGTTGAGGCTGAACCTCAGAAAAACCTCTCAACAATTCGGACAACTAGACGGTGAAATAGTCTCCCTGGAGACACAGAGGAACCCCACTGACCAAGTTGATTTAAAAGCAGACAAAGCTGCAATATCTGTCCCAGGGGGAATAATCTTACAGGAGCCAGGAGCAGGGGATGAAGAGAGCAACCCCTCTTTAAGCTTTTATTCCATTACAGAATTTGGGGAACTAATGCAGCAGCCAGGTGAAGGAAAGCAACAGCACAAAGCAGACACTTTTCCTCCTTCCCACAGGTGTCTGGGTTTCTACTCTATTTTTGCTCCTGCTCTTGTCTTTTCCAGTGATCATTAACTACAGCTGGGAAAGCAATTTTCCATTACAATGCTTGTAATGATCTTCTAATGAATTATTCACTCTGCTTTAGAGAACACACCATTTTAATCTGTGACTGGTAGCTCACAGGTAAAAATAAAGATGATTCAGTGTAGACGGGTAGGACAGGCTGAAATCTGAATAGGTGAGATGGGGTGTTGGGCAAAGCAGGAGCACAAACCAGCCAGCAACTGAAATATTCAGAGCACGGGGATCAGCTTTGTTTTGTACATAGTGGCATTACAAAATAATTCAATGTATATTCATAACCCCCTGCACAATACCGCCTGTCAAACAAAGCTTCTCTGAAATTAAATCTCGATTTTACTGATAAGACCTGCATAAAAAAAACAAATAGTTTTTAAGGGTAGCTCGGATCTGACCCATCCGCAGTGCCGATTTGTGCGACACTGCTTTTTCAGAGATGTCCAGGACCTGTGGCTCCACGCTGAGTTTGAACCCCTTTGTGCTGCACCCCGAAGCCTCTCCTGAGCAGGAGCAGGGTGCCTCACGTCTAAACCTGAAGCAGTCTGGGCGTCGGTCTGAACCCACGACAGCTTTCCATCCCTACCCATGCACACTTGGATCTTGCAGCCTATTTTTAAGCGGGGCCTGAAAGCTCGCTGTCCTGTTCTCTCTGCCTCTCCGAATGCTTGGAGCGGTGTCCAACACAGCCAGCACCCTCCTGCCACTCGCTGGGTAACCAGCATCTCCTTCCCTCTCCATTCCTCTGTTTCCCGCTAACAAACTGATGCAGGGCTCTCCACCACCCCCGGTACGACAAACCGGCAGCGCAGGCAGCTCATCGACCCTTCCCAGGTACCCGTTGTTCTCTAATGCAGTACAAAGTTGGGACTACTGTGGCTCTAAATGCCAGGAAATCTCGCCAGATGTAACCTTTCCTCACACAGCAGCAGCAGCTCATGTTTAAAGCTTTTCAAAATGCCCTGAAGCACCGCGCTGCCAGCTGGGGATGCTGCTGCAGCAGAATCAGGCCCAAAGCAGCTCTCGGCTGGGCAGGATCTGCAAGGTGTGACTATTTTGTGTTTACTTCTGGCACCAAAGGGTGTCTGTAAATAACTGCTCACAAGGGGTCTGGCCACCCCTGGCATCATTTTTTTCCTCACACATCAACAGTGCAGCCCGATGCTCATGCTAACATATGCTGCTAGGGGAATGAGTGGCATTGAGCTCCGCAGGGCACCCCAAATCCTCGTTCCTCCATCACCTGGAGAGCATCACAGCTTCCCCCTCCTCACAGCCCCTTCTCCTCCTCCTGGCAGGGTCACAGGCAGCAGATGGGGGCTCTGGCCCGCCCTGGGGTGCTCCGAGAGCCCTCAAGGCATTGGTTGGAGCCGGGAGGCAGGAGATGCTCCTGGGCTTTGTGATTTAGACATAACATGCACAAAGACCAGAGGTAAGCAGCAGCTGTGGACCTACATAAAGTCCTCCTGGAGCTTATAGATCTTTATGGAGAAATGCAGGGAGCCACCTAGAGAGATCCACATGCAGGATCCCCTGGGCATGGTCAACCAGTCTTGTCAGCCACAGTTTTCCAAAGATGCACCATGTTGCAACAAGGCAGGATTTAGATGAGATCTGGGAAAGTCTAAGCATTTCTATATGGAAATCAATATAACCACCAAAGTTATTCAAAAAGGGTGTTCTTCAAGCACTTGCACAGACATGATGCTGCTGGGAAGGCATCTCTTTTTGTGAACAACCAGCCTCTGATCCTTTACCTCCAAACATGGTTTCTAAGCGCCGGTGGCCTCATCTTTCCCAATGCTGGCAGAACCTGAGTTTGCCTGCACATGATATGGACCTGCCCAAGTCGTGGGACAACCCTCAAGCACTAATGATGCCATTATTAATCATGTTCTGCCAACCTATCTTATAGACTCCATTTGCAGAGCAGTGTAATGACATAAACTCATGCTGTGTAAACACTCAGTGGAGAGATAAACACTACATTACAGGTTTAATATTGAGAAATTAAAATGAAAAAGCTGATGTGAACCATAAGAATTCCCTCAAATTCTGCAGGTGTTGCAGCATCTCCATCAAAGCTGCTGGCTTCCATGGCTAAGGATGTGACCCAGGGTATTTTAAGTCTCTCCTTCACCCAGGGGCACCAAATGCTCTCTAATTCAAGACTTCAATGCAATGAAGCAAAAACTCAGAGAAGGGCGCAATGTCTGTACCTCCAGCGGCAAGTTCCACGCGATGTAGACGTGGGACTTGTAGTCATCCATCCACACCTCGGCCACTCGCAGGGCGTTGCGCTTGGTGTAGAAACCGATGTTGTTGTTGTAGGGCTTCTTCTTGCGTTCTATGTGAGCCACCCTGGAGCAGGGCAGGACCTCCATGCTGCCGCCACAGAGCCACACCTGCAACACAACCAAACACCACTTCCATCAGCACAGGGCTCTCTGCAAAGGGCCCATAAAGAAATTAAAGAGAAAGAAGGTTTCTATAGCATCCTGATGAGCGCAGAACATCACATCATCTAGCTGGCAAGTGAAAACCCATGGCCAGGTTTGGCTTTTGCTCAAGAGCAAGACAGAGGGAGAAGTTAATCTGTACCCAGAGCAAAACGCACGCTGACTTTGGTGGGATCAGGACTGTGTCCAGCACATGGTACTAATGCGTTGTAGGACAGGGTGCTGAGTTTACAGAGACGTTTCTACTAAATAAAAAGGATTAGTGACTGGAATAGTTCAAACAATTGCAAGATCTCCTTCTGCAGAAGGGATGACTCAGTGAAACATATGGCAGGGACAGATTTCTCCCACTTGAAAACATTTGTTCATTATTTTTCTTTCACATGCTGTTTAAAATTCCCTTAAATCACAGTTTACAAGTTAATAAAATATTCTGAGATCTTCTTTTTCTCACACATGAAAGGAATTTGCAGAAAGACTTGCCATACCTGAGTTCTTCGATCCCTGTTTGTTTTCACCAAGACTTTACTTATCAGAAATTAAAGACCCATAGCCAGGACACCAGACACTGGGCAATCATTATAAATACATATGCCAGGCAGGCCTATTAATCCCAGTTTTGCCTGTTTTGCAGTCTGCTCTGCATTATCCTTTTGCACAGTTGTTGTAACACCCAGTGTTTCTGGGATCTTGTCCAGGCTCATCACCTTTTATCCCATCTGTGTTCCCTAAATTTTATTGACCCTGCTCTATACGTTCTCCCAGCACCACAAGGAGCCTCTAGGCCTCCACCACCTTACAAAAAAACCAAACTCACCCCATTTGCCTCATAGTGGCCAAAAAAAAAAGGGCTCAGGAAGAGCAGCATCACACAGGCATTTGGTGTTTTGGCCCACATCTAGCAACAGATGAGACATGCTACACCCAAACCCCAATTATTTGCACCTTCCCATGCTAATAACATCCAAATGATATCTATGAGATACTAATTAAATCACATTAGAAAGGCTTAATTAGTTAACCACTATATCAGCTGCTCTTTTATATCTATGAAGTGGTTGCTTTAGCACACCAAGTGCACAGCACATACACCTCCAGGTACTGGTGACCAGGCAGCACAGCAGGTAAATGTCTTTCCTTGCAATAATCTGGACATTCACGCTGTTATTGCTTGGATTACTGCAGAAAACAGGAGCCTACATCATAAAATCAGGGTCCCATTTTATTAGCTGGTGCATTGACACGTAACAGAAAACTGCAGTCTTACCCCCAGTTCTGCCGTTTGACCTTTCTGAAGCCTTTAAACACAATTTTGTGCCTTGAGCAAATTCAGATATATTTTTAAAGGAATATTCTCAAGGCAATATTTTGACAGAAACTGCCCACGTTCCTTGCCTGGTTCAGTTTCTCAGTGTCTGGGTGAAGCAGGAGCATTGAGCTCTGCCCGTGGCTGCTCACAAAGCTGCTGCCTTCAACCGCAACGCTGCATAAAGCTGCCAGTCCTGGGAGACACCCAACACCACCTGGTTTTGTATTCTGGGGGATCTGTGAGATTCTGTCCTGATTTGAGATCAAAGTAATTATTCTAAAAACTTTAAAACCGTCATGTAGTTATTATGCCATTTTCCAGCAAGTTTGCTTCTGGTAGTAAGGGCGTAATATTGCCTTTTTGTGTTTTATTTAAATAATTCACATGGTTTTATGCTAGACAGCTTTCCCAGATTTCTGGAATGTCTGTATAAATGATCTTGAAATGCACATATTGCAATAAACTGAGAGAGAGTGTTGGGCTTTGAGGAAACGGCATTGATTATATACATATCCACAAGCCAGTTCCAGAGAGATCAATAAAAAATTAATTCAAAAAAGGCACTTATGCGAGCGAAGACCATACTTCTATCATCTCCTAAATAAATCCTATATTGTCATCATAAAGAAAAATATCTAACTGCCTTTACAAGGCTTTTATAACCTTTCTGCTGGTAACAACAGGAGCAAAGAGAACACGGGAACATTACATGGGGAGTGGCTGAGTCACCCCAGCATCGCTGTCCCCGCTGCACAGAGGAGCAAACTGTGGCCCCAGGAAGACGTTGCTTGCTCCCAGGTGCCCTGGCAATGACTTCTTGTTCCTGTTGACATGCAAAAACACACATGAACAGGTCCACAGGTAACACAGGGACTGTTGCACAGGGACTGCAATCCAGGAGACATCCCCTGTGGCCACAAAGCACAAGGTGTCCTTGCCCTACAAGCTCAGTGTGATGCTTTATCCTTGCAACAACCACAGCCATGGAGTGGTGAAAGGCACCGAGAAAGGCCCCAGACCTTGATCTCTTGGCTCTGATGCCGGAGGAGCTGTGAGACACCACGACCAAAAGGTCTCAGCGGGCTCTCCACCCTCCCGGCCGGGCTGGAAGCCATCACCTTGCTGTTGACCTGATGTATCTCAGCCACTGGTGTTCGTGTGCCATAGGCAAGGACCAGGCGCACTCCTTTGGTGCTCAGACCCTTAGGGCAGATTTCTTTCTGTTATTGACAATTTCTTTTGGAACCTTCATTTATGTCCCTTTTGAGCAGCCCTCTGTCCCACTAAAGATATTTAAGAAATATAGGAGCTTCCTGATAAGCAGATTGTTCTTATTCATAGCAAATAAACCTGCAATCCCCTAGGATACTCTGTTCCCTGCAACCAACGGCTATAACTGGATGATCAGTCCAGCATGGGTTTTTTTGCTAATTTCTTGAGGAATTGTCTCTGCTTCTAAGTAGATGGGTAATCAAGAGAAGCAAAATATTGAGACCTACGAGAAAAAATACGTTATTGTAAAATGAAATCATGTTTAGCCTCTTTAACATGACAGAATCTTTTATATTGCTTGCTAGAAAGGAACAAATTGCGATCAAATCAATTCATAAAATACGCATGGATAGCATGTAAAGGCATGTTTAGAGACTCAAGATGGAGTATGTAACATAGCAGGTTAAATATGATGAGCAAGTCACAAGTTTCCCCTTGTTTTCTGACATTCAAATTTCAACACAACTATTAGCTTGCCATTCATCCACCCGTAAAGAGATGCAGAATTAAAAATAGAAGCATTCCCCTCCAGTAAATGACAGTGACTCAGTAACTTCTCTATCAGTCTACACACAGGAGTAATCAAATGTACAGAAAGATGCTTGCTTTTTATAAATAACCAGTTAACGCTAAATTCTAGTAAAGAAGTTGTACAGAAACAAACAGAAAACAAATCCATCACCCTGAGATCTTTGATGTGTTTTACGAAAAGCTGCTGGCTAAAACACTTGCAATTACTTCCCAAGCAAAGTGTGACTATTGTAAGAATTCAGCATGGAAAACCGGCAATTCTCAAGCTGTGAAATTTCCGAGTGCAGCTGAAATGGCATCAGCCATCTACTTTCTAGAAGTGTTTGCACACGTGGGAGACAACCTTTGGTTAGCATGAGATTGCATCGCCTTGCTCGAACAGTGGGGCAACGCAACTTTGCTTTCAAATCACCCTCTGGGAGCACGAAGGTGTCACCGGTGTGTGAAAGCATTCACCAAACAGCCGGCATCACACTGACCTGCACTGATAACCAGAACGGGGAACAGATTTGGCACAGAGCAACACAGCAGTAGGGCTTCTAAGGAGGTCCAGGAGCTTCTCTTGTGCTGGTGTACCTGCACGTTGGCAGTGCTAAGTTAGTGGTTGGACGTGACGATCTCAGACATCTTTTCCAACCTAAATGATTCTATGGCTCTCTGTTAGTGAGAGTATGCAGCAACATTCACAGCAACGCATTCCCCCACCTCCCAGGCAAGGCACCAGCGTCTCCTCTGCCATCAGCCTGCAGGGCTCCGTTTGCAAAACCGAAGCTGTTTTCACATTGCTCACGTCGAGCACTTGGTGTGTCTTCATTCCTAATGATGGCTCAGACACGAGTAACCGCAGCGCGTGGGGGCATCCTGGAGCACCGAGGTGACCAGGTCTGCTACACGGGGCTGCGAGCAAGCCAAGGGAGGAGGACTCTGGCACTGCCCGGGGAAGCGCGCATCCTCCACTGTTAGTAAGGGGGGGAGAACAGGAGACTGCCCACAAAACACAGCATACAGATGGTCCTTTGTGCATGTAATAGAGACAGCAAGAAAATCCCAGTTTCACTTGACCAGCTCATTCCAGCAACCACAGAAACAATTTTCCAAGTAGTAAGCAGTTAAGAACAATTACTGTCCATGATCCCCTTTGCCCTCAAAAATACACTGCAACTATCAATTTGCTTTGCTCCTGCCTGCCAGAAGCAGCAATTACTCTCCAGGAGCATTATTTAAACAAAAGGACTTCTGACAATCTGCCTACCATCAACGGAGCCAGCCAGGTGGAAAAAGGTGCCCCAGAGGAGCTGCAGTGCCCAGGACGGTACCAAAAGCCCATCCTATGCTACACCAGGCTCAGGGCATCGTCTGTCTTCCCTAGCAGGGCTAGAAATACGTGTCCTACCTCGGGGTTTGTGGTGCCAGTGCAATTAGTGCTTTACAAATGAGGTTTCTTTGGAGGGAGAAAACCAGAAAATGTGTTTGGAGGCCCCCTGGTGCAGGCAGGGGGATGCTGCTGAGCATCGGGGGCCGCTTGCCCCCCGGGGCAGCGCCTGTGCACAGCACTGCAGAGTCCACCCAGCAACTGCTGAGCGGCAAAGGATGTGTTTTGCCACCGGTACGCACAGGGGAAGGCTCCTTTGGTAGAATGGGCCAAAAAAAACAATAAATTTGAAAACAGTTTAACGCATATATATTAAGAAAACCTTGTTCTCCTCCCCAGCCTTCTACAACCAGTACTTGCTATGCCATGGTGCCCACTGGCAAGGAAGCAGAAGATAAAATCCTTAAGAAGAATATTTTCATCATAAGATACTGACAAAGGGGCTGCTTCCCCTGGGATGTGAGAACAACTCGTACATCACACTTCTCTTCCCGTGGCCACAAGCAGTACCAGGCAATTTGGGCTCACCGTTCGATTTTTTTTGCACTGAAAGCTGACAGCAGAAAAAGAGGACTGCAGCATCAGGGGCAAAACTAGGATTGCTCCCTCGCCCCTTCCAGCCTGTGGAGCATCGGGACCATGTCCTGCCCCAGCGCAGCACCTTCTCCTCTCAAACATCAGCATCGCACCTGAAAAACCATCCCATTGCCTGGGCTGCTGCTTATATGGTGCTGTGCATCCTCCTTACTTCTGGGATATTGCTAATAATAATCATAATAAACAGTAAGCAGGGACAGTGGCTATCTTGGGTCCCTGAACGCGGCATCTAAACTGGAGCTCGGCATGATTTCCCCAATGAGCACTGACAGCTCCCATTACAGGATCCTGACTTTTGTTGCTTATAACTTTGCCAAATTTTAACTATTCAGACTGAAATATATCCTAGAACAGCTAGAGCCTGCCTGCAGTTAATGCAAAGAGACATCATGTCTAACAGTGTCAGGATAAGTCTGCAAGGTAAACTTTTAATCTCCGAATGCATTGTGACAGAAGGAAACAGGAAAAACGCTCCTAACTTTCATTACACAAACTCCAGGCTTTTCCAGCTGATAAGTTCATTTCTAGGGTGATTAGCAAAACCATACCTTAATTAGCAATAGATTTCTCATTTAACAGCTTTGCCTTATCTTCGCCCCCCTCCTTTCTTTTAAAAGCAACTTCCTAAGTTAAGGGAAAAACACAATTACCCGGGGCAGCTAAAATAATAAGGAACATATCAGAACAAAGACCTAAATAATAAAATTGAAAATTGGCAAACGAATAATAAAAAAAAGAACGCAAAGAAATAATCATTTCTCCACAAGCTCCCTTATATAGTTCTGAGATAGGAAACAACACGTTCCCAGATACATTTCTAGCTACGTATCTGAAGCAGTTTCTGTCCTCTCCGTTCCCATTTGGGCAATGCCTGTCCCATGGCCCCACAGGAATGCGCCCACCCTGCAGAGGGGCACCACGGGAGGACGTCCCCAAGCCAAGCTTCTGCTCCCATGTCCTGGTGCCCAAGTCGCCAGAGCAGAAGAGGGGGCAGGAATGAGATGAAGAATGGTCTTCCCCAAAATCTCCATAATCCCTTGTACCCACAGCATGGCCGCTGCTGTTCTCGGGATGGAAGCGGGCGCAACCCTACTGTACAACTGAAGTCCCTCTGCAGAGGGGGATTCTGCAGCACTTGCCTGTTACTAAACGTCCTCAGCACAGAGCAAAGGTGGTGTGCTGCCCTCACCTCCTCTAGAAAGAACTTATCTATTTGGGTAAATACGCATCTCCACGGCACTACGGGTGACAATCAGAAGTTGCAAGACTCTCATAAACAGCAAGTTGGATTATGTTTTATTTTACAGTTATAAATATAAATGTATATATCTGTGCTATATGGCATATCATCACTGAAGTGCTGCTTCAAGCTGCTGTGAATGCCACTACCTGATTGTAACAATCACAGCAAGAACTGGAGGAGAAACGTTA
Source organism: Anseranas semipalmata (assembly GCA_013399115.1). Classification (NCBI taxonomy): domain Eukaryota; kingdom Metazoa; phylum Chordata; class Aves; order Anseriformes; family Anseranatidae; genus Anseranas; species Anseranas semipalmata. The sequence goes on from VXAA01003015.1 coordinate 248,085, forward strand.
CCTTAAATTACATGAAAGTGAGTTACGAAATCACAGGGGGGGGGGAGGTGAAGAAAAACCCAGCTGTTTTGGGGAACATTTTATTTCCATTGCAGAAGAATTTAGTATTCATAATCTCTGCAGGTGGACACAAGCACTCCTTGAAGAGGGCTGTCTTCTACTTTGCATGTGGATTTTCACAGATCACATCACGGGAGGACTGGTGGAGTGAGAATATACACAAAGCAGTGAACCTTTATGGCCACGGTGCTATAGCCATCCAGCAGAGACGCAGTGTTGTAGCAATGGCCAAGGCCAACAACCAGACCACCCAGTACATCCTTCCGAGAAAGGCAGCTCCATGTGGGCAGGGGCAATGTCTGCAGCGACGGACCCAACAGAGACCCTCGTCGAGATGGAAAACTTGACAGAAGCTCATCCTGATCAACTAATACATTATCTTGGAAACCTCCATGACGAGGTAAAAGAGACTCTGCATCCTGCAGTTGAAACAGGAAAAGGAAATGTGCTGATAAACTGGTAGATATGTTTTCTCTCTCATGAGGCCACGGAAACCCTTTCCAATAGGATCATTTCTTTCAAATATGATTTTCCCTCCTGACTGGTCCATGTCCTAGCCTGATCACCTCAGACAACATCCAGTCAAGCAGAGAATGGTAGAGAGAGGAAAGGGTAATACTATATTTAAAACAATAAATTCTTTTTTTTTTTTCTTTTTTTTAGGGGGTGGTGGTGGGGTATTACTTCTCTCACATTTCATCCTCTTGGATGATGTGACTTTGGACAGGTTCTTGTCTATGTTGTGTCAGACCAATACCAGAACTGTCCAGCTTATCCAGTGTCCAAATGTCTTAGCTTTTCTGCTGAGACTACTAAATTCATTCCTGCTATAATGGCCATTTAAAAATGCCAAACAGAAGTGGAACCCAGGTGCAAAATTCACTCCACAAATCCTAACCTACAGCAATACCAGGTAATAGTGATGGTTTTCATCCTCTTAACTCTGCAAGAAACATAAACAGTTTAACATTTGACATATTGGAGACGGTAGAACAAAGCAAGCTTCAAGTCAATGCAAAGCAGTGATTTCTCTGTGCTGCCAAAGTTCAAGGAGAATGAGACATCCTCACTGTAATTGTGTTTGCTCAAACTTGAGGCTTTTCCAATGAAAAACTTATGCTGTGCTCCTCCAACAAATCCAACACAACCTGATCTAAACAGTGCATCGTTCCTGGCTACAATAGGTATTGATTTGGTTTTATCACCAGATAAGATACATAAGAATGGGTTTGGGGGCAGGCTATATTTAAAACACTCCAATCACAAAGCACAGCTCAGGGAGGATTAGCTCTAATGGCAAGTGTCTGCATCCCCCTGGTTTGGAAAAACTGTGAAAAAGGAGCATTTCATTTCTCAGCACACCAGAACAGATACTTTAATTACTTGAAAATTAAAATATAGCAACCAGAGTTACTATAGCTTTATAATTTTAACATTTCCTAAAGTTATTTTTTTTAAAAAAGAGGAATGGAATGTTTTTAAATCCACATCTTGCAAATGCTTGTTGAAACTGCAGAGATGTTCTCCTACCTGAAATCCCAGCCTGGGCTGGAGCAGGAGCCAAAATCTGTATCACCAGCACCCACACAGCTGGGACCTGCATTCCTGCCGAGTGCAGAGCTCCAGTTACGTGCTGAAATGGTTCGCAGCTATCGTGGTATAAATACGGGTCTGTCATAATATGTTTAGTACTAAAATTCCTCAGTACAGTGATGTTATCTGATCAGTCTTGGCAGCACGACAAGGACCTGATTATGTCGTAATAGGATAATGCAAAGATTATTACAGACCCATAAAAGACAAGTGCCTAAAACTAGCATCAACAATACCTGTAAGCCCTTTTGGAAGGCAAAGAACACTTCGGGCTTTACACGCTTATAAGACAGAAATTACCTGCAGGATTTGACCCCAATATCTACGTGGAGGTTGCTCATTTTTTGTTTTTATTGCCTGTAACATACCAAAAGCATCTTGATTGCATTCTCCTATTACCATTTCTGTCAAAGCTGTAAAAATAAAATAGCGTAAATAGTTCAACAGAATTTTGATCTATTTTTCATGCACAAAAAGCCTTTAGAGAAAATTATCCATAGACTGTTCTCTGGACTAACACAACTCCACATGGGGAGTGGCAGGAGGAGGGGGGAAGGTGTCATGTAGCATTTTAACCATAAGAGGCAGTTCTGAAACAGAATTATTTATGCACAGAGAGGCAGTGCATGCTAGAGCAGCTCCTGAGCTGACAGCTCACCGACTTCGCCTAGCCTTCCAGTTGTCTTAACTCCAGCACATCACGACTGCGGCTTTTGTGATCTGTAATTATAGATATCCTCTCATCAGATGCTGGATGAAGGCGCTGGAAGGAAGCCGAGCTCCTGCATAGATGCTTGTAGATGAATATGATTTAATGCAACTCAGCCTATCCTCTCTGCAGAAAATTGCTCAAGTAACTCATCAAAAAAAACAGCTAATGAGCTCAAAACTAGAACATGCAAATATAGAGGGAGGAAATGTACGCAGTGCTTGTGTGTCTGTTATTTGGTGTGAATGCCCATGAGCACGTACAGACACACACAGCCATAAGGGACTTTTGCCTTGTCAGTGCTCTAAGCCAGCCTGACAATGCTTTCTAGGCTCTCGGATGTTTTTGCTGTGGTCTTTCTCATTCACTAGGCTTGGACAGAACTCCAAACACGAGTGTTAAAACAAACTATGAGGTTTCCCTAAGGCTCCCTACCTCAGTTTTTGATTTTGTTCCTATTAGGAGGTGCTTCAAAGGGTCCTGTCCTCCCCGATGCACGGAGCCTGCTGCCACCCAGCCACCACCGAGGCGGAGGCATCTCCGAGTGGGGGGATGCACCTGGAACAGAGGCATTTAAATTCCTTTGAAAATTGCTCCATTCTGAACCTTATTGCTGTATTTTAGTTGACCGTGTGTTAGACAGGAGGAAATGCTCAGAACTGATGCCCAGAAGAGGTAGAGGGAATGATGCTAAGTTGCCACACACACCTGACCATCATTTTAGTCATTACCTATGGGCAGCTTATGTAGAGCAAGTGAAATTTGGAAGCCAGCTATCATCTGGCCCTTGTTTTAGAGTGGAAAAACTATCTGCCTCGATTACTGAGGTCCGTGGGCGGTCGCATGCCACTGCCCAGTGCACTCCTCCTCACAGCACCTCGTCTGCTGCAGACAGGCTTAATGTGTGCGAGATTAAAATGTGAAAATAAGGTCCAAACCAGATGGTTAGAAACTGGGGCTACTCGGTCATATTTTTGCCATTCACTCTGCCATCTGCTTATTTTCTATGGTAGTGTTAAAATCCCCTCTTCAGTGGAGTCATCTTGTGCTTTGAAATAATGAATACTTTGCAACTCAAAGCAAGTGTGAAAGTTTAAAGCCTGAACAATTGCCGTGGCTCTGAAGCTGTCATCAGCAAAACCGCTGATAACTGATTGTCACAGACAGCCTTCAACCTCCACTAAAAATCTCTTCTAGAATGCTGGAACGTGTGCAGGTGAAACATTGTGCAAAGGATCTTTAAGATGGAAAACCTACTAACAGCTGCTCATCTGAACAGTGGTAGGCACCATCATCTGTTGAACACTACTCCTTCAAGTCTGGCCAGCTTCTGAAACATTTCCCTTCAGGATAGAAAAGCCACTGAGCTGGAGCTGTGATTTTAAATTTGGAAGCTTTGTCTTTGGGAGCAGCATTCTGGGGGATAACTGCAGCGCAGCTGCTTGATCTGTCCATGACCTACTCCAAGACCATCCAATTACTTTGATGCCTGTCCATCTGGACTCTCTCTTTCATCTTCAAAAGTTTCCATAGCAAGCAGCCAGGGCTCACACTCACAACCGTTAGATGGTGGTTTAATAAAGACCATAGCATTCCCTTGGTGCGGATGTACACTGGGTGCATGGTTGCTGACTTCAGAGGACTTGAACTTGCTCACAGCAGCCAGGAACTCAACTCTTCGATTATCACACAAAAACAATGGCCAGGAAGACTGAGGCTGTGCAGTGAACAGGGACAGATTTGGACAGGATGGAAATAAAAATCCATCTAATGTAGAGTGGTGTTTTCCTCCTGTTACACACAGCACCACCTGAAAACAGAGCTGCACTCCTATTTTTATTAATACCAATATTAATTAACACTGCTCCTGTACAACCTAACTCTGATCAAAGCCTCCTTTGGATATGGAGTCCTGTTTTCCCTGTGATCAGCAGAACAACTCCCAATTTCTTTCCCAAAGCCAGGATTTCAGCTCCCTCTCTCTCTTACCACCAACGGCTGTAGCTTTTTGCCAAATGCAGGAAGGATTCACACGGTGTTGATGAGGGCTGCTGTGGACACATCTGCGTGCCTGGGTGTTAGGTCCTTCATGTTACAAAGGACTCTGTGCCAGGGGCGTAAGAGAGGCAAAGGCAGCTTGATCATTTCCACTCGGGAGCTACCCAGCACCCAGCTGGATCCTCTTTACCAAAAGCATTTTTTCTCTAGCTCCAAAGAACTTACACATCCGGATTATTTAACAGAATTAAAGATTCACAGGGTACCTGAAGAAAATCCTCCAGATCTGCTGGCAAAGCTGCTTGCATGAGCCCTCCCTAAACCTAATTCAACCAAACCCAGCTAAGGCAGCACATACTTGCACTGTTGTGTGGCCCGACCCACTGGAATGGTCACAGCTTCATGAGGAGAGCTGAGATGGCACTGATGCCCAGAGGAGCAGCAGTAACCCTCTCCCAGCATGGCCGCATACACCTCCGCCATCCCTCACCGTGAGCATCAGTCGTGCTCACGTGTCCCACCGCTGCAGAAGGAAAGTGCCCTTTGTGGCTGCCCAGGAAGCACGTTGCTTCACATTAAATCCTCTTATAACCCACACTGAAAATTGCTCCTTTGATCTGTGGGACCAAATTGCCACTGTAGAGTTCAAAATGGTTTTGAAAGACAACCTTGGCCGCCTGCAGAATCCGTCGCCTTGTTACAGCCAGCATCCCATTCCCGAGGAGCACGTTTCAATGCTCCCCCGCTCCTGAAAGCCCAGCCACAAAGCCTCCTCTGCATCTCCCTCTGCTTACTTCGGGGTCTGGTCACAGCATGGACACCACAGAGCACGACCGCTAATGATTCTTCGTGCAGCAAACGGCAGCTGGCTGTTGTGCTCGTTATACTGCACCTCTTCAGGGTAATCTAACGGCAGTGAGACCCCAGCGAAATGTTAGCTCTGCATTGTCCCCGGGTGACTTCGGCATTACGTGGCTGCCGTGCGGCAGAAGAGACGGCACAAGCTGCTCTACCAGGATGTCCCTTCTGTCCTGTTTCCCAGGAGGGAGAGCTGGGTGGGCCTCCATGCTGGCGCAGTGTCTGGCCACCGCCCCGAACCCTGGCTGAAGGTTAGGCTACGCACACACAAACAAGGCTCTCTGCTCCAAATCGATCTAGCATAAGGCTGCACTTGATGGGTGCATGCAAGAGCTGTATGAAAATGATAAGACACACAGACACACAACCACTTTGGTGCTTAGATTTTGGTCTGTGTTTATGAAAACCTGAAATATCCCCAATTCCTTGTTTTTCCCCTGCAGATGTACATATAACGTAGTCCTGGAAGTATCTCAGAAAGCAGAGGGGTAGATAGGAGAGCTGGAGTCTGTCCATCCCTATGGCACCAGCTGATCAGGTGCATGGCTGTGAGCTCCCCAGAGCTGCCATCTTCGCTCCTATGTGCACCCTACAACGAGCTCCAGTTCTGTAACGATTCTGCTTTCCAACTATTCATACTACTATGAACATACCCTCCTTATGCTCATCCCAAACAGCCAGGATGCACAACAGGAGCATCCAGCACTTGAGAGCGCAAGAGGTTGTAGAGCCTCCATCTTCTACCCTCAACTGGGCACGTTCGTGAGAAAGCTGATCCGACCTTGAAGCTCAGCCAGCTTTGAGCTGGAAGTGGACTACAACCCCCCAGAAGTCTCTTCCAGCCTAAATTATTCTACAGTTCCTGCACAGAGGTGTTTAGGACAGATGTACAGAGATCCCAGTGAGGGCAACATTAGGCTATCTACCTTTGTTCTCCCGTTCTACACATCATGTAGGCTAACCAAGATACAATCTCATGAGGAGAGAGGCTGTCACAACACATGTGGATGGCTCCTAGTGCCACAGTGGTCTGACCTCAGCTGGGTTCCTTCAGGATACTGGAATATAAGGAATGATTTTGTACAGTTGGACCCCTCAGGCTACTTTAAACTTAAATATCTATACTGTGGTGTTTTTCAAATATTTTTAATCTCAGAGCCCTGTGAAATTTTCTAGTTGAGGAGAAGAGCCCTTCAGGAACTTCTCCAAGTTCGATTACCGTACAGCACGTAAGAACTTTTGTTTCCTACCCTGTTCACAAATGCTGTAAAGTAATTCCTGGACAGCCAGCGTCCACAGGTACCAGACTTAAAACCTGGTCTGAGATGCCTTCTAGGTTCCTTAGACCACAGAGGAAATGGGAACATTAATTGTGTGATTCCGCTAGACTAGACAACTAAACACAGGTGACATGGATCATGACATACATTCTTTTTTCTCCGTATAGCAAATAGCACACAAGGACCTTGACTGTTGCTGGGTCTATAAGAGCAACAGGTTGGTGGACAAGGAAGACATATTAGGAGTCTTTTATAGGTCAGTCTCCATTTCAAGTGATCAAAGATCTGCAGTAAAGTTATAACGGAGAAGCTGAATCACAAGAAGAGAGTTAGGCTACAGAAACATATGGCCAAGTATCAAAGGATAAACCTTAAGGAATTCAGATGTTCAATAAAAACACTGTTGTTCTGAACAGTCCATTCTCTCAAATGGATCACTGTGCTGGAAGCTGGTGAGAACAGTCATTTCCCAATGTCCTCTACAGCTTAGCTGCAGGAACTTCAGCTGAAGTCTTCGGGCCAAAGTAAACCAAAACACCTCTGAATGGGTGCTAGACTTGGTTCACTGATGTATTTACAAAGTTTAGGGACTAATAGTATTTATTTTGCATGACGTGCAGAATGGTGTGGTAAAAACATACACTCAGGTTATATGTATTATCATCTTATGGTGAGTGGGGCCGCATCAGGCTGGCGGCCGGTCACCAGTGGGGTTCCCCAGGGCTCCATTTTAGGGCCAGTTCTCTTCAATGTTTTTATAAACGACCTGGATGTAGGACTAGAAGGTGTTTTGAGCAAATTTGCTGATGATACTAAACTGGGAGGAGTTGTTGACTCCCTTGAGGGTGGAAAGGCCTTGCAGAGAGATCTGGACAGATTGGAGAGCTGGGCAATCACCAACCACATGAAGTTTAATAAGAGCAAGTGCTGGGTCCTGCACCTGGGAAGGGGCAACCCTGGCTACACGTACAGACTGGGCAATGAGACGCTGGAGAGCAGCCCCGCAGAGAGGGATCTGGGGGTTTTAGTTGATAGCAAGCTGAATATGAGCCAGCAGTGTGCCCTGGCAGCCAGGAGGGCCAACCGTATCCTGGGGTGCATCAAGCACGGCATTGCTAGCCGGTCGAGGGAAGTGATTGTCCCGCTCTGCTCTGCGCTGGTGCGNAGCTGAGGTCACTTGGTTTGTTCAGCCTGGAAAAGAGGAGGCTGAGGGGAGACCTCATGGCGGCCTGCAGCTTCCTCACGAGGGGGAGGGGAGGGGCAGGCGCCGACCTATTCTCTTTAGTGACCAGTGATAGGACCCAAGGGAATGGTGTCAAGCTGCAACAGGGGAGGTTCAGGCTGGATATCAGGAAGAGGTTCTTCACTGTGAGGGTTGTCGCGCAGTGGAACAGGCTCCCCAGGGACGTAGTCACAGCACCAAACCTATCGGAGTTTAAGAAGCTTTTGGACTGTGCTCTTAGTCACATGGTCTGAATTTTTGGGCAGACCTGTGTAGTGCCAGGAGTTGGACTCGATGATCCTTATGGGTCCTTTCCAACTTGGGATATTCTATGTGTTTAATCTGGTAGGATCCTGTTTATTCATTTGATAATACCGTGGTTACTACAGTTCTGTGCTTTCCCTTGTGTTGTTATCTATAAAAGTCTTGCTAAATATTTAATAGACTTTAAGAATCTCTATTCTAACTCCCCAAATGCATAATCATTGTTTAAGAGCATCTAATATCTCTCAGCTTCTATTTTTATATTAGATTCCTTTTTAAAATCACTAATTAATTTACTCTTCCTCCAAAAAAAAAAAGCCTCTGTAGAATAATGATGCCCTCAATTCCTGCAAAAGGAACTGCAAGCCTGGTTAGTGGCACTACACTTCGTTCAGCACAGTCCAATTTCGAGATTGCATTTTAATAACAGGAGCACGGTCCTTATCCATTCTTCCCTGACTTCTCTTGTCCTTGATTTGCCAATTAGAAATAACTGCAGTAGAAGTGATACAATCCCACAATGCTGGTTTCAGACAGACTGTCACCTGAATAGCTATTAGAGAGCAATAAAAAGCTCATAAGGTTTTTTTTTTCCAATAAAGCTTGTTGACGAAAACAATGAATGTTTTCATTTATTTATATGTATACACACTTATGAACACACACTCAGATATTTTGTTCTAACATGAAGAAACCAATTACCTTTCTCTGTAACTGAGAGCCTCAAAAAGCACCAGGAAGTATGAAAATGGTGATTATATTCTTATCAGGCATTTCCATGGAGAATATTCCTACTTCTTTCAGCTGAAGTCTGGGCCAGCAAAGAAAACAGACACTTGCTGTAGAAATTGGTCTTTAAGTCAAAATTGCTATTTTCCAGCTCTTCCAAAATGGGGCTGCACTACAGGCTGCCCCATGCAGCGGCACCCACTTCCCACCCACAAACAAATTCCCTCGTGGCCCACACAGCTCTGGCTGTGAACGTCTCAAAAGCATTATGACTGCCCAGCACCAAGCAGTCTGACTGCACCTTTCCTCCCTTTTCCATTTTGGCTGGCTCCAGGCATCCTTATCAACCATCCTCTGACCACAGGCTCCCATGCCCCAGAAGTGCAGAGCCCACCAGTGCTTGCCACAGAAGGAAAATCACATCCTCCGCAGTGCAATCTGCAGAGACACATGCTTCATCTATACCATGTAAAGACTACAACAAACTGGTTTTGCACACTAGATCTGGTGTCTCCAATGCCAACCATGTGCCAGTCTATGGGTAAGAATAAAGAACAGGGCAAGCACATGGTGCCAGCTGGCCCCAGGTCCTTCCCAGCTTCAAGCAATCTGTGGTTTAAGGACTCCCTGAGCAAGAGATGGAGTCCTTTTATTCAATAACCCCTGCGGATTTTTTTACGTTCCTTATTTTTTTCCAGGGGCAGGCACAGGAAGAGCAGCTCGCTGTTTCTAAGTGTCTGCAAAAGGCAGGCCAGGGCCCTTTATGTCATGACCACGATACATCTTGCACATCATGATCTGTGCCTACATTTCTCAGCTCTCCCCAACTAATTTGCTTCAGGCCATTGCCAGAAGATGGCATTTAATCTGACAGTGCTCTGCAGGATTCAAGATGACCCCAGTGTGTAGGGCCATCGTTCTCGGCCTCGTGAGACCGTCTATGCTCAGCTTGAGCCGGCACCAACAAAGAAGGGATAAGGAAGAGGTCTGTAAAAAAAGAAGTATTATACCTTGATCGGAGTAGTGCACGCTGTCTCCTGGAGAAGGGCTGTTCTCTCTGAAAACATTTCCCCTTTTTGCTTTGGCCTCTAAGAGAAGCAGCAAAGCTCTGGAGCGCTGCTGAGCATGGGCTGACTTTGGGGGCTTTGCTCCTTCTCTGCGGCTTTGCCACGCAAGGCCAGAGCAGCTCTTCAGCAATTGCTTGGCAACCATAGAGTATTTTTTTCTTTTATTGCACATCTGCGCTGTGGACTCAGTGCCCTGTGGGAAAGCCATTTCCTCCACCCCTTCTCCTTCCAGAGGCTCCAAGACTGGGGAGGGCTAAATGGAGGCAGCAGGGAAGGAAGCCAGGCTGCTAAAGAGGAGCAAACCACTCTCCCATCCCCCAGATGCAGCAGACAGCAAAGAGTCTGCAAAGAGCCTGATTTTTTTCATATAAGCAGCTCTCTTACAAGAAGAGGATAGAAAATCCCACCCAGGCTGGCAGATGCAGCCAGGTTTCACTCAGTGCTACAGCAGCTCCACCACATCAGCTGTCTCCAGAGAGTGGCTGAGAAGACGTGGGCAGTGTGGCTCGATGAGAAGAGGATGAAGAGCAAGAGTTTCCAGAAGTCAGGATATATGGGAGAAAATGGATGGACCAGGAACCCAAGTGGTGTAGGTGCAGCAGGGATGGTACAGCATACGGTCCTGTTGTGTTCTCCATGCTCTGCAACTACAATGAAGCAATTCAGCAGAGGAAGACTTCTGAGACTTGACTGCCACGCCACCAATCTCATGGACTTTGGTGGCACCAACACCCAGAGGCAACAAGTGCTTCTTTTTGGACCAGGACAGAAACCCAGCATAAATGCTGCTGCTTCTCAAGTATTCATGACAGCTCCCAGCGAGGGGACACTGAGGCAGGCTACCACAACCAGAAATAAACAGCATGTATTAATCACACGATCTTGTGGGGACAAAATAATTTTGCCATCAGACACTATGTCCTCAAACACCAGCAAGTTTTAGGTTCTTCATGCTGCTGTCCAGCCATCTGGCCAAGCTCCCAGCACATATCTGCTTAGATATACCTCCAGTACAGGCCAGGGCACCACAGCTTCTGTGATGGCGCTGGTCCATGAAGGACACATTCTTGTTCCCTCTCTCAGCTAGCCTAAATCCTAAACCTACTGAAAGTCACCTGTTACAATGCCCTGGCACATCAGGGATGGGAAGGGCAATGGGGTCTGTTGTGTAGGGCCTTCTGGTGGCTTGTGGAGCTTTGCACAGCACGGCGAATGACAAGAGCTAGTCCCAGAAGAGCCTGCCCACCGCCCAGGTGGGATGCTCTTCTGTCAGCGCTCTCACCAATGTATTCAAAATGTTGTATCTGGAAACAGGCTGTGCTGGGGGAAAAGCAATCCCTGTCACTTAGTAGGAGTGCAGGAGGATGAAAGACATCACCCGTTCGCAGTAAACAATTAACGAGGCCAGACTGTTCTCAGTTATTTTGGTCTGAGAGACTGAAAAAGATGGGGGCTCCTGATGTAACTGTCACTGAGATAATTTATTCTGCCACATTTTCCTTCACGTCTATGAAGTATTTCCCAAGCCACTTATCTAAGCGAGCTATCACATACTAATAAACAAGGAAGTGTATGGTAGCTACCCAGCCATATTCCAAATTCTGCCTTGTCTAAAGAAGAGATTCAACTCACTTTGGAGCCCCTGTCAACCTTTACTCCTGCCTCTTCCAAGCACTCAGTCACTTACACACCTTGAGCTGGCTTTCATTAAATTGAGATTAAAAGGACTCTCTCCACAGACAAAATCATAAAATTGAAAATGTCTCATTTCAGCTTTTGCCTCCAAATACGAAGCTTCCCATTCAAAGGTGCACCAGCACTAATAACTTTTCTGCTGAAACAGCTATTTCTATTTCATTCCTTTTAAATGCATTACGGAGGCTACAAAACCCAGAGCCGTTGCACAGGACATGTTTTTAGGAACAGACCTATGGCATGCCAACACTACTTTTCACTCGAGGAGGCTCTACAAACACACCAAGAATACAAATGACATGGATGTGAAGTGCCCAGCTCTGTTCTCATGCTTTTAGCTTACAGACATCTGTTGTGAATTCAGCATATAGATAGATGTCTGCTTATATCTCAAAACAGAGATGAGTCAAAAGGATCTGAACATTTTTCTTTAAAAATTTAGAATATGTTGATTTCAATGAAATTCTGCCAAAAAGGAAACAGAGCATTTCAAGATAATGGATCCAGCCCCATTTAAAGCTCATCAGAATGGATAGTTGATGTATTTTTGGTTTTGCATTAAGTTCAAAAGTTGCAATAAATTATAAGAAATGCAAAAGTTGTGACTGGAGCAAAATTTCAGATTTACCAAAGCAAAACATTCTCATCAACTAGAGCATTTTTCAACATCAGTTTTGGAAACTTTTCAGTACTTTTTGAAATGCATTTCAAAACCCAAACAAACTAATGAGTTTTGGAAACGAGAGTGTATAAAGTGAACAACATTGAAGAAAACAATGAGCAACGCTGTGTCTTCAGGACACGATGACACTATGACTCATTTCTCTTTGTTCATTTGTTTAGATTTCAACACCCGTTGTTATTAGTTGCCTGATTCATCAGCATTCCTGTGTTCTGTATGTGTTTAAAATGACAAATATAGTGATTCCCTGTAAACACACAAAACCATAAGAGATGGAAACAAAGCACAAAACCAGAAGATCCCACCTTGATTGCTGCCAAATTGCTGTTACCAAATTTTTCTTTGACACCTGTTGGAAAAAAGGCCCATTGCTGCAGCATCAGATGCTGAGCAGAGGTTGCTTTTATGCTCCCCTCTGCTCTAGCAAGCTTATGCAGAAGAAGGGCCATTCTGAGGCTGTTTGTGGTTTGGCAAGTCATACCAGCATGTTAAGCATTTTTTTAACATTTCTTTTTTTTTTTTAAAACAAACAAACCTATAAGTCACCGGGCAGCAAGTTACTGCAAACTTTAAAGCAATGAAAAGCCTTCAACCAAATTCCCTCTAAAATAAAGCCTGTGCCACATCCTGGCTCAGCTTCAATTTATACTTGTAAAATGTGAGCCAAATCCCTAAAAGAAAATGGAAGCATTTCCATCCACTTCCATAGGCTTTAAATCAGCCTTAAGTGTGGTCCCCAACGCCGAACTCGGCCGCAGTTCACTCGGGAGATGACAATGCCATCAGCACTTACCAGGGCTGAGATTTCAATCAGAATGCAATAGTAAAACTTTATTTTAATTAGAAGGATGCATTCAGGTGCAAAAGGATCTGATCCTCCGAGGCACATGGAGAGCTCTGGGTCTGAGAAGTGCCTCTGAGCTCTGCTTCATTAGTTTAACTAGGAGCTGCTCATTGATCTTTCCTGTAAATGAGCAAGCTCTAGCACACTGTTAAGCACAGTTATGCACATTGTGCTGGAGGCAGAAAAAAAGCCCGCCTGGCTGCTCGCATCCTTCTTATTGCCATGGACAGCCTGGATAGGAAAAGGCTGGGGTTCTTCTCCTGCCTCCTTGGCATTTCTATGCATTGTTAGCTTTCTGTCTGAGCATAGAGATCAAGACTCTTCTGCCATCACTGAGTGGTCCCACATATTTTTGACTAAGCAGCAGCCTGTTGAAAGCACCGCCACGGAGCTGCTGCATCTCTGTTTTCATTATTCCCTGACCCAGCTGAGCCCGACAAGACTGCCCGAGCCTTCAGCATTGCTGGGGAAAGAAAAGATCAGGCTTGTTGTCAGCAGCCCTGCCCTGCACCAGAGAAAGCACATTACCGGTACGCACACAATGATAACGTGTGTACCAATGTACCGATGATAACAGGGCTTTGTATATGCTCACAAAGCATATAATAACTTACCTTGTTCTCATTTGCTGCATTCTGTCTGTTATGGTTTGGGTGCTTTTAAATGTCTTTAGAGCTATTTAGAATTACTCATCCTTCTGCGGCATGAAATGAGAATCTGAACTCAAACGGCTGGTACAGAGCTCGTCGCTGACTGTTTTCATCTCTGTATAATTACTTTTGAGATAGATTCCTTCACCAGGGAGAGATGACTCAGCTTTCCCAGGGACCAACGCGCTGCTCTCTGTTTCTCTGACACCCCCTCGTTGTAAAAAAGCCTTACTGAAGGTGCTTGGGGCAGACCATTGCCTAAAACTTCAGCCTTGCCCTGAGCTAGGTGCCAGCCGCGCCTCCAAGCCCAGCAAGGATGGGATAGACACGGATGTCCCCAGCAGAAATCCCATCAAGAATCCCAAGCCCAGACCAGGCAGGCTTGCCAGATAGCAGGAACTCTGTTTCCATGAAAAACATGGCAGTTTGGAAATTTTTCATTCTTACAAGTCCCAGATAAGGGCGTTAGAGCAGAACAGAAACACTGACCTTGCTCTTTCAGAGCTTCTCAGGTTTGACCAGTCATTGCACTGCTTTACTGGCAGCACTGGAGGAACACACACGTAGTGTTTAATTATGGATGCTCCTCACCAAACCTGTAAGCAAAGCCAGCGATTAACCCCTCAGTCAGCAGCGTCGGTGTCAAGCCAGTCTAAAAAGAGCTGCTTTTATTTCTGTTAAGCTCCATAAATGTAGGAGAGAGAGAGACATGATTTAATTTCATCTGCGTTAAGATCATATTTTACTGGGTCACACATATATGCCGAGCAAAACACAGGCGAAACCTTGATGCTGCCAATGGCATCTAGTGACCATGGCAGAGGGACTTGATTTTAGTCCCAGATCTGTAAAATCTCTTAAAATGAACTAATAGCAGCTGTTAAGCAAATGTATGGTTTAAAGGTAGCAATTAATTTACTAGTTGTCAGGGGTCGCACCCCACACTATCTGCAGATCAACAATTATACGGTATTTAAATCCTTCCAAAAGCCAGTAACAATTACTTAGGACAATGATATTGTAGTTACTGTTTTTCTTGAAAGCGCTTTCCTTTGAACAAAGCCTATTGTTGTATTTCATTTTCACACTGGTAGTGTTTCTCTTTTTACATTTTCTAAATGAAAACCAAAACCCAAAGTTTTCACACACCAAAAAAGGAAAAGAAAGCTGAAAACTGTTCTTTTTCTGCCTTTCCCTCCCTGCTCCAGAAAGGAAGTATTTAAAATCTTTTGACAAGTCAAATACTTTCATAACCATCTCATGGCATTTTGTTGTGCCTTTTTTTGGCATCTGTAAGAATAACACTGTTCGTCTTCCCAAGCTGGAAGATGTGATGGAGATTTGGCAGCGCCTGGGAGGGGGCAGCCGCAGCCAACCTCCGCCCCTCGGCTCGAGCTAGCACAGGACTCACGGACAGATGATTTCCGTAGACGATCTGGGAAGCAAAGGCACATCGTGTTCAACCACGGCTGCAGCAAGGGCCGTGACTGCCGCAAGATCTAGTGCTGGATTTGAGTTACCCACCCAAAAGGGCAGCCTGAGTCCCGCAAGCATGGCTGTGCAGAGTCTGAAGCAGTCATCAAGCCAACCAGCTTACCTGAACCGAGTGGTGTCCCACTGAAGGTCCTTCCTGAAATTCAAGGCTAGCCATGCTATTCTTCTTTAGCTCCAGTCTTTAGCTCTATGTTTGATTTTGCATGAGAATAAAGCAGGAAAAAGAGTTTTTAGCAGGGAGCATCTCTTCCCTTCCCAGATTTTTAATAGCAAGATCTCCAAACCAAGCTCATTGCCTACGTTTTTCCCAAGCACACGGAGAAAGAGGAGCATCTCCACAAGGAGCATTACCCACCGATGTCAGGGTGGGATGAATCACCCTCAGATGCACTTGTTTCTGGCAACAGCCCAGATGCAGCGCCAGACACAGACAGACGAGATGGATTTCATCCAGCTCATCCACAGATGGGAT
This sequence comes from Anseranas semipalmata, assembly GCA_013399115.1. NCBI lineage: Eukaryota > Metazoa > Chordata > Aves > Anseriformes > Anseranatidae > Anseranas > Anseranas semipalmata. Next base: position 263,702 of record VXAA01003015.1, read on the forward strand.
TATTTAGGAAGAGCTTTGGTCAGGGTTGGCATCCCCATGCTCTTGGCTCTCTGGAGACAAGTGCACTTCAGCATGTGCCTGGCTGGAGCAGCATATTTTAGACCTAAGGCGATGCCCATGGAAATCAATGAAAAAATTCCTACTAACCACACCAGACATTGAATAAGGGGTAAAATATTTAGTCACCAGAACGAAGCTCAAGCTGTTGTTAGGTCCTTATTAAACAGACTAAATAGATTAGCTTGGAAAAAAAAAAAAGGCCTTCACCTCTCCAGGGTGGAGGCAGACACAGAACAGCCAAGGACACGCAGCCCATCCCACGCGGGACCACGCGTGCCGCGCTCCCCGAAGGCGCACGTGGCAGCGCACAGCGGCCTCGCTGGGCACCCCTTGCAGCCCACGCTCCCTGCTCCTCCCCGCAACCACACCTCTTCTTCGCACATCGCTTCCACAAGCGGTGATTTATTGCACGCAGTTATTAGCAAGGCTCGTTTTTGTTTGCCATTAGCTGCTCACAAGAGGCACCTCGTCCCTGCCACATCCACATGAGCTGCCCACTTCCCCTCCTTAGTTAGGCTAATAGGGATTAAATACCAAATTTCTAGCCAACTCTGTTTCAGTGCAACAAATCCCACTCACGGTCTTGATGTGCCATGGAATGGACTTCTTCTGCTTGCTTTAAGACCAAGGAATTGAGCTGCAAATGCTGTTCTGCCCCCTCACACGTGTTATTGCAGCTACAGTAACTACAGGAACAAACCCTAATGCCGCACAAATCAGGCACAATGAGATTCGCATTGTCGTGGCCATTGCTGGCCAAACGATTATAGGTTTCTGAGCTCGTCCATGGAAAAAAAAAAGTGAAAATCTATAAAACAGCAGGAAATGTGCAGGCTAACACTGGAAGAAAACATCTTTGGGAACCAAAGCAGTGACTCACTCGAGGATTGCAAGAACTGGTAGGAACTGGGATAATCAGTAGATTAAAACAAACAAAAAAACATACTAACGAACCCCAAATCTTAAGGGACGAACTGTTAATCCTTAGTTCACGTTACTGGGCGGTTTCCCTTAGGCACCACCCCACTGAAGTCCCTTTGCTGAGGTTTGCAGCTGAGAAGGGCAAATTCAGGGGCAGGCTGGGCACGTACTGAGACTCTGCTTTGTCCAGAGCCTGCTGAAGCAGAGGAGGAATCGAAAATCTGGAGCTGGGCAGATCGCGTCTGGCAGTCGCCACTCAGCCTCGTGTGATTTCATTCCAACTCTTAAATCTATTGGCTTCAAACCATGGTAAAAAGGCATATCCAAATGAAAGACACATTCCTGGAGGGTTCTTCCATTGCCATCTGTAAATCGTTATTTCTTCTTCATAAAAATAATTAAGTGCAAATGGCTACAAGAGGGGGAAGAAATTCCTGAGCTCCTTCCAGCAGGAATTTTTAGTAGCGGCTGAAAAGGAGGAGAAAAGACCTGGGTGCAGCAAGTGTCAACGTGTCCTTTCAGTGGGGTACAGCCAACGCAAAGGAAAAAGGAGAGCCAACGCGTCCCGCAGCCTGCTGCAGACACAGCCTGCATGTGCACAACCACCCGCCACGCTCCCAAAACACCGACTGCCAGCACACAGCTCCGCTCACACCCCGGGGCCAGCCAGAAGGGTTTCGGGTGTAAAGCCATCTTCCAGAATTAATGTACGTAATGCAAGAGCCAGCATGGGGCAAAACCATGCCCCTGCCGGGAGCCTCCCGCCCGATCCTGGGCAAAGCAGCGGCTGCCCCAGCAGGGACCGACGTGGCTTTGCGTGCACGGGGCGGCTCTGCGGGTGAGCGGAGCAGCAGGACGCAGCTCGGAGGACCTCGGACCCACAGCCACAGCTCACGGACTGCAGCGCTTGGGGCTGCCGTGCTGTCTTCGGCTTAATTTTAGCCGGGGAATGAGGGGGAGAAGCTTGGCCCAAAGAAAGAAGCTGTCTGGTGGCTATTTCGTGTGATCTTTTAGAGAAACTTTTTTCCTTTCCGGTGTTAGTCATGAGACTGGAACAAGTGAGATTGGAAGATTAAACAAGTTATCAGCTCCCCATCACTGGAAACATAAAACTCCTTTTCCTCTCCAATGGCAATTAACAAGGAGCAAAAGCAGATAAAACTCGAGCCGGCTGCTTGCCATCTCCTCTTAATCTTCAGATAACTATTTTCTTAAACCTCCTCAGACTAGCTGTTCTGCATCTGCAGCGCAGCGGTCCCTGCAGATGAGGCTGTCTCAAGAAGGAGGATAAGGACATAAAGGAAAATAGAAGATAAAGAGATGGGGGAAATGCTTGGCATGCTAAAAAGGGTGAAAACTTACAAAGCCATTGCTCAGAACCAACACAGGAACAGAGATGAAAGGGAAAAGATTAACTTCTGTTGTTCAATTTTATGAAGGCACTGTACGCAGCTTGAGCTAATAGGGCTTCATGCTGAAAATCATACAGGAAAGAATTATCAGCAGCTAAAGCAAATGCAAGGGGGGTTGGAGATTAATTCCCAGAGCTACATAAATGCTCATTTGCCAGTGAACTGCCATGCTGTTCTGAAGTTCTTATTGGCCCAACTCAGTACAGCTGAGCACAGCAGCGCTGTCTGTCTGTCTGTCTGCCTTTCCTGGGGTACTTTCAGTGAACCCAGAAGTTGCTGCTGAGCGGGGACGTGCCACAGACGAGGCACAACCAAGGCGAGGACTGTGCCAAATTCCCCAGGCGATACATGCGTTTGCCCTCAGAAAGCTCAGCACTGGAAAAAATGCATCTGTCTCATGACAATATATGATCCAACAGGATTTTTTTGTTTCTCTTTTCCACAATACCACAGAGTTGCTGAGGCTGGCAGGGACTTCTGGAGACCATCAAGCCCAAGCCCCCAGCCAGCCTACAGCACGTTGCTCGGGGCTGTGTCAAGCTTTGAGCATCTCCACGGATGGAGAGCCCACAACCTCCACGCTCCTACCACCTTTGTCAACTCCCTGTGTGTCAGGACAGACCACGGACAGGTGGTTCTTGAAAGTCAACCTGTCCTCCTAGACCCCTCCTCTATCTTTGCTCTTTTTATTAAAAGAAAGGTCAATATAAAGTAACTCAGAATATGGTCCAGCCTTGTGTGATCTCTCTGAGCTGAGAAGTCTCAGTGAGCTCTATGAAAGCTACATATAGATATCACACTGATAATGAATTATAGATAAGACATCACAGAAGGCTGATTTTGGTTTTGTTTTTCTTGAGCATAAAAGTGCTAGAAGCAATTTTCCTCTCTTTTATCCAAACCTGAAACACATTATTGAGCTCTCCAGATTCCATTAAAGCATCCAAGCCATGTTCCACACCGCAGTTCTTTAAAAAAAAAAACAGTATATTAAAAAAAAAAAAAAAAAGTGCAAACACCAAAGCCTGCTTTCAATTTGAACTGTCATAATATTTCCCATGCACCACGCAGGTACACACTTACGACTGCCAGTCACTCCAGATGTCTCCCCCGGTAAGGAGAATTTTATTTTCTTACTTGCTAACTTCTTTATCCATTTTGTAGAAACACTTCATCCTAATTGTCTATTAAAGGCAAGTAAACAAGATGTAATTTCCAGTAGGACACCCACATAAAGCATGCGAGAGCCTACACAGCCGACAAATCAACCAGGACTGCTGCTTTGACAGAAGCAACCAGAAGAATCTGGATAAATAAACACGCCATTAGGTCTACGGCTTCTAAACAAAGCTCCAGGTATTAGAACAGCTTTAAAATATTTGCTAGTATCCTTTCTAGCCAGAAAGTCTGCAGTAAGTAGCTTTAGCAATTACCCAGAGCCTCTCCTGTAAGCACTAGCTGTGGTGCTGCTGCTTTTCTCCCCATCTCAGCTATCGGCATTAGAGTCTCTGCTCCGTTTCCATCTTTCCCTTCTTCACCGCTGGTCCCACACCGGGCTTTTCCCAGCCATTTCACTCCCAAACACCTTCGGATGAACAGACTAAAACAACCAGAAGGTTTTGTGGTTTTTATTTATTTTTATAAACCAACCAAACTCTTGCAAGCTGGTGGTAGTTTTATATCTCCCAAGGGTTTCTTCTACCTTTCAGATGAGGATTTTGAGGAAGATTCTGACCACTTGTGACTAATTCCACCTCCATGACAGCTTTTATATGAAAGAACACATTGAATCTTGGTATCTCAGCCCATTTTGAGATTCATCTGAAGCCAGGCGACCCAAGCTCGGTTAATTTTGACAAAACTGTAGGATTAGGAAAGCTGCTTAAAAGACAAGCTGTTCACATTGGAGACGGCTGCCTTATTTATCGAGGTGGGCAGCGTGATTGCTATCGGGAATTTCGGGGCTCAGAGCTGGCAGCTTCCAAGCCAGGATGTACCAAGTCACCTTGAAAATAAGTGTTCTCTGTTGCTCTCAGAGGTACTCCAGATTAGTCAAAAGTATTTGCTATCTGAAATGCGGTGACAGCCTAGCACGGGGCACATCCATGCGGCCGACAGGCGCAGTCGCTCGAATTGCTGCCAGTGTCGAGGGGACAGCGGGATTCACAACGGTCGGCTGCCCAAAACAAAACACCGCTTTGTACTCTTTAAACAAATGCCCAATACCCAATTCCCTTATGGCTCCTTTACAAATTGAGCTGCTTAATTAGTCCATGATGAGTTATTGCATGTATTAATAGCAAGCCCATGAATAAGCATCGTGCTGCTGCCTAGCTCAGCAAAGGGGCTCCCAGCGCCGCCGCGCACGTTGACACGAGCCCATGCACCCTGCAAATTAAAATTGGTGAGAAAATCCAGTCTTCTTGGGCTTGATTTCTTACCTTCCTTCCCTGCCCCAACAGCCTCGCAGCAACAACAGCCCAAAGAGCAGCTCAAGTTTACTTTGCCTTGTTTCCTTTAATATCATAGTAACAGTATGAATATTCAGAAGTAGTTCACAAACAGCCCAAAATACCCTTCACAGATAACAGCATCAGTGAGCTGCCATCATCACACAGCCACCGCTGGGTTGGCCCACGATAGCTTTTGGTGCAGCACTGGCTATGTCCTGAGCTCTTCAAAAAATCCTCAATCTACTTGGAAGCTCGGTCTCTCCTAAATATATTCAAGACCCTCCTGAAATATACGTTTATTTTAGAAGCACACTGTGAGTTTAATATCTAGACAGCACCCTCAGCCCCTTGGAAGTGAACAGCCCAACAGTGACATTGACAGGGCTGAGTCAGGACGTGTGCATGGTGCTGACCACCCTGTGACAGCCCCAGGCTCTTACAGACATGCTTTTGATGGCACTTTGCTGTTGCAGGTGCAACAGAAGACCCAAGTGAAGGTATTTTTTAGGATTTTTTTTTTTTTTTTTTAAGGAAACTATTTTTTAGGAAAAGCTATCTGCCATGGTCCTGGGCAACCTGCTGTAGGTAGGCCTGCTTGAGCAGGGGGGTTGGACCAGATGGACCCAGAGGTCCCTGCCAACCTCAACCAGTCTGTGATTCTGTGACCTGGTCTGCAGAGAAGTGAAAGGAGAATTAAGAGCTGGGCAGCCAGGAGCAGGGTTTAGCTTGGCAGAAGTGCAACCAACACCCACGGTGGCTTTCAGCCAGGATCACAGGGTGGGAAGCGCATCTGATCCTCCACACTGACAGTATCTGCGATGCTAATAAGCCTGTAACAATTACACATGTTACAATAACCTTGCATATCATCATCTGATAGCACTGTAGTAGGCTGGGCATTTTAGGGTGCTGTGCAGTTACTAATTTGAAGAATAAAGACAAGTAATTGGAACCCGGATTTGCTGAGTACTGTATCCAAGGATATTCTCTGCTGCTCACTTGCTGCACAAAAAGGCTCAATAAAAAGTTTCTTATTCCCATTTTAAGGATGGGGAACTGAAGAACAAAATAGTTGTGTTAGAATTACACCCGGATCCTGAAACAGCTGGAGCCTGAACCAAATCTCAAGGGCTGGTTTTGTGCGACAGACCAACCTTCCTGATGCACTGGAAATAGGTGATACCTTGCATTTACTGCAGAGAGTAAGCAAGGACAGGAGGAACTAAGGGAAAACAAAAAAGAAAAAAAAAGTCTTGCTTGTTGCTTATTGACAGCCCCTCTCTGTACTGTAGGAGAGCATGTTGCTGCTCATACCCTGGAAAGAACCACAGCCAGACAGGAAAATTCCCTATAAAGGGCACACAGGAGACACAGGAATGGATCTTTTTTCCTGATCAGGAGGCTCAAACTGACAACATTCAGTTTGACTTGCTGCAGAGAAGTCATTTTGCAGCTCTGAGCGCTGCTTTGCAGCACACATGACTCCCCTGGAATGAAATGCAAGCCTGGACCTGGCCAGGACGTTCAACTGTACTGAATATCATCAGGGAGGAGAAAAGTCCGCATTCTCAATTTACCCTCTGAACATATTACAGCTGTGAACAGGGAGAAAACAGAGAAACAGTTAGCCATGCTGGTTCAGCGTTTCTGGCTTCAGTGAAGACTCCCAAATTTCCACATTTTCAGCTGGTGTAAGACACAGTCCACGGAATCAGCCACCTTCAGAGAAATGCATAGTATTGACTTCCCCCTTATATTAATTACAAACGCTATCCCAGTTTACCTCTCCCCCAACCAAAGCAACCAGGACTTGCAGTGATGGTAAGCTCCAACGCACAAGCACGTATCAGGAAGGGCAAAAGCACAACCGCAGGGGCAGCCACCGGGAGCAGGGGCACTGGGCAGGACCAGGGCCATCATGGGCAGACCCGGCGCACAACTGGCCCCATCCGAGGTCAGCACTCACCAGGGATGCTCAATCCTTCACGTGTGATGCTATCAGGTTTGAATTCGCAGCAGTCCGAAAGGTTCCGTGCATATAGGAATTCAATTAGGGAAGTGAAAGGCAGCCTTTCGCACCACTGTGCTCAGACAGGCACATCAATTTCTGCTCACAATTAACTAGGGTGAAAGAACAAAATGAAATCTGAGAGCAACCCTCATTCTCTATTGACTAAAATTCATACTTTGCTTTTAGATAAAGGCCACTGTCAATCTATCAGCTTTGTCCAAACCAGTTTGAATAAGCGTCAAAAGCAGGAAACACTGAACCTGGTATTCAAACCAGTGAGAACTTCAAAGTGACAAGAGAGAGGAATGAAGAGGCTGCAGGGAAGCAGAGTGACGGGAGGTTACACAACCGTGGAGAGGAACAGGATTATCTAAACAACCTTGAAGACAAATACTCTTCTTTGTGACAGGCTACATCTTGCATTTGTTTCCTTGCCCATAATATATATATTTCCTTGCAAATAATAGATATTATTTTTCTTCAGTATTCTACATTCTCTTGTTGGTTTTTTCTTCCAGGCAGTCCTCTTCTCAAATTATTTTGACTTTAATACAGACTTTGGAAGCACTTCAGTGACGAAAGCATGAGGACTGCGGTCCTCACTGCTACGTTGATGCTTCTGTGACAAACGTTCTCCTTTCTTTTTCTTTTCTATTTTAACTGCTAGTACTTAAAACTTATCAACTGTGATATTAAGAGAAAAGGTAAAGCAAGAGGTAGGACTCATTTATTCTTCTTGCTGCTTCACTTAAGAGACGCCACCAGAGCCAAGACTGCTAATCAAAATGTCCTCTTAGATGTGCCGTATTCTTTTTTATGTGGATTGTTCATTAAAGATTTAACTCAGATCATAAAACTAATTTTATTCAGTGCTTCCAACAAGCCTTATAGTTTGGTGACACCCCCCCCTTCCTTATTTCAACATTTGCTGACAACTGACTGGCCCAAATAGTCCAGAAATGAGCTTCATCCCAGGTGAGTCACATTCCACAGAACACGTAGCTCTTGGTCAACACTTTAAATTGTTTTAATTCAGAGGCAAAGCAACAATAAGCATGTTCCCAAAAACTTTCAGAAAATTATCTATGCAAAAATTCATTTTCCCATTGTGATTTTAATGTCAGAAAATAATCATTTTCGTGGTTTTTCTTTACTTTTTTTAAAATCATTTTGCCATCATTTCTATCATTAAAAGTAGTTCATTGAAAAATAAGCAAGAGATAGTCTGCTCTGGACATGAAGGCGTCTTGTTCAGTATTACGCACAGGAATCCTCTCATATTTTAGAATAAAAGATGATACAAAAGAGAAAGCAGAACACAAGAACCCAGCACAAGTGAACTGTAATGCAATTCTGCAATATTTGCCTCAATAGTTGGCTGCCTGTGGCTTTCATGACCATGTACAAGTTACAAATATAAAACCATAAAACCTAACACAATTCACTTTGAAATCAAATTCTGAACTGTCCACATTTTTTAAAGTTCATATTTTAAACACATAAAATCTGGTACCGCGTGGATTTTCATTCACATTTATGGAACTGCATGAAAAAACAGAGCTTGAAATGGATATTTCCAGCAAACATCAGCTCAAGCAACAGCTCTGTCTAGCCCCACTGCCACGGGAAGCACTGCTAAGTCCCTGGCAGATCCTAACAAGTGAAATATATATGATATGCAATACAAAATGTGTATTTGTACGGCCTCCCTTCACAAGAATGTCAACACAGACTCCTTCTCTGTCTTTGACATGCCAAGGAATAATTTAATCTTGTCTGTTGGCCACTTCACAGTGAAAAAGAAGTGCTGAAATTTTTATTTATTTGAAAGAGCTGCATTAGAGGTAGGATACTCTTGTCACAGCAATGTGATGAAACACATGCTGAAATGGGTGCCATGCAGCCAACAACCTTCCTTCTTGAACAGTCATTCCAGAGCTGCTCTTGAGTGATGAAAAGATCGAGAGATGCTGAGGACACCCTCAGAAGCCAACGCAGAGCACTGAGATGGCAAAAACACAGGCAAGTCCTTAGAGCTTCTGCTTGTAAAAGAGCCACGCTAACATTATTTCTATGCAAAAATCACAAAATAAAACGTACCTGCAGTACGTCTCATCCAGGAACCAGCTGTAATAAAAGATACTCTATTTAGAGAGTATTGTGTGATTTCATCCAACACAAAGAAACCCTTACAACATGTTGGCTTGAGGAAGACAAGGTCAGTCTGAGGCCAAAGCACTGACCTACTTTTTACTTCTCTTTCTAAGGAAAGAAAATCTGACGACCGTGGGCTCAGTCCTGCTCTGATACGCTGGTGTAAGGAGGGAGGAAGAAGAAGAGGGTAAATGAAGCACTTTGACTCCCTTCCTCTGAACAAAAGGCAGGCCAGAAAAACACTGGAGCACCAGGATATCCAAAGTGGTGACCCACGCTACCAAATTAACAGCAGGTAAGAGCATACACATCCACAGTCATCAGAAAATTGCAAAACAACAAATCCAACGCCGTTCCTGCAGCCCTACACAAAGTGAAAGCTCAGGAACACATGTGGCCCTAGGTGCATCAGACAGCTGGGACTTTGATCTACATCTGAGACAGGCAACCTAAACCACCACCGCATCACCGCCCTTGGCCATACCTCCAGCACACCAGCACCTTCCTGCCATTTCAGAGGTGGTGAAGCTCAGGGGTGAGGAACGTCAGGCTGGTCGTGAATGGAGTCCCTCCTACACCTCATCCAGTGTCCCCAGGAGCAGCCCAGCCACCACGCTAACCCAGGGCTTTCTGGGTGGCACGTACTTGACCAGGGCCATACCGGGCTGTAGGATTTTTATTCCGTGGCAAATCCAATGATTTAGACCAGCTATAAAAGCAGCGAGCTGGCTTCAGAACGGCTTGCACCCATCCAAGAGCCTGCAATCTAGGCCAGGGTGGTGGTGCTTTTTTTATTAAACTGATCACTCTCTGCACAAGCTCTGCTGCTCAATAGGACGCGTCTGTTCTGCTGGCAAAAAATAAGCCTAAGAGTCAACAGGAGTTCATACCCATAACAACAAAATGACAGAAAAATATTGTAACATCCAGAGCCAGAAAGCTTACTTCTTGGCTGCTGTATAGTAAGAATAAAACGCCATTAGCTAGCTCAGCATAAAAGGTCAATATTTTCCTGTATTACTTTAGACTTCATAAAGATAATAAGGAGTAATCACACTGCACAAACATTTCAGCTCCTTGCTTGGATTATTTTATATGAGAAAAAATAAGAAAAAATAGCTTCAATAAAAGTTTTAAAGGAAAACTAACTTTGAAAAACTAGGCACTAGCAGCCAGTTAATGACACCTTTTGTTTTTGCTGGGCAAAACGCCTAGAACGCCTAAAACTCCCTTTATTTTCCCTGATTGAATAGGCAGCTATTCAAACTCCCCAAAAGCCCAACCACAGGGGTTGGGAAGTGATTAATTCTCCACCAGCTGACCCGCTGCAGCCCTTAATGTGTTTTCCCAGATAAAATTAGAAAATACTTCATCCTCCCTTTAATTTGCATGATACTCACCTGCATTTTCAACACTTATTACCACGTTCATAACGGTATAAATAGGCTAAAGACTGAATGTGAAATTGAGTTTCATTTCCCAGACCATGTATTATACTTTAATTAATTCTAATAACTGCTTATAGCTATTAGCACTGTGCCAAGTTAGGACTTGTTTATATATATGAACTTCATGAAAGCTATTCCTACAGGAGTATTTTTGCCGAGAAGTGTTTGTCCAAGTCCCTGGTTTTATTTGAGATCTGGGGACCATGGATATTGTCTAGGCTGGTGGATGGAGAAGCCAGTCTCACATGAGCTGAAGGAAAGGTGTGGAAGACATTCTCACGGCGTTGGGGCTTCTCCAGAGGAAAAGAGAACATTTATTGTTCATGTATTTTCATGCTCAGGAGATGCTTGCCATAGATATTCAAAGGACTTTGCTCCCACAAATGCCACCTCAAATCCCCCCCCCACTGCAGCACTGAGACCCTGGACAAGGTGTCCACAGCTTTAACTCCTCTCTCAGCGGGATCCAAATCACTCACACCCACAGGGGGGTTTGGAGGCTGAAAGAAGATATTTCATTAAAATTTGAGCTGCTGGAAAGTATCCGATGCTTGAAAGTGGCATGGCCTGCAGAGGCAGATGGATCCGGCCCCACCTCCACTGGTGTTGGGAAGCAAGGAAGGACCACTGGGAAACCTCAGCGTCCCATGAGCTATTGGAATATCATGCAATATTCAAACAAAAGTTTAAAGCGCTGTAAAAATTCTCTACTGTGTTGGGTTTTTTTCTGAGGCAAGAAGTCTGCTAGCGGCACGGTTTTTCCATCACCCAAGAAGCTGTGTGAAACCAATGCAAACATTTCCACACTGAAAAAGTTTGATGTTTTCTTCCAAGTAACTTTGCAGCCAATTCAGTGCAACACACAAACCTTGCACAGAAACAGGCCCTTCTTCAAGCGAACGAGATCGTGCTTTTCTTCTTTTTAAGTAGGAAAACTGTTCCATTTTCTAAAACTGGTTTCCATTTCATTGTCAGGAAAGTAATATTCCAAGTGTCCTCTCTCCTCAGTGAAACTATTTCACATAATTCCTACTGCATCTGGTTTTATTTCAGGAATTTTGTGTCCGGCTTTGCCAAACAACTGTTATAATTGAGACAAGGGATGTGAACTAAAAGGGGGATAAGAATTTACAGGGTTTACTCTGACTTCTGAAAAGCTTCACTAAGGTCCAGACTATCCTTTTGGGCAGGGGGACAGGATTTCTCTTTCCACTGGTTTCCTCCTGAAACCAGCACAAAGACAGAAATACTTAGAGAAACTAAGGAAAGCTTTGTATTCTCTCTTTTAATGAGCCTTATGTAATTAAGCCTTTTTATGCATGGCACAATCTATATTTGAACAACACAAGTGGGAAAGCACATGAAATCCAATGATTTGTAACTGAAGACTGAAAAAAAATATATTTTATGTGAGGTTTTAGGTTTTCACTGTTAAGGCAGCAGGGGAAAAATGCAAGTGAATTTATAAGCATGATCTTTCTTTAAATCCTTTCCAAAGAATCAGGAAATAATCAGGCTGGGCAAAGTTTTGATAAGCAGCTTTCCAGTGCAGAGAGAATATTTTTCTGTGATAATGTTGGCCAGTGGCAAAAGAAAATGGCTTTTGGGGCACTTCACTGCTACCAGGTCATGAAATTCCTCCTAGCAGGGTCTGCTTAGAAAGCTTCATCCGAAGCCAGCTGCCTGCAACTCCCTCAGGTTCTCCATCACTTTTATTCCAAGTTCCTGAAATAAACCTTTAGGGACACGAGAGGATTTCGTTACTAATGGCATGGCTCTCCCCGATGTGCCAGACCATGAGCATCTCTGTAACACCAGACTGACAGAGCTTCCCCTGGAGAAGACGAGCCTGATGCCTCCTGAACCACTGCTTCCATAAAAAGACTTCCCTGTAGTGCTTGTATTACTGTTATTATCATCATCATCATTTTTTACCATCTTTTGCAATGGTGTTAGGAGTACTTGTAGGCTCTCCCCTACCAGGGAGAAGATCAGCTTTTGCTCTCTTTCTAAGCCTGCAGGACGCCGCTCTCTCTCTAAAACCCAGCCTCCAAAAGGTGACCCCCTTTCAGGAGTTTTCTCCGGCCTCCTCATTTTCCAGTATGTTAATTTCCAGTATCAATAATCACTCGCTGCATCTGGTTTCCTGTGCAGCATTTGCCACTTAAAAGGATTTCCCGCGTATCAGAACACACTTACTTGGAAAAGCATTTGATCTCTAGTAACGTGCGGTGCCCTAAATTACATAAAGCCCAGTTGCATTAGCTCTCAGAGGCTTATGCCTAGCATATTGCAAATATATAGCTTTAAACATATCCGCTTCTCATCTCAAATCAGAGGAAGAATAATAAAATAATCCACTAAAGATGGGAAGCTTGGGAAGATACGGTGACTAAAAGCATCCTTTGTTTTGAGGCTAAGCTGGCTCTGAACCAGAGCTCTCTTTCTAGAGATGGAGAAAGCAGTTAATTTGTTCTGCTACTAAAAAACAGATTAAAGTACAAGGCTAAAGCACTGTAAATAACACCGTGTTCCTTCTCAAAGCCAATCGCATGGGTGTATAAAACGAACAAACATTTTATAATTCAAAGGGAAAAGCAAAGAAGGTTGAATTTGCACAAGACAGACCCAGTCTCAGTCTTTAAAAAGTATTTTTCCCCCTGGGAGAGAAGCGGCAGCAACCTGCCTTCCATTCAGGAAACCCTCGGCACACCAGCAACTAATCCATCATTTCAAGCTTTTCTTTCTCTCAAGTAATTACTGAGAGTTCACAGTATATTAATTTGACGGTGGATCTCATCTACATAGTACGCTAAAAGCTCATATTTAATCAGAAATCAGACTCACACTTGCTAAACACCACCTCTCCTTCGTTTCTTTAATTTGCCCGATTCCGGCAGTGCTGATGAAGGACGAGGTCTTTTATTCATATGCAGGTAGGCAAGTTACCCGAGACACGGAAACTCATTTTAAGCGACACTGTGGGCAGCTGCAGGGCTGGGCGAACAACGCATGGGGAACAACTGATGCAGTTTAGACAACGATTTCAAACTCCTCCTCTGCTTATGAATTGCCAAACAGACTTTGATATTTTATAAGCCCACAAAATATTCAAACCTGCCTATCGATGCAAACATCTTGAAAGGCGACGGCATTGTTACTGCTCAGAGCACAGCACACCGAAGCCCCAGCGCCGGGACAAGCGCCGCAGAGCATCCCGAAAAATGTACAGAAAGTGGCGGTGCGCTGGGGGACACTGGGTGCAGCAAAGCTGGCTTCAGGTACGTTCAGGGCTGCATCATCAGGCGTTACACACACGCCCAATGAAGAGCAGCGCGGATTTGGTAACCGACGAGGTGCCACACGTGGACATAAGCTAGAGAGCGATCTGCAGATGCAACCAAACACAAACGACAGGGCCCAGTAAGCATCTATTAATCCTCCACACCCCATTTGTAAAAGCAGAGCTCCGTAATGTATGACCCTTCCCTCCTCAGTAAACTAATGCAAAACCAAATTCACCACTTTGCATTTCATTAGAATCACAAGAGACACTTCAGGAGGTAACAAATTGAACCGATTCTTGCCCTATATATTTTCACAACAATAATTTGCTTTACTTTATGCAAAGAGTGTCATGAATATGTATTCCAATAGCAGCTCACATAAATCAGAGCTCAGGGTGAACACACAGCATGCATCTCCTCAATTAGAAACCCGCCTTCCCTGGGGATTAAGACAAGGGTTTGTGGAAAAACACCAGGAGCCACTTTGTCCACAGCAGCAATAGGTTTAAGTAATGCACTGCCCCAGGCACGGCTGTGGCCGCCCTTCCCATTGCCAGGGTTGCTGCACCTCCCTCTTGGACCTATTTTATAACATGTAACATATCGCCCAGTCCCATAGCAGCCTGTAATGTTCATCCACAGCAAAAAACACTTGTTTGAAACAGTCTAGCTCTGCTCAATGACATCTGGCTCAACCACGGGATGCAGTGCAGACGTACTGAGTCTCCGTTTCTCTTTAGCCCCTCTCCCAGGTTGGAGCCAGGCAGGGAGAAGATTTTTTTCATGGCATTTTTATATGAACAAGAAGTATTTGTTAATGTGGCATATTTCATCCAGAGACCATACATAAACGATGACAATGATGCTGGTGCAAGCCAAGTTCATGCAAGGAGGTGCCGCAGCTGTCCACATTAATCCACACCAGCTACCCCCTGCTACAGACTAAGCAAAACCCTGCCAGACACTTCAGCCTAGCTGACACAGGACACTCGCACAGCTCTTGGAAATGAAAATCTCTTACAAAATCTCCACCTGTGGTTCACACCCTGGGATAATGCTCCCAGTCTGGATGTGGAATCTCACTGTCCTTTCTTCCCCTAGAAGTAACTCGAGCTGCATCCTCTACCTGCTGCTAGAAAACCTGATCAGGTTGCACTTCTGAGAGCAGCCCAAGCAGCGGCAGAGGGTGGGCAGGAAAGCCCCAGCATGGGCACTGCAGGGCAGTTTGGGGAGAGATGGGTTTGGCTGCTCAGGGGTGCATCTCCCCTGCATTGTGGTCCCAAGGACTGACATGGGGCCGTGCATTTAATACCCTCACAAACGGTTCTCGTGCAGCCCCAAGCTCCTCGCTAGCTTCTGGTCACCTGCAAAACTGCAGGGAGTGGGTGCTCCAGCAACGTGGCAAGTCTGGAGAGGAGGAGTTGGGGCTCAGAGCCTCCTGTGAGATGCAAAGTTGGGACAACAGACCCTGATCCAACTTCATGGGAACCAGCAGGCACTGGAGACTTCAGCAAGTATCAAAGGACTATGCAATTCTCCTGCAGAAAATCTGACCTAGGGAAGAGCACTAGCACCCGCATCAATCTTACCATCAAAAGGAAGGTTCAGTTCCACTGGGACCAGTGGTTTGACTCAGATGCCATCCACAAGCATTACTTCAAAGCAGAAGCAATTATCAAAACAGAAGCCAGAAGACTGACGAAACATTCAGGGAAAACACTCTGTTAAATCATCCTCACCCAAGGGGATTATTTTCTGTGTCACGAGTGGGCAGGATCACACATCTTCCAAAGACCTAGAGAGCAGAACAAGGCTGATGTCACGCGACTCAGTTGTATTGGAAACATTTATGCCACAACCAGCAGAAGGCCAGGACAACCCTCACGAGGACGAGCCAACTGGATCATGAAGGAAAACCACATACCTGTCCACATTCCATTTTGCTCTCTAGAAAGGAGAAGAGCAGAACACAAGGAGCAGCCTGGTGCTGGATGCAGGTCCCTACCCTGGATATGAGGAGAGCCTATGAACACATTCTTGACGTTCAAAAGATTCCTTGCGTGGTGCTCTGAGCAGGTACGAGGTCTTGTATTTCAATGCTGCACACTCACCGTCGCTTTCATCACTATTTCATCATCAATCTCAGCAATAAACTAGGGTTCTGCAGTTCCTTAAATTCAGCAATACTCCACTCTGAGGATGTGCTATTAATAATGAGAAAAATCCCAGAGCTCTGGATATCACAGGTAATACCATATCCCATTTCAACAGGAAATTTCTACCTACTGTAAAGATAACCAAGAGAAATAGGAAAATGCCTAGATAGACTGCCTTTTTATACATGCAAAACTCATAAAAACAGGTGCTTTCACTCTATTTTATGTTTTAAGATTTCCCCTTTACTAACACCAAGGAGTCGCCATTTTCTGTCTACGGGGAATTTGTTGTGGATCAGCTCGAAAAGCATGAGAACAAGAAATGGGCATTTTCTAGCAACTTCACTTAGCACGTGCTGCCCTACGCATGTTTATAGGGAAGTAAGTTTGCTTATTCCTTTAAGATCTGCTCATGCCACTTCCAGGACATCACCATAATGTAAGCAGCAATTCTTATGCAATGTGTAGGAACTGCAAGGCAAGATGTTATGAAATATGTTTTATATTTGTACATGCTCGGGAGTAACATTTATTCTCTATAAATAGCACTGCCTTTCAGAGAAACTGATATAGAAAAGAAAGCAGATAATGACAGTCTGGGAATGAGGCTTTTACAGGCACATCCTCCCATCTGCGCACAGCCCTGAACAGGGCAATCCCCCAAAACTCTCTGTGTTAGGGTCAGAGCTGGCTGCCCAAAACAGGAGACACATCACTGATAGCACAGGATGGTCCAGCACTGCATGAGCATTAGAAAGCTAAACTTGTATTTGAGATGATAAACTAGGAAGAAACAGGCAATTGTTTTTCTTCAGTGCCAAGTGCCTGGCTTGTATTCAGTGTGTTAGAAGTACTTCAGAGAAGTGGATTGACTGTCACAATGTCCGCTGGAAGGCAGGAACCATTTCACTTTGATAGTTCAGGCTCATGGTATCATGTCTGCTGGCTTCAGACATTTCATGGATTGCTGGTGCTAAGTCTGCTGAGACCTGTCTTTCCTTGACCCAGCCCCAGGACCGGTCTTCCCAGCTGGTCTGCTGTTCCTCTCTCTCCACTTGAAGCATCCTCAGTTTTTTCCCTTTTTTTTTTTTTTCTTTTAAAGCAACAATCGCTCTTACAAGAGAAACATCTCTTCTAAGGTGGAAACACTTTCTCAAAGCTGTTCTTATTGAAACTGTAAATGTCTCCCGCATTGATTTTTTTCACCTAAACACCACTGAAGCATTGATTCTGTTCATTTTCTCTCTAACCTACTGTTCATATGAAAAAACAAATTTTGGCAACAACAGCAGTGCCAGAAAATGCATTTGAAATGCCTGCTCCATCGGCTGCATTTCCACAACTCATCGATGCCAGTGTGAATGTCTGTGCTACCTGTACATCAGCTTTCAGATTAGCGCACATTTTTATGGCACATCTAAACCTCTCTAAAGTGGTTTAAAATGAAAACGCTGACGCACGAGCCCTTGCTGCAGAACTGGAGTGCCAAATGCAGGATCTGCGCAAATGGAAACAGATATAATCTTTGAGCACCTCTATGAGCGATGTCGTGAAGGGTCAAATGAGGAGCAACAGCAGGAAAAAAAAAATCAAATAGAAAAATCAGCAATGTCTGTCAATGCTGACTTGTAAGTGGCTCTGGTGGGCTGGCAAGTACAGCAGCGAGGAGGAGGAGGATGTCAGGCGTGCTAATCTGATTAACAGGTGGTTAAAGGACACGGACTGAGAAAGGCAGGGGTAAGGGGTTAACAAATAGCACACTCCCAACAGCAGAAGAGAGGACACTGTCTGCCTTGACGATGAAATGAGTGCAGTTTTGACAGATCTGGGTCTGCTGTGCTTAACCTCTCCTGCGAGGAGATTTTGAGATGATTTGCTCTGTCAGAAGAAATCGTTCCTGCTGCTGAGCGCTTTCCTTGCATATCATGATTTAGCTAGCGGCAGGGCGCAGAAACAACTTGGAAATTACTTGCTGTAAACTTGTGTGCATCTTCTGGGCTTTATGGCTTTCCCAAAGTCGTCCCATAAACACACACGAGTTGTGAAGCGAGGACACACATACAGAGGCCAGATAAGGACTGCATGATGCATCTCTTCTCAGCAATCCAAAGCGTAGGCATCCAGCCTATCCAAACTCCCACTGCAGGAGTTATACTTAAGCAGGATGAATCACTCTAACTCCTTCTTCTTGTCATAAAGGACACATCCCCCTCCAGGATTTTACAGTGAGAAATGCAAGAGGAGACCCTTCAGCAAGGAAGCCCAGAGCTGCAGCAGCACAAACAGCAGCACCGCACGGCCACAACTCGTGCATCCAAAGTGGCACCGCTTTGGCACACACAGTAAAATGAGATGGAAATTGGATTTTGCAGCTTTCCCAAGTTCATTTCTGCTATCCAGGCTCCACATGCCCTCTCCACAGAGCACTTCTCCATGCAGGAGCCCCTTCATGCCCCCCATTACCCCCACTGCCCTTCTCTGAACCGTTTCCGACTCTAATTCATCGCTTCCAAGAGAGAGGGCCCTGAGCCACGCAGCGCAGTCAGGGTGTGGGCAGCCATGGCAATGTCCTTGCTTTGAATCTCAGCTCCTTTCCTGATAAATCCCTGTGTTTTTGTTGCCTTTTCAATTGCCACTGGTGCAGAGATGGTATTTTCAGAAGGTGCCCACAACAAGCGATTGCAGCACCCATCCCCAAGTCCCCACACAAAGGACAGAGCAGGGTGTTTCATAAAGAGGACGGACACTGGCAGAGAAATCAGTAGGGCACATACAACCCTGCATCAGATGTGGGCCAATCAAACAATACTTCTCCATTTAAAGTATCAAATGCCTCCGAAATAATGTCAACCGAGAAACCTGTGTTTACTTCCGAGAACCACAGACCCTCCTAGGTGATTACCAAGAGCATTTGTACAATGGGTTCTTCATGCTCTTCAGTCAACATTATCAGATATCCTTTATGGTCTACTCTATGTACATGATACACATTTGCCGAGAGCTAAATGCTTTCAATGAGAATAATCTACTACACACTGCTCATTTGCAATAGAGTCCTCCTTCTTCCTTTACAGCGATGCTTTCCAGTACTGAAAGCAGCTGATCTCAAAATGCTCCAGGATTTACTCTTAACTGGAATTGAAATAAGGAAATTCAGGGGAAAAAAAATCTCATTTGCACTTCTTGAGATGTTCTCTTAAGCCAGAAAAAGTCAGCGAAAGTAATAACATTCCCTTAGTGCAATATCCAGAGATCTTCAGCCTTGGGCCAGGTCTCCTGCAGCTATAAAAAAAAATTGCTCCTCTCCCTCAATAAATCTACATGAATTTATACCAGCAGCAGGAGTATGACCAAACACAAGCTCTACCAGATATAACCATTCATTTATCTACAGTTCAAATAATGTACCTAAGGTGCATATATCTGCTTGAGGTCCACGTATTATGCACTACTTCAAATGTTGCTATAAAACCAGGAGTTTACAAACACCTGTTGTTTCATTAATCATCATTTACTTCTGAAACCTGCATATTGGAAGTCAGATCAACTTCAGGAGAAAAAGGAAGAGAGATGTAATTTTATGAGAAGGGAAAAAAAAGAGGTTGATAGTGTATTACCATTATAGTTCCCCCCTCAGACGTTTCAACATCTAAAGAAACTTAAAACTCTCTGTTTTCCTCCCTCTTCTGTCACAATGATTGCCTTTAGATATATACAGCAGTTACAGTAATATAGCTGAAAATGATGACATGCTGTAGGCATTTTATTATGCATTCAGGTTTTTAGGACTTGGATTATAACCACATTGCAGAAGCCTGGTCAGTAAAGCTCAGAGAACTTCTGCAAAGATAGCAAAACTGACAATTTTCCATTTCATACTGCGTTTTCAAAAGCACTGAACATATCTCCCGCTTAAACATTACGGGTCTTCTAAATTTGATACCAATAAACACATTTTTCCTGTTATGTATGTCACAGAAAGAGCCAAACAAATCCATTAAACTTAACGCAGACTGCTACGCCATGAACGAGGCGTTCCCCCAGTCCTAATGAGATCAAAGCAGCGCAGGCACATGTCACCTGGGCACTCAGTTTTTAGGTCAGATTTAGGATAGCTCCCAGTTTTATTTTTCAGAAAGACGCTGGGAAGAGAGAAGGACAGGAGCAATTCGGTGACTATGTGTCCCTTGCAAAAAATGAAAATATTGTAGCTGTAAATGCCTTTAAGGACAGCAGTGATTTTAGAAAGATTTCAGAGGCACTTTTCAGTTGAAATCAAAGCAGAACATACAGCTAAGTTCCCTGGCCTGATGTGTAAATCTCTACCAAGAGCAGCAGCTTCCGGAGCCACAGAAGATGCGTGAGAAGGGCACACCTGCTCCTCTTTCTATCCCATCGATACGCATTCTGTCAGCAGCATTCCACCCTCGAGGGAGATGGGGTCTTGCCCACACAGGACACTCCTTACCTTCTTCCAGCTCCTGTACCCCAGTCACCACGGGGAGCCCTGCCAGAGGCCACCCGCAGTGGCCACGCTGCCCTCTGTGGGGACACGTCTCCACGTCATCGGCTCGCTAAACCAACCACACACCAGAACACCAAAACTTGCTCCACAAAGGGACTTCAAAATGTGCTAAAGCCATACTTGCCTCTGGTCCCTCACTTCACCTGAGCTGAAAAAAAGGTTGCTTTGCCCACCAGAATCCAACTCCATGACCTCCTGCTTGCACTGGGGACCAGAGTCGACGCTGGATGCCACTTTAGTTAGTGTTGAGCTTATACATTAGGAAAAAGAAATTATTCAATGGCAGTTTCAGCTGAGGAGGTAACCATCCTGTTACTGATCTTGAATGTTCTCCTTGTATCATACAAATGATAATCCCTGAACAACTGTTTGCTCCTCTACTGTAATCTAAGTAGACAACATAACTCTTGTAAAAGACATGGCAAGACACTCTTCCACGCATTTGACAAAAGCAGCAGATGATGTAAATGAACAGTTTTGAAAGGCTTTCAAAATGGTTCACTTGGCTGATTTTCGACTGTCAGCAAAAATTACCATTAAAATGTCCTGCTTAAAAAGGTCTGTATTCCTGCAGTTTGTACAAATCTGAGTAACTGAGACCTCCTAGGAAGCGATTAGACAGGTTTGTTTTCTTAATAATTACTACGTCTTTGATATTTTCAAGCTTTTGCTCCATGGCCTCGGATGCACATGGAGATACACCATCAGACAACAACGGGGCCCTGCAAGCCGACATGAGGTTCAGCTAACCCTTGGCCAACAAGTCAAATCCAAGTAAAGCAGATAAGATCAGTAAGATACATGCTCAGATGATGCATGCTCATTATTAATGTAAAGCAGCAGGGAAGTGATGCCACACTTCGACAGGACAATGTTAGAAAAAGGGGCAGACAAGGAGCGTGGCTGGGCAGCGAGCAGAGGCAGCGCCTGGCACCATGGCATGTCAACCATGCCAATGCCAGGCCATCGTTCCTCCCAGTCTGGGCAGCAGAAACGCAGGAAAACTGCCAGGTCTTTGGTGGCCATGATGACCTTGGACTAGAAATGAGGTTGCAACTCTGTGACAAGGTGGGTTGCAAGAACTGTGAAGGGGGTTGGGATGGACAGTGCAGCTGGTCACCCTTTTGGGTGCCCCGGCTAAACCTGCTGGTCTCGGCCCTGTGGCCACAGATTGCCTCTTGAGCATGGCTTTGCGTGCAAGGAAGTCCTTGGTGGGAACAAAAAGGTTTGGGGGCTGTCAGGATAACTCAGTGCAAGAGCTGGCTAGAAGATCAGAAAGCTCTACGTTTTTTTCCAGCTCTGAGTTTTTCAAATTGTGTTGAATTGAGACATCTGTGATGGCCATTAAAGCAGGCGAGAGAGGAACCCCTGGGGCAGAAGCAATGTGTCATCTCCTGTGACTCACTACCTCTAAGCACCCACCAGAGATGCCATAGGAGCGAGCACAGATGAACAGAAAACAAAGCTTGCCAGAATCCAAGTTCACCAGGATGGCGAGATGTTACAGGATCTGGAGCTGGCTGAGCAGAAACCAAAGCTACAGGAATGTTTTTTTTACACTCACAGCCAAAGTCCAGAGGCTGGCTCCCAATCCTGGAAAAATCCAGCGAGGAACATGAGCCTTTTGCAGACTCGCACCGAGTTTCAAGTACAAATGGCCAAAGCTAACGTTTTCAATAGAAAACAGATGTAATTCTGTACATTTTTACAGTTTAAAACCCAAAATCCCAGGAAGGAGAGAGGAAACAATTCTGGATGAAAACTCCCTTTGCATTTGTTTGTAACTCTGCAGCTGCAAAGCCAACCAAAGCAGAACAGACTGAAGGTGGACAGCTGATCCTCAGGTTTGGTTTGTCTCTGCTCTCCTGGATTTCATGGCTGCTTGCAGAGGACTGGGAAGAGGGGAATGCATCCCACCAGCACAGAGGACCCAAGGAAAATCTCAGGGGGATATTCCAAACCTGGGGATTCGGACCAGTTCTCTCCATCCATTTTCCCAGATCCACAGGGACAAAACAGGCAGGCACCAGGGACAAACAGAGCACTTTACACGGGTTAACACAGACACCTCTGTGCTACAGGATCCAATAATCAAAAGGACAAAATTGAAAGGTACCCTGTGCAACTTTGGTGGGTTGCTTAATATCTCTAGATGGAAAAGACCATATAGTAAGGAGCTTCACTACCAGTCAATGTCTTTGCCAGCAACACTTATGTCAGCGCTCCCTAAGCATTGTAAGTTACAGCACCTACCCCACAGTCCTGGCTCACCATTTAATATCCAGCCTAGATCCTTCATTTGGAAGGCAAACAAAATGCATCCTCGGAAGCAGTTATAAAAACACTGATAAGCCCCTGACACAATCGATATTTGCATGACACCAAAGCAACAAATAAGATAGAAGACACCGTGGAGGCAGGCTGCTACGCTCCGTGGCTCAGCGATGAGACTACTGCCCTTCCTGCTCCTGCAGAGAGGTACCCACCTCCCACGGTTTGTGGATGGGCAAAGACCTGAAATACCGAAATACTTGAGAGCTGACGCACCAGGAGCATCCCCAGCACCCTTCCCCACCGCGAGGCACCCAGCATCCCGGCCGCTGGCACCCTGCGGAGGGGGAAGGATCGTTTTCCTGCTAAAGAGAACACTTGGCAGGCTGGTGTGGGAAACTGTTATGTGCTGCTCTGGGTATTGCTATCACCTTCAGACTTGGAAAAGCAGAGCTACAGACTTAGCACTCCTATTTTATCATTAAGTTAGGTATATTTAGTCCAAATGTGAACTCATCTCTAATTGTCCCCCCCTGCTTAACTCTGTGGCTTTGACAGAATGAAATACCCAATCTATGAAAATAAACTTGGGTTCTTTGTGCCCGAGGCAGATCTAGACTGTTATCTCCTCTATGGGATTACACATGAATTCTTCATTATAAGCGGCATTATTTGCAGCAGTTTCTGCAGCACTAGGAAATTCTGATTCTCTTTCTCTTTTTGGTCCTAGCACTGAGCTTCAAGGCACAGATCTGATATTAAGGAACTGCAGTCAGCACAACGCAGTATTTCTCAATAAAGTAAAAATGCAAAAGAAAGGGATCCTGGCTTGATTGATGCCACCTCATTTGCATATGCCCACTAGCAGTACTTTGGTTAATTAATACATATTTTGTGTCTGTAGGTGAATATGAAATAATAGGTTTGTTATTGCAGCTTTAGGTATAAATTTGTTCAATGAACAGGTTAGTTTACTTCCCAGTGTCTTCTCCCAGTATATTCTGTGCAAATAAGATATAATAACTCTCTTGAAGGTGGTGACACATGACAAAAACCAAGAAGGATGCACTTATATTTTAAAGCTAGATGAGTTAATTAGCTCATAAAATGGAAGAACTGTTTGGAGGGGAAAAAATAAATGATGAGAGAAAAAAACACTTTCCTCCAGTAAAATAAGGCTGCATATTTCATTTTGCAAATATTAACCCTTATGGCTCAAGTTCAGCTCTAGAAGGTCCCAATCCAGAAATGCACTTAAGAAGCACTTACATTTAAGCAGGAGCAATATTGCCATAGGAATTAAGAGGACTTCCCAGGTGCTTGAAATTTAAGTGCTTTGCTGGATCACAGCCTGGGTAGTCAAAGGTGGAATTTCACTTTACTCTATGATCGGCCTCACCAGCTTCCTGTACTGGCTGCTTCTAACCAGTTCAGGGAGAAATTGATGCCGAAAGTACAGCTAAAATCCCTAGTGCAGAAAAAAACAGATACATACTTTCATTCCATGGGATCTAATGCCTCAGTGGCTGAGTTCTTATGCAAAGCCAAGGAAGCTTTGGTCAAACACCTGAACCCTTACAGAATTTGAGGATGGGATTTGGCTGACAGCTTTATACCAGCTCGCGGTGTGGAGGTCAAGCTGTGACACCTTCCATTGCCCTGGGACTCCTGGGAAAACCCTGAAGTCAAGGAGACAAATGAAAACTGTGTGCAGTGTTACTGGGGTTAACTGCCCTTCAGGCATTACGGCAGCAGTGCATCATAGTGATTAGATCATCCATGAGGCAACTGTCTTGCTATGAATAATAAATACACCACGGGGAAGCCAGAAAGTTCACTGCTGTGATAGTATTCACTTTACAGGGAGCTCTGACTGTGAATGCTGCTCAAAATGAGTCCCACAGAGCACCACCTCTGCAGTCTCCACCGAGTATCACAAGGACACACTAGACTGAAGGATAAATGCACTGGGAAACATAAATCACGTCTGGTTATTTCCACCGTTATTCTCAATGATGCGCAGGGCAAGTCTCAAGCGATAGCACATCAAGGGACGTGCATCCAGCACCAGGTTCTTGCTAGTCACAAAAGGAAAGAGATTTTCTCAAATGATTGAAGGAGATAAATGACTAGTTCCCACTGAATTTTGCTGGGAATCCACCCCCCTGCCACCCCCCGTCACATTGATGCAGTCATTCAAGTCTGCACGTACTCAAAAAGCTGCGGAAAAACTAAACCAACCGATCTGAGAAGACGACCAAACAAGCTGATACTTCTTACCACTGCCCATTAATACTGGCAGAGCCCAAAGACACCTTTTCCAAACACCTGAGACAATGCAATTCTTACCCCACTTAAGCTTTACATATATAAAAGCTACCTTGAATATGGTAAAACAGGCAAAGAAAGCTCAGGTATATGGGACTTTTTTCTGATCAAAGCAAGCCATCGACTGGATACAGCACAATGTGCCAGAGGCAGAGAGGTTCCAGGGCTTTCTGCAAAGCTTTGGAGCCGGGCATGACTGTGTACCAAGTGTTCCCATCCTTAAGTGTTCTACATCTGCTTTGTACTCACTGCTTGCTGGAGCTTGTGACAGCACAACAGCAAATCATGCCCAGTAACACCGAAAAGCAGAAGGTCAGGAGGCAGGTGAGTGGCATACGAACGCGCTGGACTGAGTTTCTTGGACGAACAGGCGATTAACGTGGAACAATCCATCAAACCTGGCCAAAAGCTGACATAAATGAAAACGATATAAAGCAATCCCAAAGAGCAGGATACCGACCTCAAATGGATTCAGATGTTCAAGGAGGAGTCCAGGAGGACACACAGGGTCTTCTAGAAAAATCGGGATGCTTCAAGTGCACTTGCAGGGAGCAGGTGACTTCCTGGCAGAGAGGGTTTCCTTAATTTAGGCATGAAGCTGGTATTGCTACAGGGCTAGGACAGTACTTGGTCATTTATGCTATTATTGTCACTATTATCTTCTACTGACTCAGCAGAGCCAGGCCCAGCACACGCATGGAAATGCGGACGGTCTCTGTTCCTTGCCGTCACCCATCAGGCTGTCAGCTGCCTTTCAGCGGTGCTTCGCATTGCTGAGGAGTTCAGGCGAACAGAAACACGGCTGGAACGGCTCTCGGAGCCGAGACTGCGATTGCAGCAGGGGCTCTCGGAAAATAGTGTTTTCGTTTGTAAAAATAAACGGGTTTGACCTAAAAGTCCTTGAGAGAGGATGACTGCAAAGCCTTACAGAGACGCTGAACACACTAAAAGCTGGTTGGGAATTTCTAACTACAAGCTTTTTGGCTGAAAATCACAGGAGTGTAACGGCATTGATAACATTTTCACCAGGAACAAAGATCAGGCCTAGGAGAAATCTGTAGTCAAGAGAGCCTTATCCGTGGAAAAAAAACCAACGACAAAGCGCAGTGGTGATGAGACTGGACCACTCCAAGGTCTGAGGCTACCACCTCACCAGGGACTGGTGAGAGTAATAAAATCATCTCCGTGGCTCTGGATGAGGTAGGGAAGAGACCAGGGTGTCCCACAGCCCCAGAAAGTGCATCACAAGTCAGGTTTTCTCATAAGAAAGGACAGACAAAAAGCAAAAAATAACCTTGCTTTTGCACTCATGATGAACAGGGAGCTTTCTGAAAGCTTTATGAATATAATGGGATGAAAAAAAAAACATTTCTCATCTCAGTTTAATATGAGCCTCATTTATTGGCACGTAATTTCATGTCAAATTTTCTCTTGGCATTTCCCAAGCGTGCTTTTTGTAAGAAGACAAAGTTCGGTTTGGCTCGCAGTTGGTTTTTAGGAAGAACACAAGCCTGTTTTTTGTTTTATAGGGTAATTTATACCCCAGACATCGTAGGCACATGCACAGAGTAAATGTGCTGCTTCTCACCTTGTATAGCGAAGAGTGAAAGGAGAAAGCAGATTTCAGAGAGTTATTGTTTCAGGCACCCAGAAATACTTAAAGGACAGTTGTCCTCCAGGGACCGATGTTATAAAACTGGCTTTCAGGGGGTCCAACTTTGCTTCATCTCAGCAATTCCTGAGCGAATTGCAGCCGCCAGGCACTCGGAGCCAGGATTGCTCTGGCTCATGCATGCATCATCCCACACATTAATGAGTGCTCAGTGCTGGAACCACAGCCCAGGTGAGGGAGGACGGGAAGGGAAGTCCCAGGCTGCTTCCACTCCGCAGGACCCAGAAGGCTCATAAAGAAGCAACCCAACGTGCCTTGCAGCACAGAGAAGAATATGTCGGTTGAAATGGTAAGGGAATCATTTTTCAGCTCCCATGCACACCGCTGGTGTTCAGAAGTAATTTATTTCTGTACAAGAACAAAGGGTGAAATCCAAAACACGGTTATGCCAAGCCTAATGGCTTCACCTATGCCAACCCCTTCACCTCCCAGACATGATATCCTGTGGTGAGTGCCAACACAACAAGCCCCTGGCTCATGCAGTCCTTACAACGCCGACTGATGTACCCCAAAGGTGAGACCTGGATCCCGCATTTCAGTGTGCCCCTGCCCAGCCAGCCAAGAAATCTCTCCTGCTACAGGAAAGTCATGTAGGACTGTGCTGCAGGTATCCCCCCATGCCTGGAGGCATTCCCACACAGAATATTGAGGGAACGTGGCCAGGAATGGACGCGCCCCTTGAGCAACAAGCAGGAAAGAGCGAAAATTTGGAGACTCAGAGTGATCGCCTTGCCATACCTTTCTCCACAGAGGATGGAAAGCTAGAAGCCCAGGAGAGCTTAAAGGGTTTATGGGGTGGGTGTCATGCCCAAGAAACACAACATGTGACAGAAAAATCAACCTGGTTTGGGGGCACTGGAGGTGTCTGATGCCCGCAGCCTGGCTGTGGGCAGGGCTGGGAGCACCTGGGCTTGAGGAGCCCCTGGAGCAACCTCACCAGACAACATCAGCGTGGTCCAAATCCTGTTACAACAAAGCCAATGGAAGAAACACCACGGGAAGGCTCTGCTCACCAGGAGCAGAGTGGGGCCAAAGACGAGCACCACAGAACCCCTCTCAGAAGTATAAATGAACCAAACTGCTAGGTCTCCATGAACTCCATGGCCACTTGGCCTCCGCAGCCCCTTTAGCTATTGCGATGCTGTGGCTGCTCTTCACATCTGGTTTTCTCCGCCTGGGCCCAGGATGACCAGGGTGGACTCCAACTCTGGTCCAGCATGTTAAACCAAGGTCTGGCAGATATCTAACTACTGCTTGCCAGAGGCACACATCGATCCTGTGAAAAATCAGCAAAAGCTGACACCTGCCAGTTTCAAGTGAAGACAAGGCATGGCTGAGTCCTAAAATGGATTTCTTCATCCACCAGTGAATCTCAGCCACAAAACACAGCCTATTGCACACGAAGAGTTATCATCTTTCCCAGCAAAGATGATCGGTGTCTTCCCGGCATAAAAATCAACTTGTCAGTAAAAACACAAGAATCAACTGGGGTGAAAATAGCGGTCCCTTCCCCCTCCTCTACTTTTCCCCATCTGTCAGTGGGTAACAGGCAGGGATGACAAATCATTTTCTATCAAGAGGAAAGAGAGAGACAGGAGCTCTGCGGCTGCCTGCCTGCAATTTCCTTTCCCAAGGAGGGATAGCTATAAAGCGCCCAGGCGCTGCGGCTGCAAGAGCAGAGCTGCTCTCCGGCTCCCAGTGCAGAGGGTTATAGCCTGTTTAGAAAATAATCAAAATACGGCTCCATTTCCATGGAGATAGGTTCGATGAAAAGCATTTTACCAGTTTGGAAAACTACACCGGAGCCTCTTATAAACCATTTTCAAGCACCAACAGTAAATACTGAGCTGACAAGTAAAATGCCAAACATAGGATCTGAAGTCATACTTGTGCTGATTTCTGCTCTTAAAATAAACGCATGCAGTGATTGGATATTGTTCAATGGTGGAAATATTTCTTCCAACCACACAACAATCACTCTGAAGAGCAAAATCTACTTCTCTAGCAGCGATACAGGTACAAATAAACAGACTGTGGCCATCACAAAGGTAATGTACTACTGGTATATCACTATTTCTAAAGCTACATTTCTAAGACCTCTACCAAGGTCAGTTCTACCCTGCCTCTTACTTTGTTCCAAGTTAACTCGATTTTCATTTGGAAAGAGCCTTAAGTCCCAGTTGCTAAGTGGATTTCGGCGCCTGACCGACAAAATACTTTTTAAAAGCTGGTCTTAAGTTCATATTGTTGGCGGGTTTGGTTTTTTCTTTGCGTGTTTCTTCTTTTAAATGCTTCCTACGCTGCAGGAGTCTCTGGGGTCTTGGAAAGCCACAGGCACATCTGTGATAGCCTGCATCAAACCACTGCTGCTACGGCTGCTCCAAGCCACAGAGAGGGTTTTTTTGTGCTTAGAAACCAAGGAGGGAGACATGATCCATCCCCACACTCAGCTTCATCCCACAGATCAGTCTGGGCCAACCATAGCTCCTGTGTCTGCAAAACAAAAGCTCCCCCGGCTCAGATACCCCCTCCACCCCTGTTACTTTCACCAAGGTTTAGACCCCCGCAGCTTTTCAAACCGGGTCCTGCCCTAACTCCAAAATCTTTTATCCTGTAGGTGAGCCTGGAGTTTCGTCCCTTCCCCTCCTGCCCATGGCCCCACCTGAGCATCCCCCACCACGGGCGCTTCCTCTGCATCATCTGCATCCAACCGACGTCGTGACGTTCATAGTTCCTCAGCAGAAATCCTCCGGAATTTCAGAAGAGGGGATATTTGAACAGTATATACTCCCCAGGTAAGCAACTGATAGCTGGTAATTTTACCCCAAAGTGTTCCACGTGCCAAAGGCACGCTCTCTCTCCTCACAACCAGAAACGTGTGTCAGCCGATGTGCCGACACCTCCCGTAACTCACCACAAAATAAAGCCTGGGAGACATCTTGCAGCAAACCCTATCCTAAAGTCCTTCCCTCAGAAGTTTGGGCCAGTCTGTCCCCACACTTTCCAAAAATACCATTCGCTGCTGCATGTGTAATTTCATGACTAATTCAGCCTCAGCAAAGCTAGGTGCAGACGGGAAAAAAGAAAAAACCCTGCACGTCATGAGAAACTTGATTCAACCCTAACTACCGCATCGCAGCGAACCCTCACAAGCCTAATAAAGCCTTATGAATAAATTACATGCTTTTCAGCCTCTTATTTTTCAAAGTGATAAAAAACGTAACGATGTATCAGCACAGATCTGCCAGATCCCACCCAGCGCCGCATCCTGCAAGCCTCGGTGCGCGCCCCGCGCGGCAGCTGGTGAAACCGGCAGACGTGACAGGCACCGGAGCATCGCTGTAATTCACACCCACGCGCTGATGGACAGGGCAGTTAAAAAAGGATTTCAGGTGCTGCCTACCGCCAGTTATCTCTGTCTGCACCCAGACTTTAATATATTAATCAGAAGAACTGAAAGAGAGAGGCATTTGAAGATGATCAAAGAAAAAGCCCCGGCAAAACGCATTTCGTATGACAGCAGCAGCACACATCACAGAGTCAAAATGTGACACCTGATATTGGATGTCTGCGTGTTTGGTTGGCGTTATACAAATAAATTCTACCCTAACCGGGGATATTTTTACACTTTGATGACAGGCACTAACAATTTCAATATTAGGTTCATGCAAGTAAAAACCTAGCCAAATATCCATCCATTTAAGCGCTCCCCGTTACACTCGCATCCACCACTCTCCATTTCAGGGATGTGCACGACATTAGAGAAAGATGTGGGGAGCCTGTGTGCCCAGTCAGGCTGGGAAGGCAAGCCTGTTCTAGAATATCTAATTACAAAAAGAAAAAAAAAAAAAGTCAAAGCTGCTTTTCACGACTCACGGCCCTGACATCCCTCCTCTGCTCCCACCCACCACCCCCTGGGGGACATTTCCTGCCTCCCATAGGGCTGGGTACAGGTTGCCCTTCCTTCACATGCCGTCCTGGACCCAACAAAGCCACGGATGCCAGAAGAACTGCTTACTCTAAATATCCTACCTGTATTCTTCTTAACAAAAAGATATAACCATAATTTTATGGAAAATGTATGCAGGAAGAGAAGGATTTGATTTTCTGAATGCAGAAAGAGTCAAGCTCCCTTGTGGAGTCTAAATATACCTATTTGATGCCTTTCCTTTCCTTTTTTTTTTTT